>VWYP01006485.1:15718-51362 GCA_013400435.1 Pycnonotus jocosus
TTTTTTTTTTTTTTTTCCTTTTTTTTTTTTTTTTTTTTTTTTTTTGGTGCCAGACATGGCAAGGAGTGATTACAGTCAACTGTTTATTAAAACATTTGTTGCAACACAGACCCCCTTTACCACTGACCCCAAACGGACCCATTTTATGTGCTTTATTTTGTTTATTTTTTTTTTTCCATACACCACCACCAAGGCGAGGTGGAGGGGGACGAAGGGGGAAGGGGGGAGTCCAGGAGGCCAGAAGGAGGAGGAATGCTACAAGCCACAGCAAGAATGAGCTGTATTTAATAAAAAAAGGGGGCCACGAATGATACAGTAATGAGGTTACACAATTAAATCCCATAGCATGATTGAAGGCTTTCCCTGTGTCTGACGTCATCACAATGGAAGGCATAAAAAGTGGAGTAAACTGATGTTGAGACAGTCCAGTCTAGTCCATTAGGCAAGATGGTGCAAGTAGTCATTTAAATTAAAAAGTGCCCTATCCTCACCTAAATGGCTAGCAGGCATGGAGACAACAGAGCCACAGAGCCTTCTCCATGGAGCTATAAAAGTGTGTTGTCATATGGCACATTTTTAAACACTGGAAAGGGGGTGCCATAATGGACCTCTCACTTGCTTTTCGTTACAGGTACAAATGCTAGATTCAAACTATTTCAACTATGCAGGAAGTGACTCCTCGGTTAGGAATGCCAACCCCTAATTCATCTTGTCTTGAAATATATACAAGTTGTTTGTGGTAGCTACAGCGATGATGTTCTCCTTGGGGTGCCAGGCTGTGTGCAGGATCTTCTTGTTGAAGTCCAAGCTGTCGACGCTGATCTCGTCCTTCTTCCTCTTGCCGCTGGCGCACACCTTGCGCGGCTTCAGCACCGTGCGCGGTTTGTTGTTCTCCCGCGACGCCTCCAGGGTGATGTCCCGCTTCGTGTTCCTGTCAAACATCCTGAAGAAGTTGTTGTAAGATCCTGTCATGACAATGCTGCACAGAGAGGGGAAGGAAGAAAGAGATCAGTGGGGGATTCCTGCTCTTTTCGGCAAGCTGGAGGGTCCCCGAGTCACAGCGGGCAGGTGGCCTCACCCACACCTGCTACAGCTAAAGGGGAGCAGGTACTGCAATGGTTTATACATTTATACATTTCTGCAATGTTTTATACATTTCTGCAATGGTTTATACAGTACTGCAATGTTTTATACATTTCTGCAATAGTTTATACAGTACTGCAATGTTTTATACATTTATACATTTCTGCAATGGTTTATACAGTACTGCAGTGTTTTATACATTTCTGCAGTGTTTTATACAGTACTGCAATGTTTTATACATTTCTGCAATGTTTTATACATTTATACATTCCTGCAACGTTTCAGATACCCCTACAACGTTTCAGACACTCCTGCAACGTTTCAGACACTTCAAACCTCCCCCAAATACCCTTTTTTCTTCCCTGGACCTTTTGAGGTATTTTGTTATCCATGCATGTCCTCGAATGTCATTATTTAATTTGCTTTTCACACACATGGGAAAGATCTGACAGACCCCGTGTGATTTTAGTGACACACGAGTTGTGTGGATTTAGGTACTAAGCAGCACACCTAGTTTGTGAGAATCCCTTATGGCTCCTGATTCTGCATCAGCTGTTCAGTAAGAAAAACACATTTACAAGTCTCCCTGTCGTTCCTTTGCCTCAAAAAATATTTGAATAGACAGATGCCAAATTAAAAAAAAAAAAAAAAAAAAAAAAAAGGCACCATGTCTGACAGGACTGACAGGGAAGCAGTGAGCTGCTTTAAATGCAGCAAATAAGCAGTTAATGACATGATTAGCACAGAAGCCAAAGCTGTCCTAAGTGGTGTTACTGGCATGAAAAATCCCTGTAAAAAGGAACATTCCTGGAAGGTTTTTAACGGGTTCCCCTAGAGGTCTGGTGCAGATTCTTACACACCTAATAGTGCACATGGTAAAGTTTACTCAAGTGCTACAATGTTGTCCAAACCCAGGTATTTGAGGTCCATGGCCCATTTTGAGAATAACTGGAGAAGATCTGAAGTGCACAGGGATAAGAATTGCACTTGCCTGTCTGATCCATTCCAGCAGCATTCAAACTTGTCGAAAATGCAATCGTTCTCATACAGCGAGCACAGTTTACTTCTGAGGTATTCGTGCACCTGGAAAAGAGGGAGCAGAGAAATGGGGTGAGCATCAGACTCACACACCTGTAAAACACCCTTCCCCAGGCTGTTCCAAAAGCAAGAACCTCACACTGCTCACAAGGGCTCTTTCTTATCAACAAAACAGCAATTTTCAGTGGCAGCTAAAAAACATTTCATGAAAAGGAAGTGTTTCACCTCCCATTTTCCTCAGGAAATAACGGAGAACATAAAGACAGCCAAAGACTTGTCATGGAGATCACCTCTCCACCTCCCAAATTATTCCCACTGGGTAAGGAAGCTTTTCCAGCCCCAAACACAGATTTGGGTTCTGCCAACACCAAGATCTTTCAATAGGAGTGTGGAATCCCCAAACCTCAGGGATGCTCTGCCTCAATCTCCAGACAAAACTGTACCTCCCACATCAACACCATCAGTAAGACTCAGCCTCTGCCCAGATTTTTTGATTTCCAACTCAAGTGATTTTCCCCCAATACCTGGTATGTTTCCACAGGTCTATTTTCCATATTTAAATCCCAGATCTTCACTGACAGATAATCTCTAGTCATCATATATCGACCACTATGGCTAAATTTGACATCAGATATGGAAGAGATGATTTCAGAGAAAAATGATCTGTTGCTTGGATCCTCTGGTTCTTCAAACACTGCAGGAAAGGAACACAGGCATTGCCAGAGGTAAGTTTGTGTCTCTTTGATACAAGATACACCCAAATTATTTTAACATTGTCTCAATGAGCTTTTCACCTTGTGTTACTCTGTGTGATATAAAATAACTTTCAAGGAGAAACATTTGTAATACAGTTGCCATATTCTCTTACTGTTGTAGCAAGCCAAGGTCAGCTTCTTAAGAAATTAATTATTTGCTAATATGAGAAGTCTTGATTCACACATGCAAGAATTCCAGCACCAAGTACAGCCCAAATGGCCTTTAACCACCTGAAATCTGCAAAAAGCCATTCCTGGTGTCTAAACAGAAGCTGTTACTCCTTTTATTCACTATTTTAACTCCAGAAAACCATGAATATAATTTTAACATTTATTTCAGTTTTAGGCTTTAGATCTGCTCAATATAGTACAGGAATCTATGTATCAGTATCTATCAATACACTACAGGAAAAGGCATTCCTGATGTTTAAACAGAAGCTGCTACTCCTTTTATTCACTATTTTAACTCCAGAAAACCATGAATATAATTTTAACATTTATTTCAGTTTTAGGCTTTAGATCTGCTCTATGTTCTACAGGAATCCTACACAAATCCACGCAGCCAGTTCAGTGTTTGACATGATCTAACAGGAGATGTTCTGTGGCACAGGGGGACCCTGGAGTGCAGCACTCACACTTTGAGTGTCTGTCACAGAGCGCTGACGCCCTCATGTCACACAGGCGAATGGTGCCTTTGCTGCTGCTGTAGACAAACGTGCTGCAGCTGTTGGGGTGGAACTCTGCAGCTGTGATCACCTCTGTCAGCTCCTCCATGTTGGCAGGCTTGATATCTACAATGTCTGCAGCAGCTCGTTAGGGAATTGCCTCCAGTGAAATGAGATTTTCTCAAGGTGTTTTTCAGTTTTAGACGTTTACAGAAATGCTTCAGGCTTGTGGCACCCAGGCAAGAGTTAAAATCAAGCCACACAATTTATCTACAAACCAAGGTGGTAACAGCACATTCTGTAGTAGTTTTAAGGTAATTCTTACAGCAGCAAAAACCTGCTTCAGTTTTGCTCCACTCCAGCAGTAATTAATTCTATACTACAAATTATCTCCCAAGTTTTTCGTACAGAGCTTTATTTTGCTTAAATTCTAATTATACTGCTACATTATAAAATGCTAATTTATATAAAAACTTGACATAGCTGTGGCTGCTCCATCCCTGGAAGTGTCCAAGGCCAGGTTGGAGCAACCTGGGATACTGGAAGGCATCCTGCCCACCTGGATGAGCTTTAATATCCCTTCCAAACCAAACCATTCCCTCCTCCAGAAGTAAAAGATCTTACAATCACTAGAGAGAAATAACCAGGATTAATGGAGACTAATTAATGGAGATTTCTCATGAAAAGAAATAAAATCTGAGAGTTTTCCTGCTCCCAGCCCACAGAAGGATGGCCAAAGGATACTAAAACTCCTGTCAGTGATTTCTAGGTGCCACAGGTTGATCCGCAGGTCGTCTGCAGACAGGTACGTCTCATAGTCGCTATTGATGGAGATGGAGTTGATGTGATACGTGTGGGCGTTGGCAAATATCCTGCGTGGGCTGGCTTCCACCATCAGGTCCATAGGCCTGAACACTGGCACCTGCAACAAACACACACAGCAGGGCAAGGGTGAGATCCAAACCTGCCCCAGACCCTGCTCAGCACAGTCCTTTGATGTGCCACAGTGGATGAAATAGCTTAAAATCAGTGCTTCTGCCAAGTGGAAATCTTTCCAGCCTTCATTTCATCTTTCCATCACAGGAAAAATGAAGTTAAGGATGTGATGGGGCAGTTCCTCCCAGAGCCATGGGCTGGGAAAGAAGGAATCAGCTGATTTATTTGCTTTAGGAGCTACTCACCCGTAGTGTTGTAACTGTAGTAGGATCCCTATACCGTCCATCTTCCTCCTTTAAATTATAACCCTCGGGTCTTTTGTCCCTTTCACTGATTTTCCATAATTTTATTGTTTTATCTGCAATGAAACAGCCACAGTTTCAAATGAGAGCTGTGGAGAGACACCACTGTCATCCCTGCTGATGCCTTCAAACAAGACAAGGCCGCCCACGTGCACCAAAAAAAGACAAAAATGCTGCTTGGGGAAAACAAGACGAGATAAAAAGCATTAAAAAAACCTCCCCCACGGTTTGTTCTTTTAATAAGAGTTAGAGCAAGTTTCAGATAGGACAGGGATTGCTATGAATGATTAATGAAAGCTCTGACACAGGACTCACACACACATGAAGGGCTCTGGGCTATAAAGCAAATAAATCCCAAATAATCCACCCTGTGCTGGGGACACCTGTGCCCAGGGAAGCCACCAGAACCACATCCCCACATCCTTGCAGTTAAACCCTGCTTGATCCCAGCCTTTTGGAGAGGATTAGACCAAATCCTAACAGCAAACCTACATAATAATAAACTTCCAAAATAAACTTACCATTTGTAGACAATAAAAACTGAGCAGCATTTTTCTGGGGTAACCACCTAATTTTGTTGATCTTCTCTTCAATTTCTAAACTTTTCAAGTAGTCAAACTCTGGTTCATGGCTTTGAAAGGTACTGTAAACATTGTATTCTCCCCTACTGTGAGACTGGGTTTTGTTCTGAAAAGAGAATTAATTGATCAAGACACGTGTACAATGCATATTGGGGTACAATCTGCTTGATTTCCATGAGTCTGTCAACCCAATGAGATGAGCATCATCTCTGTTGCAAGAAATTTATTAAAGTTTCTACTATTTTGGCCAAGAAAACATCAGAGAAGAGACAGTTTATGCAGCAGCTTAAGTTTCTAGACATTCCCCTCAGAATGTAACATCTCCAACAAGTTTTCACATTAATGCTGAGCACCTGAACAAATATTTTGCCTAAATATTTTATTTAAAAAAAAACCCCACAATTTCTTTCATCTTTAATTTTTCCACTTTTGCTGTTTCAAGGGAATATTCCTTCCCCTGCAACACAGACCCACAAATGGCAAATCTACTCTGTGAGCACATTTGGATTTCCAGGCACACCATGGAAATCCCACTTGGCACCTCTAAATTTATACCAGCAGCTCCACTATTCTGCTTGATAATCTCCAAGTCCCCTGAGAGCTTCTGGAACTGCTTAAGCAGCTTTTTCTTCCTCATTCTGGAAGGGCAAAAAGCTCATCACCTCTGCTGAACGCAGCTCTGGCATTTGAGTCACCCCTGCAGTTGCCTGTCCAGGTGGGAATGTTTGCACAACTGAAAACTTGCACAATTCCTCTTTCTGAAAGCTCAGGCACCAAAATATTGCACTGCATGGACTGAACCTTGAATTTCAGCCACTGAGTGCAGAGAACTGGATCCATTTCTGGTGTAGTGCTCCCCATGTTTACCTGAAGTGGTTTCCAGTTGAATTTTGTGCTTTATTCCTGTCCCACCCACTCCAGAGATTGCACCATCAGATGCCTTTGCTGTGATTTTTTCCTGGCTGGGGCCTTTGCTCCTTCCTCCTCTGCTGTCTCATGTCCATGGGCTCATTTCATCCCTCAGTGCCTCACCAAAACACATCTGATACAATCCTTGCTGGCCCACATTTGTCACATTCCTGGCATCATTTTCCTCTGCTTCATGCCCTGAGAGCCGGCAGGAATTCTTACACTTTAAAACAAGCTGAGGGCAGGGAAGGGATGAGGGGGCAAAATGCTTAAAAATCACATTTGGCACCAGAATTCTGTACCACACCTGTCCCTTACATTGCTTTTCTCACCCTGGAAGATGTAAGGACTTTGTTCTAAGCCTCAGTCAGAAATAAAAAGTGAAGCTGGATTACTGCATGGAACAGCTTGGAAAGGAAATTTATTGTGCTGTAGGAAATGCCTTAGGAAATGCAGGGAACTTTCCTTCGATTCCAGATTTATCCTAAAGACTGAGGCTTAAATATTCTGTATATATTCTGGTAAATTTTACAGGACCAGAATAATACATAAACCCACTAACATGTGAAATCCATCCTTGGGATAAAATCAAAATTGAAAAATCTCAGCCTCATCGTGCTCAAAGGGAAAAAAAAAAAAAATTCCAAAGAAGGCGAGGTGTTGGCCCAAGTGCCTGATGTTAAATTCCAATTTAGGTAATTGCACTGTGCCTACGCAAATTCCTCCCCAGTTTCTGTGAGATGCACGATTCACTTCCTGCCTGGCACCGAGCTGATGTCACCGGCTGCCACGTTCCAACCCGGAGGTGGCAGCACTTTGGCACTGGGTGAAGCCACCCAGGTTTGCAGAGCTCTTCACACAGCCCCTGTCAGTGTTTCTCTTCCTGCAGGCTTGCAAAGCTCTCCAGTGCAGTGTGGCACAAAATTCCAAATAAAACACTTCTATTTTATACATTTTCAGGTATAAAGCCTGCTCTAGACAGTTGTTTGTTGGAACTACCAACTACCAGTGCATCAGGAAAATAAGTCCTTAAATACAAATCATTCCCTAAACACAGAGAAGCCCCAAAAATGCCAAAACCAATTCTGTGGAATTTCATCTGACAACCCAGGTCATTCTTCCTACCCCTGGATCCAGCTCCTGAGGATTTGAGCTTGGATTATGCTCCAAAAACCAAGCAGCCATTTCAACACAGCTCACCTGAGAGCAGGCAGGGAACTGCTGCAAATTTAAGCTACATGAGAGATTTTTTAAAGCATCAAGCTACGGCTTAAGAATTAAAAATAATAAAGAAATAAAAAGAAAACAATAAAAAGCCACGAAATACGTGAGGAGCTGGTGCCAGGCAGCCCCACTAGATGTCCCCACTGACCGAGGGGAGCCGCAGGCACGGGGGCTGTGCCTCGCCCACGGACCAGCCCCCTGCTCTGGGAACCGGAATTCCTCAGCTTTGAGAGTTTTCAAACGGAAATTGAAGTAAAGAATAAACAAAAGCTAGCGGTGACATCTCCCTGAAATCCCATCTCCCTGAAATCCCATCTAACCACAGCAATTCCAACTCCAGCCTCAGTTCAAATCAGCACTGCAGCTCAGCTGCCCACTGACACTGGGTAGAGCCTAAAGAGCAAAAAAACCAGGAGAAAAGGAGAAAAGATCCCTCTGTATGAGGATTCTGTGGTTTTACCTGCCTGATACAGAGTGGAGAAGGATATCTGAGGTCACATCACACACTTGCTTAAGGGCAACTTTTAATAACCCCAGCTACAGTGAAATCTGAAATCACAGCCAGGAAGAGTCATTGTAAATAAACCAACTTCAGCTCCCTCAAAGGTCGTTTGTGTCCTACCTCTTTTTGGTTTTCACTGTCAACATTCTTTAGACCACAGCCAAAGAGAGTTTAAAATAATTTCTATCAGTGTCACAAAGGTGTCATTAAATTTCAATACTGTAATCACTTATCATGCAGGCATGCACTTTGTGTGAAGGGTTTTATAAAAACACGCTCCTTGTCTTTAAAAAGGGAATAGGAAGAACATAATACAGTGAAATTAGACAGCACTCACCTCCTGCTCCTGTTGAAAGATGACAACTCTCCCTCCTTTGTCTCCTGTTGCTAACAACTCTCCAGAATGGTTAAATTCTACTGTAGAAATTATATCCGCTGCAGAACAAACAAAAATAAACCCCACAGATTAATCATTCTTCTAAATACCAAGAAAGCCACGATTAAAAAAACCAACAAGCCATAAAAAAAATCATACTTTAGTTAAAGGACATCTATAAAATGCAAGTAGAAGTTTCTGCCAAAAAATAACAGTAATTTTTTATGCTGTATGTTTGAGAAGCATTTATAGATCACTACAAGCTCGGTGCTGTGCATTGCTTTGTTCTTAAAGGTTTAATATCATCAGCTTAGAACTGATTTTTCTACTCTTGAGATAATACAGACTGGACATTCCTACAGAAGCTGTGTACATTTATGTTATCAATTTATTTTCTTTTATTTTTTTTTTTCATTTATTTTCTCTATTTTTTCCTAATGCATGATTTAGATACAATCATTATCCATATGACCTCAAAGCACCTTTTTTTTTAAGGACTCAGTACACATTTGATAACGTAAAAGGCAAAAGGTATCAGGGGAGAAAAGTTCAGACATCAGTGTCTAAGGAATAAACAGCTGCAGAAAACTAGGGAAAACCCTCAACAGCCTCCAAAAACCTGAATATCTCTTGTGGATGAAGAAGGTTCACGTTATCACAAGTGTTTTTATAGGAAGTGCTAAAATTAAATTGTGAACATGCACTGACAAAAATTGTAATCCCAGTATCAAAGTGAGCTCTTCATACATCAGAAAGAACAAATTCCAACTTCAGCTCGAGCCCACCCATTCACATTCCCAAAGGTACAAATGCTCCTTGGACTCCCAAATCGTTGGATCAGAAGCTAAACCATTCCTGAAACACCAAACTGCAACACAACTCTATAAATCTAATTTTGAGAGTTTTACAAGTCTTGAGGCCATTTCACTTCCATGCCAGCCAGCTGTAGATAAACAGTATTTTCTGTGGGATTGTTTCTTTTTTCTCCATTGCATTCATAACATTTTAGAGTTTAAAAAGATCAATACCTGCCTGACTTAGAGCCAAACACCAGCTCCACAGAGTTTTGTATTATAGAGCACAAACTGCCCCAGAGATCCCCCACCAACCTCCCTGGCACTGCTCAAATTGGCTGGAACATTTCCAAAAAGAGTTAAGGACAGAAATACAACCTCAGCCTCACTGAACCAGGATCCAAATCACACACACAAAAAACTTTAATTCCAGTGCTCATCATTTTTCCCCCCTCAGAAGGCAGCAGTGACTTCAGGCAATCATTCTTCTGTTTGTGACCACGATGAAATGATTTATCTCACACCTGGAAGGGTTAAGATGCAAACCACTGAGGTGCAGATATGGGATTTAATAGGTGCAGGGCACAGAGATAACCAACAATTCATCAAAGGGCAGAAAGAGGGAGGTGCAAACCAAACAGCCCAATTTTGACTTCTCCACACAATGCAAAGCACATGGCTGTGCTCCTCCAACAGGAAAAGACCTTAAAATTATCAATTAATTGAAGAAAAAACACGCATCTCTCAGCACTGAGAAGGACACAGAATAATCCCTATTGTGAAAAACACAGACTTCACACTCCAAGCTCTGACAGTCTTGAAACTGATAAGACATCACAGCAAATTATCAGCAGATCCAACGTGTCCATGATGTGGAAAGAGAAGAGCAAAGAAAAAATTACCTTGGAAGTCTCATAAATCCATCTAAGAACAGATGGATAAATTAATCAAAGTACTTATTTGGTGAAAGTCACTGGAAAGTTTAGAACAGGCAGCAACAGCAGCCAGAAAAATCTTTAATTAAGGATAAAAATCTCTCATTTTCCTAGGTCTGATGATGTTATATACTGTATTTACTAATAATACAAATCTCACATATAGCAGAAAGACAAGCACTTTCCTGCAGATCCCAGACATTCTTGCTTTTTGGCATTTAATTTTCAGGAGAATCCAAGCTTTCCCCCAGTGATCTCCAAGCTGACATGGATCCTGCTCTATAAGACTCAAGTGCACAAACAAACTCTCAGCACCCACATCCCACACTCCAAGGAGTCCAGCAGGCTCAGGCAGGGGTGACAAGGTACTGAAAACTCTGCAGGGCCTGGCTGACACCATGCAGATCAGTCCAAGCTCTTGGATCAGTTTTAAATTAAAACCAAATTCATTCCTTAGCAGCAATTGCAATGGGAAGATATTAATTAATTTTAAAACTCAAAATACATCAATAAATCCAAAGTGCCTTCCACAGTGTAATCTTGGACTGTTCCCTCTCCAAGGGTAAAAAAGGTGCTACAAACATGAGAGAAATAAAGTGATTTATGCTGAAGTAATCCCAAAGCAGGGCCAAGATACAGATTTTACAAAGGAATTTGTACTAGAGAGCAAACGAGCAGTTGTACATTCAAACCTACTTTGGAATTCCACATTCCCAGACCTTTGCCAGAGGAAGAGCCCAGGGCACTGCTGCTCACCTGGGTGGATTTAAAGGTGCTGGAGAAATGACAGGGGAAGCTTTTCATCCTCCCCAGTGCCTGGATTCACTTGTGCATTCTCATCTGTGTTAACACCCTCATCACAAAAAAAATATACCCATCTTATCTTTCCTTTTTCCAATAATTCTAATTCCCTGATGATTTCAGTCCCTCAGCACCACAACAGAGTTTTCCCTGCTCTCCCTCGGTGGGAGCCTGCAAACACGGAGCTGCCCCTGCTGGCCACAGGCTGGGAAATGATCCCTTCCCGGTGCCAGGAGCTCTTGGGAGGGATCTTTAAGGGAGAAGCAGATGTGTGGTGCCCTACTGCCACCACAGCTGGAAACAGGATGCATTCCAGTGCCCTCTTCTTCCAGCAGAGATAAAAAAACTACTGAGCCCTTATCTGCCACCCAAACCCCTCCTTATCTGCTGTCACACCACACCCTGAAGATCAGATCTGTCCTCTCCTCCCCTCAAGCATCTCAGGCTCCAAAATGCAGTGAGATGTTGCCAGTGCTGAGGGTTTCAAACACTTCCTGGCAGCATCAATCATGAGAGATAAAGACAAAAATCAGGACAGCAAAGTGCACCTGCAATAGCAAGTGACCCAGGATTCTCATTCTTGCATAACTTGGGACAGAGTTCAGAGGTTATTACATAATTTGAAAGTATTTCTCTGCACACATCTATGCATTTGTCCTTTAGTTTCATTCAGTGTCCCTTCACAGACATTTATTGTTGTAGAAACACTTCTGAGACTGCTAAATGCTTTCAGATAATGTTATTTAGTGACCTGAAAGCAAAGGGGTGGTGGGGTGGGCAACAGCTAAACAACCTGAAATCTATTTCTGAAGGAAAATGTTCTGCAGCAGGTTGAGCAAAACACTCAGAGATATAAAACTCCGCAGTCAAATCGAGCCACAAACCAGAAAAATCTCAAACTAAAGAGAGGTTTGGACCCATCAGCACACGGAGACAGGGCAGAGTCTGCTTCCCCCAGAGCCACCCAAAACTTCCTACAGCTCCCCCAGATCAGCAGCTACAACCTGGCCAAGCTTTCCTTTCCTTCTGCACATCATCTTTATTTTCACAACCTGCTTTAAGTTCTTTAAGCTTCAGACATCTTCGCTTTTCAAGTGCTCCAACAAAAATCAAAACCAGCAGCAAGATCTGGATACTTGACTGGGTTCATGCAGGACTAAATTCTTCCATGCTCGACATGGAGACAGGAACCTGAGGAGCCAAATAAACAAATAATCAAAACAAGGTGTTTGGCTTTGACAGGGAATAAAGAAAGGATAAAACACATCTCAAAGCTTCAGGTAAAGCTCTGAGGCCACTGGGCCAGTGCACCACAAAGAGAATCAGAACCAGTTCAAAATAAAAAAGAAGAAGAAAGGAATCCAACAGATCTGGTCTGTTAAAAGCAGTGCTTGGAACAAGAAAAACTCAGTGGCAAATATCTAAAAACACTGTCACACTTTGGGTGCCTTCCACATGTGTGCACTGTCACCTTCAAGTTTCCTTGAACTTTAAAGAAAGGATTGTGAGGAAGTTTAAGCACTGTCCAAATGTCTGTGGAAAAAGGAAATAAACCACCTTCCTCCATCCAAACCAGCAAAAGAAAACCGCCAATGACTTCATGCCAGAAGGCCCAGTGCAAACCTGAACAGCAATTCCGTATTCAATTTGTTTCCAATAATAGAATAAAGGAGATTTTATTAGTAGAGAAGAGGCTATCTATTTTAATGTTCCATGAACTTTATATAAACTCTGCTTAGAAAACATGCTTGGTAGGCAAAACATGTCACCTACTCTGCAGCAGCGAGTCAATCACGGCAGGAACAAAGAGAGTCTTTATTCCACCAGACCCAAAAGGCTTCTGGGCAAGTCTTTAGAATCACGTTGATCTGCTGCCTGAGCAGAGAGCAAGAAAATCAGAGTGTTTACACAAGTGGAGCAATCTCCTGATGTTTCCAAGGACTGAACAAAGAATTTGTAGCGTTTTAAAAGCATTTTAACATTATTTAGAAAGTATTGTTTATTAACCTTCCCAGTGGCTCAAAACACCGTTTCTGGAATATTCCAAAGGAGCAACTCAAAAAAAGTCTTGTCCATGAAGCAGAGCAGATTATTTACAGGTTGGTAATTCTGAGGAGTGAAAACTGAATTCACTGACCTAATGTGAAAACCACTTCCTCAGTTTATCAGCCTGGAAAAGCTTTTTTCATCAAACTAAACATCAATCAATCAGTCCAAGGATACTTCAGAAATTGTCTCAAAAGAAAAACATTAAGAAACCAACTTTTAGGATTAGTATGAAAATCCACAGAAGCTCAAATAGCCTCAAACTGAGGAAGCAGCAGAGGAATGGACAAACACAATGAGAAAAAGCAGTGAAATATTTGCTGTACAATTGCTGAACATACCTGAGCTGTTCTTCCTAGAGAGAGCAAGAGCATCAGTCCAGGAGAACCTGCAGATGTTAAATGTGTGGAAACCACTTGTGGGGTTTGGTTCTTTGCAATCCAGGGTGAGGCAAAACCTCCCTGCCTCAAACTACTGACCAGAAACTCCAGCTCAGGTCACAGCTAATGACAGAAACTTGTGGCTTTTGATTGGACTTTCTTGTTTCCAGTAATGGTTTTGTTTTGGTGTTATGTACTTCATCATTGGGGGGAAAAAAAACAACAAAACCCAAACAAACAATGAAAGACACTGGAGAGAAAACAAAAGCTCTTCCAAGGCTTCAAATATTTGAAGCAGCTCCACAATGCACTGAGTCATCCCCCCAACACCCCATTGTTTGTGATTTGGATTTACTACTTTATGCAGAGTCCTGATAGCTTGTGTATTTATCTCTGAAGGTAGATAGTGAGGTGTTAATCCCAAAGTGAACAGGGAGGCTGTTTAAACAAGATTAAGGCAGGGTGACCCCACGTGTGTGCAGAGAGCTCCCAGCACAGGGTACCACAACTGCACATCCCAGGAAAGGAGTGAGAGCAAAATGCCATTTTGTTTAGTGCTGGTGGTGTCAAAGAAAACACCCTCTGCATTCCAGCCTCATCCCTCATTTATGTCTGTGGAGAGGGGGAAGGGAGCACAAGGATTGTGAGCTCTAAAGTTACCATGACCAGTTTTACTATTGACTTCATTTCTCCCTTCTTCATTCACTTGCAGGAGTGATTCCCTGCATTCATTCCATCTCCCTGAAGTGACTAGGCAACAAATCCAAAGGCAGCTGGGAGAAGGCATTCCTACTGTTCAATTTACTGCTTGAGACTCCTTCCAGAAGTCCTTTAAATAGACCTCTTCTCTGCTAGAGAGGGCATTAAAAATATATTAATTCCTTAAAATGTGGGGACAGGAAGAAATGCACGTAGAAACAGAGAAAGCCAGCAAGGGGTTATTGCCCTCGTGGTACAAATCCTCCCTCTGTGCCGTGCATCTCTGCCAGAGCCAGCTGGTTCCTTCTTCTCTCCCAAGCACCAGCTCTGGAATTTTGCAGCACACAAAGCTGCCCTCCTTCCCTGGGAGGGGAATTTGTCTGCTTGGCCAGCTCGCTCCTCAGTGCTGCCGGCCCTGCCGGGGCAGACACAAACACACCTCGGGAGCCCAGGGTGCAGCTCCAGCAGACAGTAATTAGCCTGGCTTTGCTGGCTGGAGCAAACCTGGGAGCTGCACAGAGAGGAGGAAGATTTACAGAGTGTTCCCTGGCCTGCACGTTCACTCCCAGTGAGTGAACTCACTTGAGCAGCCCAGGGAGGCTGAAAATTAAAAACACAGCCATGACAAAGTCATCATTTTCCTGCTGATGCTGAAAGGATTTTGTGCTGTTTGGGGAAGCTGCACTTCAGGGCTGAGACTCTCCCAGGCCTATTTACATCCCTGCCCTTGTGTAGCACACACAGGATCCCAGTGGCCAAACAGGGAACGCACGTAGCACCTCACAGCATGAATTACTCACCTAAGTAAAATAATCAAATATAAACCTTGTCAAGCAGGCCTAAGCCACCACAACTTGGCTCTAATTTCCTGGACTCCTCTATATTCCCATTTCTTGTCTTTAATTCATCCTTTCTTCTCCCTTTTGCCAATCTTGGAGAAAAGATACACTAGGAAAGTTCTAGTTTAACAATGAGTTCAACTCTGGATTAGAAACCCAGAACAATCTACTCATTATTACTACTACACATCTGATTTTTATCTTTTTATTTAGCTCCCTAAAAGAAAAGCTTGATACTGCTTGATTAAGCTTTTCCTGTTACTTCCTAAGTCCCATTAGCAAGCCCCACGCCTGCCCTGCTCCCTGTGGGCTCCCAGGTAAGCAGGGCTCTGCTCCTGCACGGCAAAGCACAGCTCAGAGTGTGCCACATCCTCCTGAGATCACTCTTGGTGCTGTCAAATCCCTGTACCAGCAGTGACAGCAAGAACACTCTGTTATCTCCAGCCTTCAGAAGCAGCAGCTGGAATTAAGTCACTTTTTTTCTAATGGGAGGAAGAACTGGAGGCAAGGGAAAGAACCAGTTCTCCAAGACTCCACAGGATTTATTTATTAGGATGGCTTAGGATTTACAGCTGCATTTGTAACACTCAGATACTCCGGAGATAATGCAATTTAATACTCAACTACAAAACAACGTTATTTTGGTGGTTTTGCAAATTCATGCAAATAATCTTTGCTAAGCCTCGTGGCTTCCTAGAAAACACAACAACAAACTTCCCTCTCCTCCCACAGCAGTAACAGTGGCACCAGCCCTAATCTTGTTGCCATTGGTTTTATGTCAGGCCAATTATGCTCCTACATAGCTTCACTGGGCTCAGTGCTCAGAGCAGAACAACTCCAAACCCATCTGCCCCATGCATCCATCCATCCTCCCTGCAAAGCCAGAGCGAGGGGATGGCACTGGAACTGCACAGAACAGGATTATCACACAAGGGGCTCAAAAGCTTCTACAAGTTGGGATAGGAGATGTGGATTAAGTGTTTTACAACATAATAACAAAGCAGAGAACAGAATCACCATCTGCTGATCTCTCATCTGGAACAGCAGCTTCTCATGCGTCCAGAAATCTTTAAGTGATCTTGAGTTAACTGTGGTATCAAAGCAACACCCTCATTTAAACAGAATTCATAGAAAGCACAATCTATGGTCAGCAGTACAATCCAGGCTGGAGAGGCAGCAGCACACTGAATGCTTTAACTCCCGTGCCTCACTTTTGGGCAATTGCTTCAACATCACCACTCAGGGCAAGTTTCCACCACCAAATGTATCATTATTTTTCCCCACAGTCCATCTTTGGACAAACAAAGAACTGTGCAGACCCAGCAACTCTCAGAAGGAGCAGAAATCACTACAGGGAACACTTACAATCATCTTCATCACCTCAAACTTCCGTGAACAATGGCAACACAATTCATTTCTGTTAAACAATTTGTATTTTGCTAAGCTAACAGAGTTCACGGAGACTGAGCTGAAGGTATCAGATGAGCAAATTTGCTGTGGGAGAAAGCAAGGAACACACTGAGGAGCAACCACATCTCCAGCTAACACAGCTGGATTTGCAAAGGCCATCGAGCCCAAAATGCCAATTAACTGCATTTCTGTGTGCAGAGTCTCCAGGAGCTTCCATCTAAATCAAGGCCAGAATCTGACTTTGCTAGAAGAGAAAGAAAACTGATTTAAAGCTCAGACCATTGGCTTCCTGCCTCCATCTATAGTAGGAAACTCAAGTCTCCAGTACACAGGACTGCAAGACACCTGTGGTGACAGGGAAAACAGAGATGACAAACAGCAGCAAGTCAAAGCACTCTGGAAACAGATGTGTCAGACACTGATGTGTCCCTGCTTCCCACCGCTGAAAATGACATAAAATTGCTCTGAAATTTTATCTTTGTCGAAAAGAAAGCATTCACGCTGGAAAATAATACCATGAGCTTTGAGAGGGAAAGTTTACACCTTAAATTGATTTAAAACTGTGATCCACTGTGCAATACCTGTACCATGATCACTGTAATCACTGAGCTGTGGGTTTTATTTCTGCTCACCAAGTCTGGCACTGCACTCTGTAACTCCTTTCACCCCAACTTCACTGCAAACCTACAGAAAAGAAATCCTGTGGGGTTAGGATTTGTTAGCAAGAAACAGTCCTGAACTGGCCCCTTGAAACCATTTCATCTGATGAGACAATTAAATTGTTTTGGGGTTTTTAACCCCAAGTAAGTTTTTATTAGTAAGTGTTTGAAAAATTCCTGTGAAAAATCCTCTCCTGTTAAACTCCCAACAAGAGCAGACAGAAGAATGTTCTCTCTACACAAACAAATGCAAAGCTGTTTGGTTTCTGGATAGAAACCATTAACCCTCATCACGCTGATTAATTACTTTCTATTTTTAAACTTTAAGATATGACTGCAGTTTCCTTCAGAACACATGCACAGGAGATCAAGAGGCAAATTCCCTCCTTCCACTGAGCAAAAGTGTATCAACAGAATGAATTTAGTTCAAAAGATGCTGCAAAGCAGAGTTCCCTGTGCTTGCCTTGCCCCTGGGCTGGACATGATCTACTTGGAGAACAGAGGAAGGCACAGGCAGTCTGATCAGGAAAATAAATCCATTTCCAACAGACCAGACAAATAAACACCCCAAAAACCTCCTGCTGACTGGGCTGCCCACACCCAGGCTCTGTAGATTTACCAGGTAAAGGTAAACCTGGCTCCAGCAGGAGTTGATATGAGAAGTGTGACACCCTGGAACCAGCAACAGGAGTTCCCAAGTCCTTTGGGAGCTGCCTCCACCTCTGAGGGTGCATTTTACATGCACACCCAAGGTGATCTACCCACAGTCCTTCCCATCCTGGAATTGGGGGTGTCTGAAGCATCTTCCAGAGCTCCACAACTCTGGGACACTGCTGCTGTCCCAGTAACTCCATGGGACCTTTACCAGCTCAAGACAGAGCCATTTTTTCTACTCAACAGGAGCAACATCAGCCTGAAAATACTCCAAACTCAATAATGAGGGATTATTTAATACCTGATGAGGATTCCCTGGAGGCTCTAAAGGCATCCTCTGCCTGGAAACCACAAACAGCAGTCACAGCCCTCTGTGAAAGGCAGCTCAAGCTCCAGATGAGCTGAGGCACCACTCCATTATTTCACTTTACCCTAATAGTTTCTAGTCTTTGCAAGAGGTCTCCAAGTTTTCAGTTGAGGAATAAATGCAATTAGAAAAACAACAAAGTCAATTCCCCCTTTTGAACCTTCATTACACAGGTGTAGAGTTTTTTCCCCCCAAAGAATATCCTAAATAATTTCTCCAAACAGATGATTCCAACTTACATTGTTAGCACTGCAAACATATTTAGGGAGATAACACAGGGAATATTTTGCTGGGGACAAAGAGCAAAGTGATGAGCATTTAGTTCACATCTCTTAATAAACAAGCTTCCCAAACTCAAATATTCCTTCAAATATGACAGGAAGTGCCTATTTGCTTTTCCTATTCATACTAATTCAGGTCTATTGTTGGCTGAAACAAAGGTCTTTCAACCTGCACCAAGCGTTCCCAGGACATTTGACACCGGTTTATTAATATCATAAACACCAGAGGCCTGAGTGGCAGCAATCCAGCCCCACTGCTGCTGCCCAGCTGAAGTCACCTCAGAAAGGAGGGTGAGTTTCACAGTTTGTGGAAATACAACATTTATCCAGGACCAGCAATGAGCAGCTGAAGGTCACAGCGTCTCCCTGAGCCTCTTCTTTGCAGCTACTGTCATATTTCAGAGTAATAATAAAATCTTTTTTAAAGGGCTCAATCTACCCACAAGCTTTGCTCCTTCCAAGCAGAATTGTTCTGCTTTTGAACAAAAAAAGTAATCAACAGTAAATCCAGCGTTTCAGCATTTTTAAATGCCAGGCACCTGTTTGATGGAAAAGCTACTGTGGGGTTCAGTTGCCTAACATCACAAAATTCAGCTGCTGAGAGCTTCCAGCTCCTGAAGCTTCAATCTATTTTCAGAGGGGGAAGAGGAAAAGAAGAGTGGCCCTCCTACTGAGGATGTGTCACACTCAGTGTTGCATCAATCCCCTTTCAATTACAGTGAAAACTCCTCTTCACTCACAGGCTAGGATTACCAAAAAAAGACTGGGAACAGTGGTTATCCAGAGGTTGGATAACACCACAAATGGAGATTGTGCACCCCTGAGAAAGGATGAGTTTGATGGGAAAGAGGAAAAAAATAACAGACACACTAAATAGATAAAATATCCTACCTAAGCAACATTTGTTGCTAAATCTGTTATAATTCTCAATTTACTTTGTTTCATAACATCATCTGCCATAAAAATCCATCTGATATCCTGGCCTAGCTTTGTTTGTGCCCTGCTGCCATCACAGGCCACGCCAATTACACTTCACCTGCAGAAATTCTGGCCCTGTTTTCATGCAAAGCAGCCCAGAACCTCAAGCTTCCATCTACTGCCACAAGAATTTTGGGAACCAACAAAGTTTTTAACAGCCCACAAGAGTCATAGAACCAAACCTGCCTCAAATGAACTGAAAAAAAGAAAAAAAAAGAGCACACAGACTGGTGCTGCAGCAACAAAACTCTACCTAAAAGCAAATTTCTTTAAACCCCAAGGGAAATATTTGCTACAAGGTAAAAATAGGAAATGTGTGGTTTGTTTGAAGGGGGACTGGCAGTGTCAGTGCTTCTACAGTTTTGAATACAGATAAAACATTGGATATCACTGAAATATAGAGAGAATTTGGCTAAATTACACAAGAAAGAGCTTCCTTTCCTTGGAATTTTCCTGTTTCAACCACGCATTCTCCCTTTAAACAAAATAGCTGCACTAACCAGTTCTAGCTCTTTCAGAAACACTTTCAGCCACCAAAACCTACACTGATTTCTGAGACAAAGATGACAGAATGGTTTAGTTATATTTGTGTTGTGTAGAATGTAGAATTGTTTGGGAGTTACTCATCATTTCTGTCCTTTGTACAGCTGCATACAGATCATACACATCTAATTATAGGGGAACAAAATTAACTTCAGCAGGAACCAACTTCATGCCCACAATTGCTTCATCTGAGATCCCCTCAGGTGCCTGAACATTCTGTCACTATCACTCACAAAATTGGGACTTGTTGAGCAATAGGAGGAGGATTGAGACAAAAAACCTCATAAATAACAGATTTGATTATTTCTCCTCTAACACAGCATTTGCCTGGTTTTAATACTCTGGTACATTACTCTTTCCAACATCTTTTCTGCCTGCAGAGCTTTAACTTACAACCCATCATTAATAAAGCTGCAGCAAAGCTGCATATCTAATTTCCAAGAGAGTAACAACTCAATTTTAGCACCGCTGAAGACAAAAATTCATGTTTACTGATTTTCCAGAATAAACTCCATGCCAAAACGAAGAAATCAAATCTCTATTTCTGCCATTTGTGAGCCGTAGAAAACACCCCTGCTGACCTAAGAGTCTCTAAAGATTCAGGAGAGATCCCAACTCCATCTCAAGCCACCACTCCCTGGAAAACCTAAATGCACAGAGCTCAGTCCCAGCTCATTCTCTCAAGGCTCCTCAGGGTTTATCCATAATGCTCACTCGAGTGCTCCATAATTCTCCTCAGACACGCTTTGAAATGCAAGTTGTACAGAGTATAAGGATTCCCCAAAATGCATTCAAAGTATTTGACTGAGTCTTATTGAAGCTTTATTTCTTCTCTCTGTGATAAATACGTTGGCAATGTGTCTATTTTGCAAACCCAGGCTAATTAGCCCTTGGTAGCAGAAGTGCTTTGCTGGAGTGCAGAGCTGCTTTATTTATACTTCCAGTTTCTTAGGGAGCTGCTCTCAATGTGCCTACAAGGAATGAAAAAGAATACTCATGGAATTTTTTAAAAAATGAGAACAAGCTCAGAAATACCACCTAGGCCTTCAAAAAGAAAAGGGTGGCAGCAGTTCAGCTGCTCTTCCCACAAATAAAGATGGAGAGGGACTATTTACAAGGGCCTGGAGGGACAGGACAGGAGGGAATGAGTTCAAATTGAAAGAGAACAGGTCAAGATGGGATATCGGGAAGAAATTCCTCCCTGTGAGGGTGGGGAGGGGCTGGGATGGAATTCCCAGAGGAGCTGTGGCTGCCCCTGGATCCCTGGCAGTGCCCAAGGCCAGGCTGGAGCACCCTGGGACAGTGGGAGGTGTCCCTGCCATGGCAGGGGTGGCTCTGGGTGGGATTTAAGATCCTTTCCAACCCCAACCATTCCAGGATTCTGTGACTCCAGGTTACCCCCAGTTACCAGCACAAAGCCTCAGAGCTGATTTCCACTGCAGCCCTGTGTGCACCCCACACCCACAGCAGGTGCTCCTTCCTCCACCAGAGGTGACTTCAGACACCCCCAAGGCTCTGCGTGGTGAAGATCTCAGAGATCCTCCCGAGCTGCTGGGTGCCCACAGCTGAAGGTTTGTGATCAACATCCAAGAGGAGCAGTAGGTACAGCTCAGAGTTTGTAACAAACACCCAAGAGGAGCAGTAGGTGCAGCTCAGAGATTTTCATTGAGAGAACGCCCTAAGGAGCTCCTGTGGGGCTGCCTCAGTGATCCCATCCTCACCCTGTCTGACAGCTCATAAAAGCCCTTGCTGTGATAACTCCAGAACATAATGATCAGGGATTTCTCAAATGCCAAAATTATTTTTGTGCTCTTTGATTGCTTCTAACAGGGGATTTCTTCTTTCTCAGGAAAAAAGTTTATGAGCAACAGGACCGGCAGAGAATCAGCCCTGTGACCCAGGCAAAACACAGAAGTGTTTCTTCAGCTCTTTTCTAATTCACAGAATGTTTACAAGTTTCTCCTTGAGAATACAAATTACTCAATACAGCTTACACCAATTATAACTGGATAGTCTATAAAATACTATTGTATTACTTACTCAAGTGGGCGTTTACCTACACAGTTTGGAAAATAAAGCCCATCTCCTAGTGCAGATATTAATTCACATAACAAACATCCAATCAGTATAAATTTTGGATGTCTGGTCATGGAAAGAATAAGTAGTTTTAATTTCAGGTTGTATTTACTTGAATGCTACCTAATGCTTAGTCATTATCTAATAGCTTTTATTTAAAAAAAAAAAATCCAGAAAGAAAATCTACTTGTTTCTGCTTATATTTATTAATTTTTATTATCATTTTTTCCCCTATGCTCAAGAGAGGTGATTCATGAGCCCGTGGATCAGTTTGATTGGTAATTATTTACTTTTTAATTCCTGCTGACAGCCCCCACATAACCCTATAGAAAAAAACTCCTCACATCCACCACAATCTGTAGCCTGAAGTACACACTAATAACAGGCTGCACAGCCCCTCAGCAGACCTCCCTTCAGATCTTTGCAGGGTTTGTTTGTGTTCCCAAGTAGTACAGAGCTATTTATGGAAAAATCTCTGCTGGAATCACAGCCAGAATTTCAATAGGCTGCACGGCACAGAGCAGCCAGGGGTTGCTGTTCTGTTTGCAAATAACAATATATTTGGAAATAACATACTGGGCCATTGTTCTGCACGTCGAGAAAAGAAGCCTTCAGGCAATGCCTTTCTTGTCACTGAGAAAGCTCCAGAGAGAGCTCTGCAATAGCTTCATTTTCTCTTTTTGCCAAAGCCAATGTAAAACATAGTGCAGGTTAAAAATTAGTAACATTATTATTACAGAAAAATGTAATGCTTGGGCAGTGCCTTTCAAAATTAGGACTCTGTGACTTGGTCTGCATTCCTGCTGTGGATATAAAAAAAAGCCCAAAAAACAACTCCTCAAAACCACCCTGCTGTTTCAGACTCTTCTAACACATTCTTTGACCAAAGGATTTGTTTCAGGTGCAAAGCTCAGGCCAAACATTTGGAAGCTTTTAATCTCGGTGTGTAGAACCTGTTGTGGCTCAGCCAATGCATGAAGTGCCTCCTTCTAAGCAAGGAAAATGCAATCAGAAATTGCTCTTGCCAGCAGCAAGGCAGGCAGGGAGGGCAGGAGGAAGGGCCACTCTCCAGCTGCATTTCAGGCAGCCTGCCGGGGAGCACAGGGCCTGTGAAGGTCACAAGTACAACTGAAGTTTCCAGCAGAGATGAATACACAGCTCAGTGGAGTGACTGGAGAACCAAAATTTCCAATTATTTCCCTCACTCTGGTCACTCAGCCAGTTATCAGCTCCTTTTCACACCTAATTCATCTTTAGTGGCACTTGGAACCTTGAGGAACAATCTTCCTTTGCCCAGTTTGCCTTTTCTCCCCCCACCTTGGCAAGTGTTTTCCTGTGTTTCTATTCTGGCCCAAGCCAACATGCCTCAGCTTCTTAAAAAAAAAAAAAAATCATTATTAAACAGAAGCCAATGCTAATTTCTGGCCTGGACTTTGAGATTCCTAACACATGGAATCTTGACAACTCCAAGGCATATTTATAACACCTCTTAAAATAATATATATACTCTACTAATCTGAGCAAAATGCCAACCTTTATTTTTAAGTGTTTGTTTCAAATGTCTGTTTATAGACCAAGACCTTTTCTGTGGGTTTTGCAGGAGTTGCATAACAGATATATAGATATATATAATTTGTTTATACATATATAAAAAGGTAGAGAGTGTTTTGGTAGTGTTGCTGTCCTGAAAGGATGTCAAAGATCACTACAAAACAAACTATCAAAGGCTTTGGGACTTCATTTTAGGAAACACCACTCATTTTTCAAAGGCAGGGAAAATAAAGCAGGGAAGGGTTAAAATGACTCCAAAGAAAACGACCACAGATAATTACTTTTAGTTATCTCCATTTCTAGTCTTCCATCAGTCTCTCCACCATCCCTTGGGATAGTGACATTAAATTTAAACTTTCAAATGGGCAAAAATTGAGAGAGTAATAAGAGCTCTGTAAGAAAATGGACCTCAGACCAAAGGCCCTGGTTAGAACAACCGTGAATTGGAAGGTGCCAAACAATTTCCAGCTGAATGCAACAGAAAACCCCTGGAAAAAGAATTTCAGTGCATACACGAACAAGTTTATGGGCACAAAGGAAACTTTCTCTTGACAATTCCTTCAGAAGGAGAGTAAGCAAGCAGCAGGAAGGAAATGCAGGATACAACCCTGCCATGGCACAGGAACACCCTGCACCAGTGCTGCACCAGTGGTGCACCAACAGAGGCAGGACCTGGCTGCACAGTTGTTGATGCCAGTTTGGAACCAGCAGAATGAGGAGCATCCTCCAGCAACAGGCAGATGTTCCCAGGTTTGGGAAGAGCTTCCTCAGGTCACAAAAGCATCCCCAAGGCTCCAGGGAGCCAACAACTCCTGTGCAGAATCTCCAAGTGATTTTGTTCTGTTTCAAATGCTCTTTGTCTTCCTCCTGCTCTTTCCTCTGAGGCATCTCATTGCTGAGCTGGGTTAAGCACAGCACGTGTCCTGCTGCAGGAACACAACCCTGCTGCCAGCTCCTGCTGCTTTCCAGAGCAGGTTACCACTTCTAGAAGGGGCTGGAAGAAAATGAAAGACCCTGGATACTTCTTTAACACACACACACACACAAGAAGAGTGTAAGATTTAGCTTAAACAAACAAACAAACAAACCTAAATCAAAACAATGGCATGAAGCTGTGAGAAGAACTGACTGAGAAAAGGCAGAAGGATTATACAGAAAGTTTTAAACTTCTGGGAAAAAAAGCCATTCCTGCCAGTTGCACATTCCAGTAAACAGCTTATGAATGTTTCACTATTACCTCTCTAAGCAGTGACATTTTCTCACTGCTGGGCTATATAATGAACACTGTAGGCTTCAACTGCTGTTTGTTCACATTGATCTGTGAGGAGAAATGTCCTCAAATATGAATTCAGTGCACTGGAGGTAGAGTTTTCATGTGAAAGGCAGACCATGAACAAGCAGGTATCACCTGTAAACATGAAAAGGCTGAATTGTTCCCAATTCCAGAGTTTTCCATGTTGCCTTAGAACCATTATCAACTCTCCAAGAGAAGCAATCCATCCTTTCACCTCTTGCCCCATTCCTGTGGAACCAGCACCTATCCTACCACAAACATTTGCTGAGAGTTGGACAAATTAAGTCTGGAGAAGCTGATGTGGAATAAAATTAATCCAAAAAGGACTCAGGACATGTAATTGTCATCTGGGTTGGTTTCCCCTGGCTCGGTTCAAGGCAAGGCAGAGGCACCAGGAAGGGCCATTCCTCTCAGGAGCAGCAGCTCCTTGAAGTGACAATAAACCTACAGGCAGACCTGGGTGTAATTTGAATCCTATTTCCTCTTCCCACACCAAGGTCACACTTCAAAACAAGCCAAACTGGGTAATTGTTAAAAATTAATCCAAGTTTTTCTTTATTATCTCCAAAATTTCTATATATTATTCCCTACACAAAGCACCAAGAGCAGTACCAGAGAAGTCAGGGGTTTGTTATGCAATTCCATTGGAAAATAGCCCAGGAATCTCAAACAAGTGTCTTTGAGAGTCATTATATTTTTATGAAAGCCAAAGCTTTATTTCAGTATGTAGTTCTTGTCCACTGGACCAATTCACTTCCAAGTTATTTGAAAATAAAGCAAGACCTTCAGACTACGTTTATAAGCACTATACACAAACACAGCTCATCACTTCTCAAATCATCATTTAATAACAGAACAAAGGCCAGCTAAAATCATTACTTTTAATGATCAAAGAATGGCCACTGAAATACTTTTTTAGCCATTGAAAAAAAAGGAAATACAGTTACTGGCATTCAACAAACAAGAATATATTAGAAATTGCACTGTATTTTAAATAAGCAACTATAATATGAAGTCTCAATTGCCTTAACTATTCCTGAATACATGTAATTAGCTTTTCTCAGGTTCTCAAAACCAGAGTGCCAACTGTGTGTGTTTGGAGCTCACATTATTCCCAGAGCATTAATTTAAGAACTGCAATTGAAAATGCAAAGGGAAACATTTCCACACAAAATGCCTTCTATATCTTTGGGAAAAATCAATCTTTCTTACAATACAACTCTTTTAAACCCTCTTTTTCCCTGACCCTAAAATTTTCTTCCAAAATTAGATGCAAGCAGAACTGCCTCAGGGGCTTCACATGTGACCTAAATATGCTGGTTCTCTTCATGGTGCTATCACTTGTGGATGGCTGAGAGGAAAATACATTCTGATAAAGAATGGCTGACCAAATTAATAGCTTCTCCTCCAGTGCCCAACAAAAGAGTGAGAACTTAGGAGAGCAAAGGGAGAAGCTTCCAGCCACTTCTGTTTCTCTCACTGCATTACAGCCATGCAGAGAAGCCTCAAGTAATTGTTTCCAGTGTTATCAGCTCACAGTAGCAGAACCTGATGGTGGCACTTAATTTCAAAGGAAAATTAACGACCCAAAACCTTCCAGTCACCAAAGACCCCGGCAAGAGCACCCAGATGGAAGAGCAGTGTCCCACAGCAGGCCTGTGTGGGAAGCCAGAACGTGAGCAACACTACATCCAGTTGAGGAAATCCTGCTAGGTAAAATTATTAATAAATGCACACACACAAGGTAGCAACACTTCACCTCTTAAGACTCCTTTTTATGCTTTCCCCGTTTTCAAAGGCACAGAAGAATGTCCCATCTATTTCCAGTTTACTGACACACAGACATGACAAAAGCAGCCTTTAGCTGGTGCATGGTGCAACAGAACAAAGCTGTAATTCCACGTGTTCCACTCAAGTGTAAAGCCTACAAAACTGTCCTTGCATTGTTGTTTTGACTGTAAGATCTCCCACTGCTGCTGGAAAGAGATTACTCCAAATTGGTTTGGATCAATAAATACTTCCTGTATTTATCTGCTTTCATTTTCCTTGGAACAGGGTAACTGTTGCCTCTGTTCACAACCACAACCTAAACATCAACCTAAGCCAAGGCTTTTTACTCTTTTCAATCATTTCTTTGAAAGTGCAAACCTCAGTTTCACATGATTACTGAACACTGACTGGTTCTGCTAAACTTTTCACTCCACGCTAAAAATACAGTAGACACAGTTATGGGGCTGCATACTATAGAGCATTGAAAACAGGGGGAAAAAAAAAGGCCTGAAAAATACCCTCAAGGCAGTTATTAAAACATCTTATATAATGAAATTATTGTGGGAGCACAGTGTTTCCTACAGATGAAAGGACAAACTGCAGCCTTAACTCGGTACCATCAGTAATTGATGTTTTTGCTCCAAGAGGCACACACAGAGCAGATTTAATTGCATACACACTTTAACAGCAGCTAAAACAAAGGCAGACTAATTCTACAGCATTTAATGCAAGACAATACATCAGTTTAGGTGAAGATGAAACCCCAAAGAAGGGATCCATTTTCCAAATCATATTAAGACTGATAAGACACGATAAGAGAAGATTATCATTTGTCAGATTATCTTTTTAAAGTGCTTTACAGTAAAGCAATCAGTAATAACCCACCTCCCGTTCAAGTGGTATTATTTCCTACAACAACTTCAAAGCAACTGAACTGCACTGGTATTCACCAGCTGGTTTTACTAACAGAGCTCCAAACAACAGTGAACAAATCCCATTCCCACAGACTGCTCGTGTGGACACAGCAGAAAACCCACTCCATGTGTACTGTAAAAAATCCAGCACAAAATAATTCTGATCCTGGGACAGTGATTTTATTGCTGGCCTGCAGATAGCACATGTCCAAAGTGTGGATCTTGAACAGCAAAGGTTTAAAGTCCTTTTTTAGCTGATTTTACCCTTCATAGCAGCACGGCAGCCAGAGATCAATCAGGATCTTACACTGCCTGTACATAAAGTCCTACAAAGACACCAATCTTCTTCCAGAGTGCCTCCTGCTCCTCTGAGCCACTTGATCACTCTCCACACTCTGCACATGCAGAGCTCTGAGAATCACATCAGGCTTCAATTCAGCCGAAAAATAATCCAGTGAGAAAACCACGATTTCACCAATTTTTCAGCTGGATCAGCTTCCCCAGCAAGTTCCCTGTGCGCTTAGGTGAACAGCCATGCCAGCAGAGTGGGAAGGAGTGCCTCTTTAAGCAGAAATGCTGCCAAACATGCAGCTGTGGCCTAAATAGGCAAGTCAGGGAGAACAGAAAGAAGGAGGGGAGGAAAAGCAGACAGTACCGCGTGAAACACCCAGCTTTTAACTCTTCCTTCAGCTCTGCATCCACTGGGAGCTTTAGTCTTCGTTTTAGCTCTTTCAAAACCCATTCTGTGAAGCTGCAGCTACCACAGAACCCCATTCCTGCAGCAGAAATAGCCAAACCAGAAGCATTTAGGTTGCACCTTTAAAATGAAAAGCTAGAAAGTTTCCCAAAGCTGATCCAGAGCTGTAATCTATCAGGACTGCTGCTGATAGCCCTGCTTGCACTCCTGTGCTGTGGGGTCTGATGGCTTGATCACTCCAGCAGTGCATTTCCAACACAAAAGCCTTTTTTATAACTAATTTTTAATTTAAGACAGAGATTCTAAGAACAGCAAAGCCTCACAGAAGGGACAGAAAAATCCCTGACTGCCAAGCTGAAGTGCCCCAACTTCCAAAGCCATGCAAGAAAGAGGACTGAATTACTTCTGGGGAGCTGAACAGCCACTGCCTCTTTATTTGCCTGCTAAATGCTCTTTGTTTTGGGGGACTGCACACTTTAAATGCACACTCTAGTCCATCCAGAGCAGCAGTTCCTAGAACACAGTAGCCTATTTCTCTCTCTAGATACAGACAGTCATTCTCTGCACAGCTGAAGAGCTCAAATACAGAAGCAGACTCAGGAATACAGAACAGGACTATAACCTCGGCTCTTCTTTTTCCCCATCTACAGCGTATTTTAAACTCTCTCTCTCTTAAAAACAAACCTACTACTAGGCCTTGTTCCTTGTAAATGATGTTACCCCATGAGCAGAGAGAACGTAACCACAGCCCTCAAAAACCCAAATTAGCTTCCCTCCCACAACTATATCTCAATCTTTCCTCAGCAATATTACTGCAACCTCACTGTCACTCTTTTTCTCTGAGAGTTTTTTCTCCTCTCCAACACCCTCAAGCCTCATAAAAGAAAAAAATAAAAAAAAAAGAAAAGCACCCAGATTGTGGTAAATTACTTTTTTATAGCCATCCTTATTCCTGCCTTCACTTCTTTTTACTCAGAAATAACACTTTTCATGCATTCAAGACAAACTGCCATTGCTGAAGCAACATCAGTCCCCACTGCTGCTCTGCAATTCTGAAACCCGTCAAAAATAAGAATCAAACTACACTTGACAGACATCACACACCTAGAACCAAACACAGAAAGCATTCCTGAACAAGGGAAATGTCCAGTTTTGTTTCAATCTTTTACCACACACAAGCCAGGGACAGGATTTTATCTGTTCATCATTTTCAGCCTAAAACAGACACAGCCATGTTTGGCTCTAAGAGGAGACATGAAGCAATTCACAGGTAATTAACAAAGCATCACAGAATGGTTAAGTACTAAGCATAAATAAAGTCAGTAATTAGCAGCCAGAGCACATGTTCAGGTGCTTCTTTCAGAGAAAATTTGGGCACCAAACAGTTAAACTTGTCCAAGATGAGCAGTAATCACTCAGGGTTAAAGCTGAGGACTTAAGTTCCCGGCTCCCAGCCTTGGACCTGGACTATCAGACTTTTACATATCTTTGAATTCCACCTGAAAGAACTTTGAGATAGAACCGCTTGACTCTTCTCTTTCTGTCGAGCAATTAAATAAATTTGACTTAATTTGTTCTGAAGTACAAACTCACTCCATTAAGCAAGAGTGTAGCTTTCAGAGGCAGTTTAAACTCACAATTCTTAGTTGCTCCCAACTGCAGTTGCTATTATGCCCCATCCTGAAGAACAGCAAAAGAGTAAAACCAACAAAAATCTCTGCTGAAAATCTTTGTAATCCTTTTCTATGATCATTCTCATAAAGAAAACTGCCACTACGAAAACACTGGAGTATTTCTGGACAATTAAGTCTCACTTGCACCGAAACTGTGATTGCACAAAAGAAAGAAATCTGTGCATTACAGCCACTTTTGATAACCTGATCACTGAACTTATCACAAACAAGCACTCTTGTTCTCCACCCCAGAAGATCTGTCTAACCCTCTCCACTCCACACAAAACAAGCTGAACACAGCTGTGCTGTAGGACTGGGCTCCAGCAAGACAAATATGAAACTAAGAAGGGAGAAAACCTATTCCAGAAAGAGAGGAAGCACAAACTACAACAACCTTTGCCCTCAGACAATGGACTGATAAACCACTAGAAGGCAAACTTCTGCCATCAATTAAAATTAAGGACCCGAGTTATAATGAAGCTGACACCGAGATTTCAATTAATAACCTGATTTCTGTGTTTAACTGTGATCTGACACGGCCAGGCCACAGCTTACAAGCAAGGATAAATTCCATGAATACCAAGGGAAGAGAGGCTGCTTCTGCTCCTCACATTCTCAGCAGAAAAGCTTTGCCACAACACCGACCCAGGCAGGCCCCAAATATAAGTTCAGTGCCATCTTTCCCAAAGCTTTAGTGACAATTTCCCCTCCTTCTCCCCTTACCTGTCACATCCATCCATCCCACAGTGCTTGGAAAGCCAGACAATTAAAAACTCTGTATCAGAGTTCATGTTTCAGCCACCAAATATCGACTTTGTAACAACCAGGCAGCCTAGGTCGAGTATGTAAAGAATTACAGGTTACACATGTGATGGGAAGGCTGGAGGTGAGGTCCGACCTTAAATATCCTGGAGGCCACATAACAGCATTCTTGACAGGCTTTTTAAAGTTGCTACAACTGTTACTGTAATAAAAGTGTTACTGTCCAAAATGTTACTCTCCATTGGGCTGCTTTATAGAGGGAGACCACTGGGTTTGTATCCCAGCGATTAATGCAATTAAATGATGTTGTTTTCCTGGTTATCACTGCTTTAGCTTAGTTCAAGACAGCTTTCCAATGTAAATATTGCAACACTGAGTTACCAACAGGAAGAAAAAAGAAAGTGAAACTCCCCATTCTTTCATGTTTGTTTTCTTCACTTCGTTTCTAGTGAAGTTTCAGCATTCCACAGCAAAATGCTGTTTAGATTTTGATCTCTGCAGCCATTTAAAAATCAGATCTCCACAGCCCTGTACTCCTGCACACAAACTGGGACTGTGCTCACCACAGGCATGATTGGAGTCCAGACCTGTTCTCGGGCAGCCCACAGTGGTTAAAGAGTCATTAAAGGTCCAGACAGAAAGATTTCCTTGAGCTTTCACCATGGGCCTGCCCCAAGAAAGCAGAGGGAAAGGCAGGGAATAAAAAAGGTCCTCAGACTGCACTTGGACACACTCTCAATTTGCTGTTGCATATTCCAAAAACCAGAAGCTGCTGCTCCACTTGGGGCAAGAACCACACAAGGCTCTGTGTCACTGAAGTGAACCTTAAAGCCAGAAAAATTGCCAGGAAATGGAGAAATGCAAGATACATAACACTTCCAAGAGAATTACAGCGAGACACTATGATGCACAACAAGAAATCAATACAAACAACTGCCTTCACCAACTTCCAGTATGGATTGGGGGAGTCAAATACACGGCAAAGGAGAGAATTTCAGCTCAACACACTAATTACAACTAAGAGTAATATCAATAATACTCGGGATCTCTCTCTAGAAGGCTCAGTTTCACAACACCTTGCAGTATAAAACACTTTGTATCTCAAGACTCATCTAAGTCAGGTACAGCTGACAATGAAACAAAATTTCTTTTTGCTCTTTGGGTCACAGAATCAGAAGGTTACAATGTCCATAAAAAAAAAAAAAAAAAAAAAATGGACATTCTTACAGTGTTTTGGAAACCAAGTAGCCTGGCTTGCTGAAACTGAAGCCAGTTAATTCCCTCAAAGGCTTCCCTGAACTCCACCCCAGGATTCCAGCAGGGCTCCGTGCAGCTCCCAGCCTGGCAGGAGGCACAGGGCTGGCAAGGCATCTTTCGTAACACCGAGTGCAACACTCCAACAGCTCAGCCTGTCCTTCCTTCCTATTTCCTCACTTCTGCATTTCCAGAGCCCTTTTCTATACCTATATGTAAGTTCATAACTGCTGGAAGCATATTAACATCTATTTTAATTAAGAATTGTTTGCAGGCACCACAACTTCACCACAACTTCTCCAACACTTGTACTTAATCAAGGATTTAGTTTGATACGTAAATAAAACAAAGGTTACAGAATTGTAAATCTGTCAGGGGAAAAAATATATATCACATTTAACAGCACTTTTGAGTTCAAGCTTCAAAACCTACTTCCTGAAGAATTTAAAATTAACCTTAAAATTGTTACAGCTTTCTCATTTCCAAAACACATATTTCAACTTGCAAACAATAGAAGCCTCGGTGCATCGTTTGCCACATGCTGCAGCTAATAAATAAAAACAACTCAGTTATGTTTATACCAATCTTTTCTTTTGGCCTTTGGAAGCTAATCTGAACCACATGTCAAGCAGGGAAATGATGGAAACTGTAGTTACTGCTTTTCTAAATATAACATTAATCTCACTTGTATGTCAGAGCATTCAAGATATGCAAAAAAAGAAAAAAAAAAAACAAACCCCAGGAATTACATAAGTGACAAGGCCAACTGCTTGCAAAAGAAAACTTTTAACTCATGATCTTACAGGCTGCTTTGTGCAAACAGCACTTTATGGGCAAAGAAATTCAGAAGTCAGGGGGGACCTTTCCTCAAGAATGGTCACAGAAGAGATTCTGCTCTCCAGCACAGAGAAAAGCACCTTTCCTTTAAATATCCCAAATCCAAGGGGAAAAAAAAAATAAACCAGTACAGTTTGTGCAGTGAAATTCAGAGGCAGCCATCTTAGTGTAACATGACACTTGTCACTGCCAGCTTGGAAAAGTTTTAGACAATTTCCAGTATTATTTCAAACCCAAGCCTGCTCTTTACGTACTAAGTAAGCAAGCACCAATATTCAGATTTCTTCCTCCTCTTGTTAATAGGAGCTGGAAAGATTGGGACAATTACTTTATCTAGTACTTAGATCTTTAAAGAGTACAAATATTAATTCTCACAACACCTCCTTGTGGAATGCAAGTATCACATTGCCCATCTTGCAGATTAAGAAAAAACACAAATCAAAAGCCAAAAAATCAGAAAAATCTTAATAATCTTAGGAAACAACTCCAGCAAAAATAAGTTAGGAAGGCTGAACTTTTTTACCAGAGCACTGAATGGTATTTTCAAATCAGAGTTTAAATCTGAAAATGGATATGGCATTGCACATGAAATGTCCATTTTCTTTGCTCAAAGTGAACACAGCAGCACTGGGTTATTTCACTGATTGCATCTACATCTCCCTACTTAAGGAATGGTTAAAAAGTCAGAAAACAGTAAAAAACATCGCTCTTACCTTCTGCTACATCATCATCTACAGCGCCTTTCACCTGAGAAAAACACCACTGAATGTCATTTCCTCCTCCAGCTCCTAAAAAAAGGAAAACAATTCAATAAAAAGGAGCCCCCCCCAGAGCAGCAGCGCAGGCACACAATGGTTCCAGATTGCACATTTCAGAGCCTGTGCACGCCCACTTCCTCAGCAGTGCTGAGGCACAATCACACACCACCCTCCCCACCTTTTTCCTTTGGATATTGTTTTTGTCAGCCTTCAATGCAGCGTTTGTCAAAAACAGGGAAGCACAAGCAGGGTAAAAGCTTCACTCACCCAAAGCTCGCTGGACTAAGCGCCCTTAACTACGAATTTAAAATTCAACTGCACAAACAGCCAAAGATTTTTTGTACTTGAGCAGTCAGAACCCCCCTAAATACACACACACAAACAACCTAAATATAAACTATCAGAGCTGTGCATTTTTAGAAAATTTCAATCTCCCATCCAACACAAATCAAGCACACAATTCATTTCCTCCTTTCACGAACCCGCTGCGCCGACCCTACGCACTCAAGGCTAAAGAAAAAGAATTTTACCACAATTTTAGAGTCTCTTCGTGGAAGTAACGAAAGCAATTAACAGCCTGGAAAAAAAAAAAAGGCAGCAAATCCGAGCAGAAAAGCAAACAAGCAATCGGAGGGGAACAAGTTCTACTACCATAGAAAACGGATCGGAGAGAAAACTTCAGGAACATTACTGCCTCGGCTGAAGGCAGTGATTCATTTGAACCGTGCCACCAAAACACACACCAAAAATCACCACCCATTTCTTTTGCATTTCATTCTGAGCAAATCACTGCAGGGCTGAGGACATACAGGAAGAGACAGAAATGGGCTTGCCTCGGTTGGTTGTTTTTTTTTTTTTTTTCCTTTCCCAAGAGCCACTGTCAAAATGGAACTTTTCCTGCACACAACTCAAACCGGCTGAGCAACAGATGGCATTTACACATTAATCCCGAGCTCTGGTAGGGCTTTGGGGATAACAAAGAATACAGGAGGAGACTCTTCCCAAGTTAAGGGGGACAAAAAAAACTCAAAGAGAAGGAAATCAGAAGCCTGAAAATAATCTTTCCAGAAAAGATCAAGCGCCTCATAATGAGAAGTACTGGAATGGAGTACAGCTTGCATTTTTTGCTTGCTTTAAATTCTTCCCTGAAGGATTACAGACATCCAAGCTGCATAACCTGAGAAGCTGAAGGCAAGGAACAGCACCCATTTACGCAGGAGACGGCAAAATCCTTTCCCCCTCATCACTGCCCAAAAAAATCTTACAACCCATTTTCTTTCCTCTCTTCAACTTCTTCATTTGTCACTTAACAGCTAACACCATAGAAGCACTTAAAGGGAACAGCTTGGAGAAAATCACTGCTCCTGCTACTTCGAGCTCAAGTCCTCTTTTCCACAGAATTTATTTGAACCAAGTTGGCACTTTTTTTTCCTCCCTCCCCATGACTAAAACGGCAAGAGGAGGGTGGAGCATGTGCATATGGTGTAGGGGGGAAAGGCAAAGCACAAGCCTCACAAAGCCTCCCATGCTTTGCTCCTCCACATGCAAAGCACTGAAAAGACAATTCATGTGCAGAGGAGGGGGGGGGTGAATAAATTTCTAAATGAAGAAATCGCAAGGAAAAGTAAGAGGGAAGAGATCCGTTCTGCACACACACACTCCCCAAAAGCCTACCAACAGCACTTCGGGATGCAAAATGGGCAGCAAGCAGTGGAAGGAATGGGAAAGGAAACACAGCGAGACCTGTGCTGTTTAATTACGCCCTGTGCCAAATTTTCCTGGCATTTGCAGATGCTCAGAGGCTGCTCCCTACAGAAGGGTGCGACTGCAATCTGGACCCCGCCTGCACCTGGAACCTCTCCGTGCACGGCAGCGCTTCTGAGAAACAACCACAAGCATCGACCCCAAAGCCTCAAGGGGGAAACTCTTTACCAGAGCGTGTAGTGACAGGACAAGGGGGAATGGGTTCAAACTGAAAGAGTAGGTTGAGCTGGGATATTGCGAAGGAATTCTTTCCTGTGAGGGTGGGGAGGGCCTGGCACAGGTTGCCCAGAGAAGCTGCGGCTGCCCCTGGATCCCTGGCAGTGTCCAAGGCCAGGCTGGAGGGGGCTTGGAGCAATCTGGGATAGTGGAAGGTGTCCCTGCCCATGGCAGGGGGTGGAACTGGATGGGATTTAAGGTCCCTTCCCACCCCAAACACTCCATGATTCTACGAAAAGGCAGCAGACCCACCCTGCCTGCAAGCTCCTCAACTCCAAAACACACCACTTCCCCCTCCACCTTGCTTCTTCCATGCCTTTT
>VWYP01006485.1:51968-68760 GCA_013400435.1 Pycnonotus jocosus
CCCTCATGGAGGGTTGCCGCCCCTCAGCCCGGCATCGTTCGGCCGCCTCCATGGCGGGGCTCCGTCCCTCATGGAGGAGTTGCCGCCCCTCAGCTCGGCATCGTTCGGCCGCCTCCAAGGCCAGGCTCCGTCCCTCATGGAGGGTTGCCGCCCCTCAGCCCGGCATCGTTCGGCCGCCTCCATGGCGGGGCTCCGTCCCTCATGGAGGAGTTGCCGCCCCTCAGCTCGGCATCGTTCGGCCGCCTCCAAGGCCAGGCTCCGTCCCTCATGGAGGGTTGCCGCCCCTCAGCCCGGCATCGGCCGCTGTCAGCCCCTCCGCTCCCCGCTGTCCGCCACCCGCTGCCCCCCGGGCTCCCCTGCAGGAAGAGCTTCTTTCCTTGACCGCTCTCCCTGCGGGCTCGCTTTTCATGAAATCGAATATCTTGAGTTGGAAGGGACCCACCAGGATCATGGATCCAGCTCCTGGCTCTGCACAGACACCCCAAAATCCCACCCTGGGCATCCCTGGGAGCGTTGTTCAAGCACTCCTGGAGTTCTGGAAGATTTGGGAATGTGCCCATTCCCTGGGGAGCCTGGGCAGTGCCCAGCACCCTCTGGGGGAAAAACATTTCCCTGATAATCCTTTCATGTCTCTCAGAGCATCTCCCCCTCACTTGGCCTTTGGTCTTGGGCCTTTTTCTCTCCCTCGTTCCCTTTGCTCCCTTCTGCCATTTCCCCGTGCAGCAGCCACACATAACCTGTTTGCTTGCACATTTTTCCACTCCCCCCTCTTGGATGCTTTCTACAACGTCCAGGGCTGGGGCTCTGATTTCACTCCGTTCTCATTGCTATTCCCTGCATACACCAGCCATGCTCCTGAGCCATTTTTAGCCTCCATCCACCTTTCACACTGACAGCCAGCAAGATCCACAAAGAAAGGCTTTCAGCCGAGCCCAGCTTGGCTCAGCTCCCGCTGGCTCGGGGAGGATGGAGGCTCCTTTTTAGCTTGCTGGATCCCAGTTACAGTCTCAGCTGTAGTTAACTACAGGACTGGGATAATTGATTCAGTACAATCTATTTAAGATCTTGTGAAAGTCATCAGTTTCCCTTCGCAGATGTTTGTGCAAACATTTTCTTCTCGGGCTGGGTAGATCTTGCTAATCCAGATTTCACTGGGAGATTCATGAGCTCATCTTGCAAACCCAGCACTGCCACAAACTTGAAATGTGACTTGGAACAAGCTTCCAAAACCATCCTATACACTGATTTTTGCAATTCCAGCTCTAAACACCTAAGAGGCTATTTCATAAATGAGAAAGCCATTGAATTGGTGGTCAATTCCAGCACAAAACAGAGCAGTGAGAACTGAATGCCAGCAATGAACACAAACAGCCAGGCTCACACCAGAAACTCACAACTGGCCCAAATTACAGGTTATTTTGAAATTCAGATTTATCTCTGCATCTCTGATTAAAAAAAAAAAAATGCACAGGCAAATAAACCAATCTTGGAAAGAACAACAGCATTTGAAATAACACTCAACATATATGGGATATTCTAAAGAATTGCAACTCACCCAAGTTTGGAAATCTCTGGAATGAAGAGTTTTGCTTAGGTTGTTCTGAGAGCAACATAAAAACAAAACCATTACGCGTTTGGAAACAATCTCTGGTCCCAAACACCCTGGTCCACATTTCCCAGAGCTCAAGAGCAAATTCACACAATTGTACAGATTCATGGCCATTTTTGCTTGATACCAAATTCAGCATGAAATCTGGCATTCTTCTCTTTTCGGAATTCCTTAAACATTTTTTTTTCAACATAAGCAGAATTGTCCTGCAACTGTTTAGCAGGAAAATTTGAAAATCTAGTCCAATTCATCCCTTGCCTTCTGTATAATTACTGCAGAATTTGTCCTCATAGTAGAATAAACATCGGTTCAAGAACTTTTGTTGCTAAAAAAATTTAAATTAGGCAAAGAGACCTGCAATTAGCTGTGTAACAGAAAGTGATGAAGCCTTAGTATATACCTTATAATTAAAATGAAATCCCTCTTAGAAAACGTTTAATATCATGGTACAATGAGGCTGGATTGTAACTCCAACATTTCAAGTTTTTGTTGTGAACTAACTGAGCTACAGAAAATAATGGAGCATAATAAATAACTAACATTAAATCACAGCCAGAGTAATTAGTGAGACATCTTTGGAACCACAACCTTTGCCTGGGTGTTCACTCGCTTGGTAATTCAGAGTGTTCACACTATGAATGGTTGGTACAAATCAGGCTGAGTGTGTTCCATAGCCCTGATTCAAATGGATTTACTTGGATTTCTCTGGAGCCTGAGCATTTGTTGAGGTGCTCTGGGGAGGTTGTAACTGTATGATGTTAAATTTATACACAGCCACCAACAGCACAAAGCTTTAATGAGCATTTATCTACTCCGATCATGCTTTAATGACTAATTCTTACTCTGCACATAAACTCCTTCAGCTGAGACCAAAGAACACCTCTGGGAAGTGGGAGGGACTTACAGGAACTCACAAAACAGCATTTCTGGATCTGTTTGCTGTGATATTTGTCAGAAAACTGCATAAAGAGTGGTCAGTTCACAGCAGCCTAGACCAGGAGCTGTGGAAGTTTGAACAACCTAAAAATCAAAGTGTAGCACATAACTAGAAACCAATAAAAATATATAATAATGTCAAATGACTGATCAAACAACTGAGGCTCCAAAGATGAGCCGTATCAGCGACTCATTTTGTATCTGCTTTAGTTTTCCAGTAATTTGACCTGTTAGACAAGACTATAATGAATTACAACAATTCAGTTTAGAAACAAAGGGAGCAATTATCAGCAGAATTATCACTGGAATTTAGTAATAGCTGAGCCATCTGAGGCCATGTGCAGGTTAACATCAGGGCAGTGTAATTCCCTGCTCTCCATACTTCGTTCTGTTCAGCTTCAAGCATCTCACTGAGAGATTTCCATTGTGTTTTTTGCAGAACATTTCAGAAAATACCAGCCTTAACTCCTAGAAAATATTCACCAGCGTTCACCCCCCATTTCCCACTCTTAATTTCACATAAACAGCCATTATCAAACCAGTGCTGAGTCACGTCTGGGTGCTGCTGCAGGGAAGCTGAACAAAAGGTCAGGCAGACCCCGGTTCTGCAGCGTGTCTCAGGGAAAATTACCTGTGGGACAAGTCTCGACACATCCTCCCTCCTCACTTCTTCCACCAACCCGGCTCAGGCAGCTCAGTCCTTTCTGCTGTTTGTGCCCAGCGCCTCTTCTGTGGGCACACAGAACTTCATTTGCTTTTTCTGACCCAATTTCACCTTAACCAGGTTCCACCTGCAAACCCTCAATTGCCAGTGGCCACGATTTTTTTTTTTTTTTTTTGCTAAAACCGAGGTGTAAACAAAGGCTCTAGACAATTTCAATCAGCTTGGTGTTACCAAATTCCCATGGTATTTAAAGGTGTGAAGGCACTGATGTCCTAAGCCCTGGAATCATAGAGATATGGGGAATTTTTAGATTATATTTTTCCAGGAGCTTTTAGTTCCTGATTCCAGGAAATGTGAAAATGCAACTTAAAAAGAAAAAAAAAGGAAAGCAAAGGTATTATCACTTTAAAACTCTGTTTTAAACAAAGTAACTTACTCTGAGTAGTAACACTATCACTCTAGCGTTGCTCAAGTGATGTGTGCAAAAAATGACATGTGCAGGTAACTTTTGATTAGTCATTCATTAACTTTCCCCTTGGTTTAGGAGTTCATTTACCTTTTGGTTGCTTTTTTCGTGAACAAGAGCACCACATTTTGAGGGTATTTCTAAAGTGTTTCAAACTTAGTGAAGGAAACAAGTATATAAATCAAAACTCAAGTATTTGCAGTTGAAAGGTTTCTTCTGAAATGTTCTTTTCTGCCTTTGCTTTGTCCCACAGCTCTTCTGGTACCAGGTTTGCAAGGACCTGAAGGTAATGCCAGGAATGAACTTAGAAGGGAAGGAAGGGAGGCCGAAATAGCAGAATTAATTGTTCCATTCACATGGCTTTTCTGCTTGGGAATAAGGTCACATTGTAAACAGGAGAGAGGTGTGGTTTGCAGATAGGACAGGAAATCCTTAGTTCCAATCCTTGCTGTGTTGCTGGTTCCCTTGGAGACCTTGAGCAAATGCATTCTGTCCCTGGATTTTTAATTGGAAATAAACTGGGGATGATAGCCCTTAACTAGCTCAGAGGAGCAGCCTCTCACTCTCAATATTCAGAACGTGTTTAAAAACAGCTCCTGGCACTCAGGCTCAAAATCAACTCATCTCCTGCTCTGAGGACCAGGGACCTTTGGGGCTGGAGTCGCCAGGGCACACACTGGGCTGTTTCTCTCCCTCACTCGTTCCAGTGCAAAGCAAATCCTTCACTGGGGGTAGAAGGAAACGTGACCTCCTGCTGCCTGGTGTGATTTTCTCTGTCACCCTTAGTGCACTCTGGGCCTGCTGTAATCACATTTCTTACCTTTTCCCCCCTTGGACTGCACAGCTGAGAGTGAGGGTGTGTTAGGGGGAGACCCCAGTGAGGAGAGCACCTTTGGAGGAGGGCTCTGTGTCAGCCCCTCCTCTGGAGCCTCAGCTCAGGCTCTGGAGCAGTGGGGCAGTGCCCTCTCCCCTGGGGCAGCTGCCTGGCAGGATCTCAGCCCTATGTGATGGGGAAGGGTCCTGGCAGCAGCAGAAGATGGTGCTGAGAATCCTGCAGGAGCACAGAGCCTGGAGGTGTGACAGCCCTGCAGGGAATCAGGGCAGAGGTTCTGATTTTTTTAGTGCAGATTCTCTCTATTGAGGTAAATGATGGTGTCAGTGATGAATCAGACTCACAGGCTTGTCATCCTGCTTTAATTAGGGAGAGCTGCAGTGACAGGGTGTGCTAACTGTAGGCTGAAGTCCAGACTCCTGAAAGTCTCTGCACCTCAGGTTCCTCACTTTTCTTTCTCTCTGGCTGTTTACAGACACAGTTTCAGAGCTACTGAGCACACACAGCTTGTGCTAGTCCACAGGAGTGATGGAAACATCTCTAGAACTGAGTGACAATTTTCTTCCGTCACATAATCAGAGGAGGAAAACTCGCTGAGGAGTTGTCTGTTACTCACCAACCCTTGCTGGCTTTTCACTTGACTGCAAACATTTTGAATTGTCAAAACTTCTGAACTGTTGCTGAAATTTAGACAACTTTCTCCATGTTTGTTTGTGACTGCTGGTATTTAAAAACCCATTTCATCCTTGCCCTGAAAAGCTTTACAAACTAGGCTAAATCTGAAAGACAACTTTGAGAGCCTAAAGAAACTTGGGTTTGATTTGTGTATCATTTGTCCTGAGCATGGTGGGGTATCCTGAATTGAGCCATGAAGTTTTACACGTGTAGAACTCTATTTTCTATTATTGCTGAGCTATAAAAGTTATAAAACCAGAGATTCATAGAATAGTCTGGATTGGAAGGGACTTTAAAGATCATCCTGTGCCACCCCCTGCTACGGGCAGGGAAAACTTCCACTATCCCAGGTTGCTCCAAGCCCCATCCAACCCGGCCTGGGACACTTCCAGGGATACAGGGGCAGCCACAGCTCCTCTGGGCAACCTTTGCCAGGTCCTCACCACCCTCAGAGGGAAGAGTTTCTTCCCATTATCCATCTAACCCTTCCCTCTGGCAGTCAGAAGCCATTCCCCCCTCTCCTGTCACTCCAGGCTTTTGTAAATAATCTCTCTCCATCTCTTCTCTTGTCTCCTTCAGGTCCTGGAAGGTGCAATTACATCACCCTGAAGCCTCTCCTCTCCAGGCTGAACAATTCCAGCTCTCCCAGCCTTTTCTCCCAGCAGAGCTGCTCCATCCCTCTGCTCATCCTGGAGCCTCCTCTGGACTCTCCAACTCCTCCAGATCCTCCCTGAGCTGGGCCCCAGGGCTGGGGCAGCTCTGCAGGTGTGCTCTCACCAGAGCAGAGTGTCCACCTGACTGTCTAAAAGCTTCTTTCAATGCTTGCAAGATCTGTTCCTTCCATGCTTTTCCATTCCTTCTTCTGTATTTTCCTCATATTCCCCTACTTCTCTTTCTCCCCCTCCCCTTCAAAATCCAAATTTTGTACCTCAAAGAAGAAAAAACGGGACAAAAATTCCAGCAAGCCCAGACATTTTCTTTTCATTTTGACTGCACTGTGCTGGCTCCTCTGCAGGGAAGGGCCAGTACATGCAGAGGGCCCAGAAACTCCAGTGTGGTTTCCAGAATCAGAGCCCTGATCACTGAATTATGTGTTTGTGCTTCAGCCAGTGCTGTTCTCAACTCGGCAAATGGGAAGCTGATTATTAGACACCAATGAAAGGCACAGTTATTTGTAATTAAGCCTGGCAATACACCACAGTGATACTGGCCCAGCCAGGGGCTGCAGTGAGGTAGGAAAAGGTGGCTCTTTCTTCAGGGAGAGCTGCAGTGTGCCCATGGTGTGTAGCAGAAGAGACAGCTCAAAGGAGCTGTGCAGGGAGGACCCCTGAGAACCAGGAAAAGGGCAAAGTTATTTAATGTGATTCTTAATTGGCCAAACCCAGAGACTGTTTAAAAATCCTAGACAAGAGTAAGCCCTGAATTACTTCCCTTATTGACCTTCTCTCCTTTCCCTTTCTGTGCCTGTATCATCTTTGCACTTCACTACCTGGAACAGAATAAATTTGCCTTTGAGGTTCCCTGTACATACTGGTTTTGATACACTCCTGCTTCTTGCTTTGCTCATCAACAGAGAGACCTGGCTACTTCTATCCCAGGGGAAAAACCCATTCATTTTTTAAACCAGAAATTCCTTTATAAAAGACTCCAAGAGGGATGGAGGGGTAGAAAGTAAAAACTCATTTACTGATATTTGACAATGAAATTATTCAAACTATTCTTGGGCAAACACAAGTGTGCAAAACGCCAGAATTAGGTGTCCAGGGATCCTTGAAAAGAGCCATCCCTGTAAACCAGGTGAAATTTAGAATGTGGTCACACGAGGACACCAGATCCAGCTGATAATGTCTAACGAGCACTGCACCGAGCTGCAATAATTAGTCACAGAACATCTGCCTGGCACGCTGCATGCAAAGAGAAATGAGTTCATCTGAGCCACCAGTGCAAGGTTTAATTATTAAAAAGTGGTTCAGGTTGACTCCTTTCACTTTGCTTAACAGCAAAGGAGAATTTTCATGGAGCTCCAAGTGTTATTCCCAGCCTTGAGCCAGACCACTGGGTAAAGCTGCATTTCTGCAGTGTCATTGTTTTTATTTTGTGATTACTGAGATTAAAAACAAACTTTTCCTATCCCCATTGCTTTGAGCATCATGAGGCTTACATGGTCATGCTCTGTATCTCTAGAGATAAATTCCTGTTTCTCTATTTCCACATAGGAACTTTTGACTCACTGATCAACTCCAGTTCAGTTTTGTAGCAATGGATGTTCCCAGAATATTCAGCTGCTTACAGCTTCAAGAAAATGCTGTTGAATTTTTGCCTGCACTGAGAGTTTGGGCCTGGTAAACTCCAGAGAATACACACTGGAAAAGTGGTGTTAAAATGATTTATCTGTGGAAAACGCCTGAAATAAAGTTTACATCCTTCTGGACAGCAGAGAATCCAACTATAAGAGTGTGTGTTTTAGGGATCAGACTTGCCAAGTCCTCCTGCTTCCCAAGCTGCTCATTTTTCCTTTTTGTGTAGAACCCTCTCCTCTTGGTGACATTGAATCCAAGGATGAACAACCCTGATGGACAAAACCACAAGGTTAGAATAAGTCAGCTCTCACATTCCGTATTTTATCACGGTTGCAAGGAGCGATAAGAAAGTGGGTGGCAAATGAGAGCTGCTCTTTGCAAGTACAGAGCTGTTCCCCAGCAAAATCTGAGCCACAAAAGAATGCACATAAATATTCAATGACAGAAAATTACCCTCCACCCAAAAAGTATTTCTGGTTTGAGAGAAAAATTTCATCTTTCCAAAACTGGACCTAGGACAAATTAGGAATATTGCCCAGGATCTAGAAGTTCCCTGGAAGTTCCCTGGACTCTGCAGGGCTCTTGTCAATATTGTGAGCACAATAATAAGTTTAATTAAACCCATTGATATTGTCCCATACCTGGAGACAAAGTTGATTAAAACATTTTATTTAAAGAAAGGCTGTGATCTCCATGAAATTGTCTAAGATAAGAAGGGAAGGTGCAGTGTTTTGATTTTTTTTTCTAGCAAGGGTTTCCAATATACAAGAGGGTCAATTTAAGTTCTTGTTCTGCTTGATTCTGCCCAAGTTCTTGAACTTTGTCAGTGCAAACCAGTGCCCTAATTAAATTTGTTGCTGGCCATCATCAGCAAGAGCTGAGTCTCTTTCTCTGTACTTTGCCAAGCAAGAACAAAAGGGTTTTTAAAGGCCTGAGTTTTCACTACATTGTAGGGAAAAAAAAAAAAAAAAGTACATTTCAAAGCTTGGAAAACTTCCCTTCCCAGCACAAAAATAAAATGTAAAACTTGCAAAATCCTCTCTGCCTGCTCTTACCCAACACTATGGAAACAGGCAGATTCCTCAGGGATGCTCAGCAGAATAATGATGTGACAAGAAAGCAGCTGCTGCAGTCAAAACTTTGGTTTACCTGGACCCTCTAAAAATCAGATCATTTTGAAAGCCAAGCATCTAAACCCCACTTCATAGCAGGTTATTTGAACACATTAACCATAAATTCAGTTTGAAGCATAAATAAAAACTTCTTTCCTCAGGAAGCAGCCACCAGTGAGGGAGCACAGCCCTGACACCTTGCTCAAGAAGAGCCTTTGATCCCTTCAGTCACACACATACCCACTTCCATTTTCCTGTTTTCTCATTTTTTTGGCCACGTTTTCTGCTCAGAGCTCCTCTCCTTGCACCAGCTGGGGCTCTGCATAAGGAGGCAATTGTTTGCTCAAAGCCCTGAATTTCTCTTGTTCTCTGCAACAGCGAGGAGACAACCGGACTTGGGATCTGCCCCGAGGAACCAGAGCAGAGGGCGAAGCTGCAATGTTCATTTTTGCAGCAGCCTGAAAAAGATCCTTCCTCTGCTCCTGCTGCTCCTGCTGCTCTCCCCGTGCAGTGCCAGCTCCACCAGAGCTGCTGCAAACAGCCTGGCTGTAGCACCAGTGCAGTTGGATGCAGCGCTGCCAAATGTGCAGCTCCCAGCGCCTGCCTGCTCCTTCCCTCCCGAGCTGGTGGAGCCTTTGCCATCCCCACGGCTCCTGCAGAGAGCTCCAGGTCAAAGGGGCTCCTCTGGAATCAGCACCTGGCTCTTGTTGGCCTGGGGATGGGTGGTTGGGTTACCAGGAGAGAGCCCTGTGAAATCTGAAATGTGTTCAATTGTGGATTCATTTACCAGGAGAGCCCTGTGAAATCTGAAATGTGAAATGTGTTCAATTGTGGATTCACTTACCAGGAGAGCCCTGTGAAATCTGAAATGTGTTCAATTGTGGATTCATTTGGTTCACCAGGAGAGAGCCCTGTGAAATCTGAAATGTGTTCAGTTGTGGATTCACTTACCAGGAGAGCCCTGTGAAATCTGGAATGTGAAAGGTGAAATGTGTTCAATTGTGGATTCATTTGGTTCACCAGGACAGAGCCCTGTGAAATCTGAAATGTGAAATGTGTTCAATTGTGGATTCACTTACCAGGAGAGCCCTGTGAAATCTGAAATGTGTTCAATTGTGGATTTATTTGGTTCACCAAGAGAGAGCCCTGTGAAATCTGAAATGTGTTCAATTGTGGATTCACTTACCAGGAGAGCCCTGTGAAATCTGAAATGTGAAATGTGAAATGTGTTCAATTGTGGATTCATTTGGTTTACTGGGAAAGAGACCTGTGAAATCTGAAATGTGTTCAATTGTGGATTTATTTGGTTCACCAGCAGAGCCCTGTGAAATGTGAAATGTGTTCAGTTGTGGATTCATTTGGTTTACCAGGAAAGCACTGTGAAATGTGTTCAGTTGTGGATTCACTTGGTTTACCAGGAAAGCCCTGTGAAATGTGTTCACCATGCACAGGGCCCAGCCTGCCATCCCCAGCTCTGCATGAACCTGCAGGGTGTTTGTCCAGTGCTGCTCCTGCATTTGGAAATGTGGTTTTAACCACAAGACAACTCAAATCGAGAGCTCCACGAGGAGCATTCCAACCCACCTTGCACTTCTGTTGGCAGCAGGAATAAACCATCAAACCTTTGTTTCTCCACTCTCTGGTGTTTCCAGCTCTCCTGAAGAGGGTACAGCCACCAGCACTGTTAAATATTGTTGTTCTCCACTTTGTTCTGATCCACATCAACACAACAATCCAGGTGAGTGTTTTCATTTGCATCGTGTGAAAAATCACTCCAGAGCTGAATATGAAGGTAAAAAAAAATATTTACAGGTCTTGGAACAAGCTTTATTCCCTAGAAATCAGAAATCCCAAAGATCCTGTCATGGGTTTAAGCTGAAACTGCCCTTTTTGCTTCACAAATTTTATTTGTATCTATTGGAGGATCTGCTTCACACAGCACTGAAGTGCAGCCACTTCTGGGTAGGTTTTGAAATCTTTTTGGTGGAAAACATCACAGCATGGATCAGAAAGAATCTGATCCTCTAGTTTTGCTTTACAAAAATGAAGGGTAAGCTCTTCTTTAGAAGATTGACAAGGAACTTCAGTGATTTGGACTTTGTTCTCTGTCCTGTTCCATGTTTGGTGTGCCAGCTAAGCAAATAATCTCATTTCTTCCTTCCCTTTTTTCTAAAAGAAGCAACAATAATGGCTTCTTTAGCTGGATCCATGCATTTGGACATCTTACTGCACCCAGCATTGAGGAGCCTGACTTCTTAATGATACATGAATGATTAAAATTGCTATTTGCTGAGAAAGACCTGGAAGTCTTTTAGATCCATGAGTAAAATAAATTCCACGTAAGATTTTATGTATGATCTCAGAAAAATTATAAAAGAACAAAAAATGAAAACGTCACAAGGTGAAGGAGGTCAGGTTTAGATGAAATATTAAGATGAAATTATTGCTTGTGAGGGTAGTGGGGACCTGGGGATGGAATTCCCAGAGAAGCTGTGGTTCCTCCAGCCCTGGAAGTGTCCAAAGCCAGGTTGTGATGCCTTGGGAAGGCTGAGCTGGAACAGAGACTGGACAGAGCTGGAGAATAAAGCAGAGATTTATTGAAAGGACTTTAGGGTAAACCTTGGGCAGGACAAGAGCCTGGGCAGGGCTGCACCCAAGGTGGGCCCAAAATGGGCACAAAATGGTCCCAAAATGGTCCCCAAATGGTCCCAAAATGGGCACAAAATGGTCCCAAAATGGTCACAAAATGGACCCCAATGGCCACAAGGTCTCCCACTTTGATAAGTTTTGGTCCATTTGTACCTTGGGGTTGAATTGTCCCATTCCAGCTCCAGGTTGTGCAGTCCCATCCTTCTTGTTCCTCCCTCCAGCCACCCTTGGTTGTGCTTTGGGGCTGAAAGTTGTCCTTGGTGTGCAGCAGGAAAAAGATTTGTTTTGTGTCCGTGCTGTGTGCAGAGCTGAGTGAGCCTGACTGTGAGCTCAGAGCTGCACCCCTGGGCACCACAGAACGTGAAAAGCATGAAATTAAAACTTAAAGCATCAGTTGAACAGGGCTTGAATCAAACTGGGACAGTGGGAGATGTCCCTGCCATGGCAGGGGTGGCACTGGGTGGAATTTAAGGTCCTTTCCAACCCAAACCATTCCAGGATTCTACACAAAACTGAGAAACTGAAGGCAGGGAACAACAACCCTTGGTGAAATTCAGCTGAGAACGACGCAAACAACTCCCTGACAAAACACACATCTCTAAAAACCTCCTTAAAACCACAAAACACCTGGAAGAAAACTCACTCATCATCCCTTTAAACGCACCCACGAGGCTGGTGGGTTTTTTATTTCCCATCTGGGAAAGGTGTCGAGTTTCCAGGGCCGTGCCAGGGCTCGGTGCCGCTGGATGCCCCCGGGGCCCGGAGGAAACTCGCTGGGATATTTTTGGCCGCATGAGCGCATCCCTCAATGCCGCCACTGTTTGCAGCCGTGACAAAGAGAGGCCTCTGTGTCCCAAAACTCGAGTGGATGCTTGGAGGAAGGGAGGAGAAAACGAGCAGGGCGTGACCCAGGCCATGTTCTTCCAACGGCGTTAATGCCTCGTTTAATTAAACAATTAATTAAGTCCGGTCTGCGGGGTAGACGGAACAATTCGTTGCGGGCTCGTTGTGTTTTTTTCGATTTGTTTTAAGAAAACAAAAAAATCAATTTGTCGTCATCATCATCATCATCATCATCATCATTGCCCTGGATTTTCTTACCTCTCAGAGCACTGATCTGATCCATGGAACTGTAAATGCTCTTTTTAATAATCGTGGGTGGTGGCAGAAGAGATTTCCATGATTTAGGGAGAAAAGATTGGGAAAATGCACTAAAATAGAAGTTGCAGCTTGTTTGGGGTCAGTTTTTAATAGAAGGAATTTCTATTAAATTGTGTGATCTATTCTATTAAATTTAGTGATTGCTGAAGAGGGGAGGAGATTTGGAGAAGAGCTTCACTGGAGGAAAATGTTGGAGAGCAATGAAAACAAACCAAAAAATCAGATTTCTCTTAAGATTTATGAATATCTAAAGAACAAATACAAAGTTGTTTATTTTTAGTGGGAATGGGTGCTGTTCATTAAAATGCTGTGAAAGAGGTGGGAAACCTAGAGAAAATACCACTAATGTTCAGTAAAACTATTGTCAAAATGAGAATTGATGTGAGATTTTCAGTTAAATTTTTGTGGGTTTTTTTTGGTTTTGCTTTTTGGGAGTGGGTTTTTTTTGTTGGTGTTTTTGGACTTTTTTTCTGTAGGTAGGAACCCCAAAATGCTTCAAATGAAAATTGAAATGGGAGCCCCCTGAGCCCCACCAACTCTGAAATTTGTTTTGGATCCCTTCAGAAAGAAACCCTGGACAGGGTTGGTTGGGTCTCTGTCATTTGTGTGTTCACTCTGTGGAATTTGGCGTCATCCAGGAACATTTCCAGGTTCTTCAGAGCAACTCAGGGTGTTTGTCTTTGAATGTGAACGTTTGGAGTGTCGGCTGTGGCAGGTTTGAGGTGGGATTTCAATAATCCTGGATAATTTCTGCTCCAAATCTCCATTTTCAACGTGGGTTGTACAACAGGGAACGCCCTCAGCCTCCTCTCAAAGGATTGATTTATACTTTTGCCTTTTCCTCCTTGTTTTTGGAGGTGAAATCAGCCAGGAGAGGGGAGCAAAAGCAAAAATGGGTGAGGGAGCTGTGACAGATGAGAGGCAGCTTCCTCTGGGACATTTCTGCACCAGTGTCCCAAAAAAGGGATGAGAAAGGGGAAGGAGGAATTCTGAATCACACATCGTGGAGGTGATTAAGCATCCGAGGAAAATCAGCTTCTGCTCCTCCTGGGTGGGTGGTGGTGGGACTCTGACTGTGAAAATTACCCCGTAAATGAGCCTTGTTTTGGGGTACTCCCCCCTAATTCTGCCTCTGAAAGTAAAAGCTGAGTTTATTGATTACTATTTATTATNAATCTATTATATATGAAACTATTATTAATCTATTTTAATAAACAATTATATACTCTATATAATATATGATGATTGATAAATCGACTATAAAATATTAAAAGATAATGAAATAATTATAATAAATTATTGTTTATTAACAGGCCTGTTAATAACTATCAATTATCCACCCAGCTCGTTATTAAACCTTGTTCTGACAGAATTCCAGCCTTCCCGCTGGATTTTAAAATCCATCCCCTAGGTTTATGCGGCAGCCTGGGCTGCCTGACAGCACCACAGAAATCAAGTAATAAATTCATTATTTCCTAGAAGGTTTTTCCCATCAGGGAGATCCCCGTCGATGCTGGAGCATCACCCTGCTCCTCTGGATTTGTGGAAAATCCTGCGGTAATGCTGCCACCTATGGAGGGTTCCCCAGCCCCGAGCTTTGCCCGATGCATTCGCAGCTGTCAGAGCAGGAGCTGCCCCTCTGATCTGCTGAGAAAACTCCCGATTTTCTGCTGGATGTTTGATCCTGACACGGAGAGGCTCAAATTCGCTTCCTTCGAAATAAATTAGGATTGAAATCGCTTCTGGAAATTGGCCTTTCAGGCAATATTTTTGTTTGATAGCGGCACCTCAAGGTCTCGATGCAAAAATATCATTTGAAGTTTGGATTGAGGCCATCACATCCCAACAAATTTCCCTGAGTGGGACTGTCAAATGGGGCTCTTGCTCCAGCCACCTGCAGGGCGAGTTCCTGTCCAGGAGAAACATCCTGGTGGGGAAAATCTGCTCCTGAAACAGGCAGAATATCCAAATCAGCCAAAAAATGGGCTTCAGATCCACCAGAGGGGCTGCCACTGACTCCCAAGACAGGCACTCATTTGTGTGTGGTTTGTTTAGGTTGTTTGTGGGGTTTTAGGTCTTTTGTTTTTTTTTTTCCCAAGGCCAGCAGCTCTCCAAGTGTTCCCTCACCTTTCCAGGTGATGTCTGATTTTGCAGGTGGTGGCACCGGTGTCACAACAGGACATGAAAGGAGAGGCAGGACGAGGTCTGAGGTCAGCAGGAATGTTTTCTGTTCTCTTTATTTCAAATTCTGATTCCAGTATACACAACTGTACAGAAGGACCAGAGATTGGTCCAAGGTGTCACCACCTCTTCAATCTCGTTGGTGAACATCACCATCACTCAAGAAACTCCTCCTAGGGGAGAAAATACGTAAACATCTCATTATTTACATCAAAAGTCTGAGAGCTCAGCTCCAAGTTCTGTAAATATCAAAAAGCACATGAAAACGTTAGAAAGCAAAATAAAAATGTGTAAAACACATTTGGTGTGACAGCACCAGAGCACTGTGACAAGGAGAAATCAACCTTGAGATTAAAATATTTCCAGTCTGGCGAGGATTGGCTTTTGTGGTGCTGCTTTTGTGACTCTGCTGCCACTGCTAAAACAATTCCAAATTTGTTCTCCTGCTTGTGGCTGGGTGACATGGAGATGTTCCATCCTCTTGGAGAGCATCCCCGATTCCAGGCTGTAAAATAGTGCCACAACCCTGAATTTCTGCTCTGAACATAAAGAGCAAGCAAACATTTCCATGAGGGGTCACTTGGGAAGCAGAATTTGTCTTTACGCTGCTCTGGCGAGACTTTGTGAGGATCAGTTTGATTCAAGGTGCTGTAAGGAAAAAGAAAAATTTGGGTGGGAAATCCTGTTGGAACAGAATATGGTTCAGGAGAGAGAAAAGGAATTTCTGCTGGAATTACAGTGCAAAAAAGGCCTTTTTGCAGGGCTCACCAAGTGTGACTTTGTGTTCAGAGCAGGTATTAATTTGTACTAAAAATGGCTGAATAATCGTGTATCATTAAATTCCATCAGCACCTCCTTGCTCAGGCTGTTCAGCAGTGGAATTTGAGGAAAGCTCCCCCAAAATAGAAAAACTTTAAGTTCAGAGCTTGTTGAAGGCTCTGGGGTTGGAGCAGAGAGTTGCTGTGCAGACCACAAGGTGGTGGCATTGCCCAGGTAAATGGTGCATGAAATATCGTGATTTTAATATTTCTGTGTGTTTGTGCCAGCATTATTTCGAGAAAGGAAATCCCATTTTAAATATTTGACTCTGTCGCATGATTAATCAGGAGTATAAAATACTTTTTTTTGACGGTAAGGGACTTTTATTTTCTCTTTTAGAATATTTTCCTCTCCCGCTTTCCCCAACACTAAACAATTTAAATAACTTTTAGCTGTGCTGCAAAGGGACTGAGTGAAGTTGTGCTCTGGAAAATGGGAGAGCAGGGCTGAGTTCTTTTCTCCCTGTATTGTTTGAGGCGAGTGGCTTAAATTTCATGGAGCCCCATTTCTGATCTGTAAACTGGGAATGTTCTTTCCTTCTGCTCCCCATGGCACATGCAGGTGCTCACTCACTCACATCTTCTCTTTTCTTGAGTATTTAAATTGTAATCCTTGCAGAATCAAGAGAAAAGCACCAGAACATCTTTCATTTCTCGTTGTTGGTAAATTTGCAGGAGTGAGTGGAGTGTTGGTGGTTCAGCCTCAGGAGCAGCTCGTGTTCAGGGGGTGCTGAGCCCAATTCCTGGACCTGGGCACCTCAAACATGAATAAACCTCAACACTCCCACCTTAATAACACTTTAAAGGTCTGGGGTTTGTCTTTGTGCCTGAATTTCCAGGCTGGGCTGTGGGACAGGGCTGTCCTGCCCCTGTGGCTGTCCTGGCAGTGCCCCCACATTTCTGGTACTAAGGGAGATCAATTTGGGTGTTGGTTCATCCACACTGCCTCCTTCTGCTTTTCCCTTTTCCATCCTTTTCCAAGACTTTTCCATGGCCTCTTTCAGCCTCTCCCCAGTGCCATCAGTGTTTATCAGGCTGTTTATCACCGTTCAGCTCTCCCTTCCTCCTGTCAGTGCCAGAGGAGAAAGTTCCCTGACGAACCCTTCAGACTTTGCAAAGTTTCAGACAAGGTTGGTGATCTTCTCCCTTTCCTTTCCCAGGAATTCTGTAGATGTGAGGGTGAGCTTTGTGGTAGGATATGGGGGAGATGTAGGTCAGAATTCATCTGCTGTGTCCTGGAAAGCTTTAAATTGTGTTTTACAGATTAAATCATGGAACTGTGATTTTATATCTTTTATGTTTGGCTTCTGTCAACTGAATGGACTCCTGCTTTTATATTAACTGCTCTTTAACTATTAAATTTTTTAAAAATTTAAAAATAAAAAAAAA
>VWYP01006486.1:3492-15231 GCA_013400435.1 Pycnonotus jocosus
CCCCACCTCCTCCCCCCCCCTCTCCCGGCAAAATAATAATCCGATTAAATAAAATGTGCAGTGAACATACCAATCAACACCTGGATGTGCGGTCCAACACAGTGCTTAAACAAAACCATAGACACAGGGGAGGTGGGGGGCGGGCACGGGCGTCACTCCAAAAAAAATAATAATTAAAAAAAAAAAATCAACTTCTTGTCTCTTAATTATGTTCATATAAATATATCAAGGAAGGAGGGCGAGAGAGGAAGGGAGGGCGGGAGGAGAAGAGAGGCCCAGGGCAGTGCCCGGTGCCCACTGGGGGAGCTCTACTGGGAGCTCGCCCGCTCCAGCACCCGCAGGTCGTAGTTCTTTTTGGCCACACGCAGCTTGAAGCGGCTGAGGGAGTTGTTGAGGCGGAGGGAGGCGTTTTGGGCTGCCAGCGGGCTGGGGAACACGGCCACGATGGTGTATAAGGCAGCGAGGTCACTGTGCCTGCCGTTCTCCGGAGTCCCGCTGTTGTCCCCGCCGCCTCCTCCTTCCCCGCGGCGCCCCTGAGTCTCTTTGAGCCACTGGATTTTGGCACCGGCCATGGCGAGCTGAGTGAAGAGCTTGTCGGCCTCTGTCCGTGTGATGCCCTCGGGCAGGTCTGTCACCTCCAGCACCCGGCCCAGCACTGCAGGGAAGGAGCTGAGTGTCACCGAGTGTCACCTGCAGGGTCCCGGTGCCCCGGGAGCCGCCCTGGCTCCGGGTTGGAGCACCCAGGAACGCCGTGCAGCGCCGAGCTGCCCCCACAGCAGGGATCTGTTCTTTTAAGCCAGTCACTTTCCCTCCAAAGCACCTCTAGCTGCTCCCTGGAATGCTCCATCCCAATCCCTTCCTGTGCTCACAGTGCTGGTTTTGCTTCAGGAGGAGATGTGGGTTATTTCCCACGGCTACAGGGACACCACGTCCTCCTGGTGTCCTTTGGATTGCTGGGCACTTCAGGCTTTCCCAGGGGCTCTGCCCTGTTTTCCTACCCCAAACCTCAGGTACCAGGACTGGGAGCCAAGCCCACGCTCTCACCCTGACCCTGAGAGGGAGAATGGCTGCACCCATGGAGGATGGTGGCACTGGGTGTGTCCTGCCTGGTGGTCCCCAAATCCCTCTGCAGCTCCTGGCTCAAGTTCCAGCCCAATGGTCCTCAAATCCCTCTGCAGCTCCTGGCTCTCCCCTATTACTGCCCCATGGCCTCCAAATCCCTCTGCAGCTCCCAGCTCCAGTCCCTATCCTGTGGCCCCCAAATCCCTCTGCAGCTCCTGGCCCCATTTCCAGCCCAATGGTCCCCAAATCCCTCTGCAGCTCCTGGCTCCAATTCCAGCCCCATGGCCCCCAAATCCCTCTGCAGCTCCTGGCTCTGCCCTGTGCCCCCAAATCCCTCTGCAGCTCCTGGCTCCAATTCCAGCCCCATGGCCCCCAAATCCCTCTGCAGCTCCTGGCTCTGCCCTGTGGTCCCCAAATCCCTCTGCAGCTCCTGGCTCTGACCTCTGCCCCTGCCCTGTGGTACCCGAATCCCTCTGCAGCTCCTGGCTCCAGCCCTGGCTCTGGGCTTAGCAGAGCTGCTGCAGGGATTCTTTGCTAATATTAACGTGGCACGTAGGGACCATGCCAGGGGCAGGAGGGGGGTAGGCAGCTCTTAAAGGGCTCCTGCAACCAGCTGGAGCTGGTGGGGACACTGGTGACATGGGGGACAAGCCCGAGGGCTCCAGAGGGTCAGTGAGGGCTGCTCCATCCAAGCTGTGGGTCCCTCCCTTCCCAAGGACCCAGTGGAGACACCCTGGATAGGGGTGGAGAGAAATTATTCACTGGAACCCCCACAGCCCTTGCAGCCACCCTGGGAGATCCCAAATCTCAAAAGCTGAGGCTCTGAAGCTGCAGGTCCCATGGGAAAGGGAAGCATGGGTGAGAAGAGTGACTTGGGAAAGCAGTGGTGGGAATGAGATCTCAGAGTCTGGACAGTCACTTTCTGCTGATAAAGAGGAATAAAATCCCAGTTCTGCCAGCTTCACCTGCTCCATCATTTCCACCCTCTGAGAAGCAGGAATAGCATCCAGGTGTCCTTCTCCTCAGAGGTTTTACTCCCTGTTCACCCACCTCCCTCAGGATCTGCTGCACCCCCAGCCTGGACTCACCTTGGGCTGGGGGGGTGTTTGTGGGTGTGGGGAGGAGGCACTGGCAGGAACCACTCTCCAAAACCAGCACGGGGTTCTGTGGGATGCTGGTGTGGGCAGGGATGGCACCTGGAGCCTCCAACATCCCTTTGTGGGGACATCAGAGAGGCAAAGGGGGCTCGAGGGGCTCACTTGCCTACGTCACTTGTCCCCAGGTCGGTGGACGCTGACTTAAGGGCCTGTCTCTTGCTCCGGTTTCCGTGCTTCATTCCAGTCTGCCCCTTGAAGGAGAAAAAGGCCACCGTGTCACCTCAGGGGACATTGTGGCATCCCAGTGCCCACAGAGGGGCTGAGGAAGGGACACTTGGCCTGGCTGTACCTGGTGTCCTGTGTAGCTGGGCTGGTTGTGGAGCAGTGGCGGGGGACACAGGGACAGGTTGTACTGCAGAGGTTGGCCCAGCAGCGAGTACCTCCCATCACCTGCACCAGGAGCTTGAGTTTGTGGGGATCCCAGGAAAAGCCCAGAGAGCATTCCCAGCCCTTGGGCTGTCCCCACAAGGATTCCCCTTTACCTTGTGCTGGGCCCATGGGCCTGGGGAACTGTGTGAGGACGGGGAGGGGGCTCAGCCCCGTGCACACACTGTTGAGGTTGGTGACGGGTGACGGCGTCGGGGACTGCGTGGGGGACGTGATGGGGCTGTTCAGCTGGGTGCTGGCCTGGGGGAGGGACAGTGTCAGACACCCCCAGTGCTTGTGACAGCTCCCACACCCACCCTGACCCCCCCCACCCATCACCCAGCCCATCCCAAAGGCTGAGCTGTCCCCTCCCAGTCCTCCCAGTACCTGAGCACTGGTGTCGGGGTTGTAGAGGTCTCCTGGCTTCTGCCCCCGTTGCTCCAGGCTGTAGTACTTACAGTGGCTCCACTGCACCACAGGGGGGTTTTGGGGTGCCTGGGGGCCGTTGGGGACATTCAGCTGCATCACCACTACACCAGGGCCTGATGGGGACACCCCTGGGGACAGACACAGGCTGCTGTGGGACACAGGGCACTTGGCTGTCCCTGACACTGCACACCTGTCCCCACAATCCCACTCTGGAATCTCTCCTCTGCCACTCGTGACTTTCTCAGCTGGAAAAACCCCAGCAGGACCCTCTGGGGATTCCTCTCTAATAGCAAAGGTTATGCCTGGGAGTGATGGTGTTTAATCCAGGAGAAATGGGAGCACAGGAGCCAAGGATGGCAGCTCAGAGACCGCTCTGAGCATCTCCACAAAACTTCAGGCAAAGGCTCCAAGCATGGATCCAGGCACATCCTGGCTCAGATGCTGCAGCTCACCAGGTCCACACCTCCATTATCCCAGTTCAGCTTCTGCACCAGCTCACCAGGTCCCAGCTCACTCCCAGCAGCTGTGAGAGGCAGCAGGAAGCCCCAGCCTGCCCATCTGCAGTTCTTCTCACTCTCACCAACCCACCCAGCCCACCCAGCTCCCCCCTCCACCCCACTGCCCACCAGGGCAGGGAGATGCCAGGCACGAGCCACTGGCACATCCTGATCATTCCTGTGGGATTCCCAGACTAAGGAATCCCTTTACACAGGAGCTGCCAGACTTGGCTGTGAAGTGGCAGCTCTGCAGCCCCTGATCCAAAGGCTGATCCCACCTCTGGAGTGGGTGCCAGCCCTGCCCGTGGCCCCTGGTACCTGAATACTGCTGCTGCATCTGGGGAGGGCTGCAGGGGGCTGGGGACTGTGGCATCTGGTACTGCTCAGAGCCAGGAGGCTGCAGGAACCCCACGGATGGGCTGTGGAGCAGAGAAGGCTCAGGTGAGGATGGGGATGGGGAGGAAGAGCGGGGGAATCTGCACAGGTTATTCCCAGCTCCCTCTTTACTGGGATGGCTGAACACACAGGAGCCTCTGGAGAGGGCTGGGCACAGCTTGGCAGGTTGATGGCCAGGAAGCCCTGACCAAGGGGGCCAGGAATGGACAAGCTCAGGGAGAAGCAGCATTTGTGGTACCCACCCACCTCCAGCCCCAGGAGCAGGGTGCTCCACGCTCATGGAGCCATCAAACAGAATCATGGAATCTCCCCAGTTGGAAGGGACCCACAAGGATCATCAAGGCTTGAGGACACCCCCAAAACTCCCACTGTGGGCACAGCACCCCCTTCTCTCCCAGAGCTTTACCTGGTGCCATTCTGCTGGGCAGTGGGGATGACACTGTAGTAGATGGGGACCCCTCCAGCCTGGAGCCCCCCCTGCACAGACTGGCTGGCTGGCACAAGCACTGGCTGCTGGAAGGGCTGCTGGACCACGTTCTGGGACTCACTGGCCATGGGAACCTGGGCAGGGAGGAAAGCAGCAGGTAACAGGTAACAGAGCAGAGGGAACTGGCCCAAGGAGACACCAGCAGGCCGAAGAGATTCCAGGTGGTTTTTTTCTTACAGCCCAGAGCAACCTCAACCCAGAGCTTCTCCCAGTCCTCCTCTTCCTCCAGATGTATCCCACAGATCCCCACATGGATGTGCCCTCCCCTGTGAGCAAACCCCCACCTTTGGCTCCATTCTTCAGGCACAGGAACAGAGCACATCCTACCCAGCCCTGCACCCCACCCTGGGGAGCAGCAGATGCTCACCTGGTACGAAGGCAGCGGCGTGTACTGGACCATCAGACCTTGCATCTGGCTGCCCATCCCACTCCTCTGGCTGCTGAGGAGCCCGGGGGGCTGTGCCTGCTGCACCCCCATCACGCTCTGCATCTGGCCCCCCATGTTGTTCCTCTGGCTGTTGAGGAGCCCGGGGGGCTGCGCCTGCTGCACCCCCACCACGCCTTGGTATGTTTGCTGCTGGTTGGACATCATTGGCTGTAAACCTGCCAGAACAGGGTTTCAATGGAGCAGCTTCGCAATTGGACACAGGAAACAGCCCCAAAATTTAGGATTTAGGGAAATAAATCCTGCCTCTGCCCCCACCTCCTGCTAAAGAGTGGGGAAAGGGCTTCCCTTAGAGCAGACCTAAACACACCCAAGGGAAGCTCCTGGCTTTAAATTCTCCTGGCAGCCCCTCAGTGAGGCTTAAATCCACCTCATCCCCTCCCCCAGCAAGCTCAGAGGAGAAGGAGGGGAAGGACACAACAGCCTCAGCAAGACAGAGGCAATCCGAACTTCCCAGCCCAGAGGCAGGTCCAGCAAAGAATGGGAGACGAGGAAGAGCAACCAAACCCCAGACAGCACATAGGAGACCTTTGGAGCCAAAAAAAGCAGCAGGAAAGGGAAATTTGACCCTTTTCCCCCTTTGCACCCCCTTACCTGGCTGCTGGGACTGCTGGGGGAGCTGCTGAGGGCGCTGGGAGCTGTAGGCCACTGGGTGACTGAGGGGTCGGTATTGCTGGCTGGAGTTCGGGTACTGCCCGGGGGGGTAGTAAGAAACCTGAATCTATCAGGGGCAAGAAAACACGGTGGTGAGGGCACAGGAAAGGAGCCAGGACCAAGAAAGCTGATCCCCCAGGACCAGTTTTCTCTCTCACCTGGCCTGGCTTCTGCCGAAGAGAACCACCCAGGGCTTTGGCTCCTGCTCCCTTCCCGCGCCTCCCAGCCTCCTCATCCAAGCCTTTCCCAGCACAGTAGTGCAAGAGCACAGTAGGCACAACTCTCCTCACAGCTCAGGGGACAATCCTAGAGGTCATAAAACCCTGCAGGACCCCAAAGAGAGCTTAGAGGTGTCAGCCCTGAGTCCGGCCACTGTCCCTCCCCCATCACTGAGAGCCAGAAGTGGCCTGGGGGGGGTCCCCAGGAAAAGAGCCCTGGTGGGGGGATCATCCTGTGCCTAACAGGGGAGCACGAAAACCAGAGCCTGGACCCCTGTGGATGGATCCATCACCAACTAACAGCAGAAAAAAGAGAGACCCACTCCCCTGCCAGCTCTGGGGATGTCCCCTGGTGTCCTTACTTGCTGGGGAGGCTGAATGTAGCCCTGGGGCTGCAGCACCTGCTGAGTGGGGGCCGTGTGCCCCGAGGCTGAGTAGCTGGAGGTGGGGATGGGCTGCCCAGGGGTTGCCATGATGAATCCTGTCTGCTGAGGGTGCTGGGAGATGAGGGATGACTGGAACATCGCCGAGGAAGGATCTGGAGCTTCCGTGGAGCCCTGACGGCTGAGGCTGATCTGCCCGAAGGGGCTGCTGAGCTCGTCGGCCTGGAGTGGGATAAGGGGAAGGATGGAGGAGGAGGAGGATGGCACGTGGGACAAGAGCAGGTAGGACACAGCTCTGCTGGTAAATGCAGACCCCTCCTCCCTGCTCTCTGGGAGAAGCTCCCCCAAAAAGGCTCCCACACACATGAGCCACAGAGCCAGAGCAGAGCAGGGGGACATGCGAGCTGAGGGGATGTTGGGGATATGTGGGGTCCCACGCAGGCAGGGGTGACTCCATCCCATGGGGGGACACCATTCCCAAAAGATCCCCGTGGTGACAGCACAGGGGCTTGGCTGAGCCCACAGCCATGGCCCCCAGACTCCAGCACTGAGCACAAGCATTGCTGGGGAGCTCTGGGCTTGGAATTTGCTCTTCCCAAGCTCTTTCCAAGACAACCACTCCAGCAGTGGTGGTCCCGTGGCCTCAGGCATCGCAGAGCTCCGTGAATCCCAACCCCAGGGGTGTGGGGTCGGTGTCTGGGATCAGCACAAGCTCACACAACACAAACACAGCACAGAGCACAACAGACAGTGCAGAAGAGGAAGTGGGGTTTATACCAGGTTGTACTGCTGGGGTGGAGAGACTGGCAAGAGGACTTGGGGGCAGGAGCTTGGAGAGTACGGAACGGGCTGCAGCGCCGGGACCGGCTACGACCAGCAGAGAAGGGAATGGAGAGGGATTGGGAGGGAAGGAGGGAAGGAAAGGGAGAAGGGAGGAAGGAAAGGGAAAAAGAAAAAAAGGGAAAAAAAAGAAAAAAAAGAAAAAAAAGGGAAAAAAGGGGGAAAAGGGGGAAAAGGGGGAAAAAGGAAAAAGGAGAGAAAAAAGGGGAAAAAANGGAAGGAAAAGGAAGGAAAAGGAAGAAAGGAGAGAAAGGAGAGAAAGAAGGAACAACAAGGTTAGTCAAGTGAGCCAAGTGCAAACACAGAGGGGCGTTGCAGGGGGTTGGGAAGCACAGAAACCATTCCAGAGCAGCATCCATCCCATCAGACACAGCCCAGCTGGAGGCTCTGCAGAGCTGGGGAGGAGTGACCTGCCCCAAAGCAGCTCCTGCCTGGCAGGAAGAGTGACACCAGTTCACCAGGGCTGGCAGCAGCAGCAGCAGAGCCACATCTCCCAGCACAACCCTCGTGTCTCTGCCATTTCCAGCACTCCCAAGTGTTCCTTGGCCATTCCTGTCCACTCACCTTCCACAGGGACCCCGATTTTATCACCTGGAGGAGCTGCTTTATGACAACCCCTCATTAAAACCCACACATTGTGCTTTGGGGACTGACCCAGTGATGGTCAGTGCTGGATGGGGGGGTTTGATCCTTTCATTTGACCTTTGGTGACATAGAAGGGACATGGATATGGGGATGGTGCCTTTCCAGGCCCTTCACCCACAGTTAAAACACCTGAAATCAGTTTTTTCAGGGTCTAAACCTTTGGATGAGACAGTAGAAGACACAAATTGAAACTCCAACACAATCCAGTGATCCTGCATGAGATCCCACCCAGGGACTCTGCTCTTGCAGCTCCAGACAGACACCCCAGGGGAGACAGCTCATTCCTTGAGGCTCCACAAACACATCCCCAACCCTGGAGCCACCCCAGGGCCCAAGAACTACCAGCTCCCCCCTCTCCTACAGCTGGGAAGAGCCAGCAAGGAGCTGCTCCTGTTATTTGCAGTAAAAGCTTTTCCAGGAGGTTCTTCCCTCCTCTCAGTCCAGTCTAATGAAAACATTGAAAATCATGGAACAGCCCAGCTTGGAAGGGACCTCAGAAGAAAATCTGGTCCAACTTTTTAAGGGAAAGGGAGCCTTGGTGTGATTATCCACCCTGCCCTGTTGCATCTTGAACCCCTCCAGTGTAACTCTTTGCTGTGGAGTGAGTCCAAGGTGATGCTAAAGGATCCCTAAGGAGCCCCTGGGCAGGCTGAGATCCAGCACCAACGTGGGACACAGAAGGTGCCATGGATGCCCCCAAACCACATGAATTTGCTCCCTCAAACCCCTGTACTGGGATGGTTTCCACCCCATCCCCACTCCTGCAACAGGACAAGGTTGGGCTGTGGTTGGTCACAGCCTCAGGAGGAGAACAAATACACAGGAATGTCACCCATGGGTGCCTCTTGGAGGGTGCCAGCCCTGGAAACGGCCCAGCAGGCTGTGGGACATGGAACATACTTTGGCTTTAACTCAGGGAGGGATGGGCTGGAGAACACATTGGTCTGCCTTCTCCCAGGACTTCAGAAAATCAGTCCTGCGGAGCCCAAATCCAACACTCATTTATTTAGGATGGTCCTGAGGGGAACTGGTTCCAGTTTGCTGCTCATCCAAGGGCTATGGACCCTTTTCCAGGAGGGCATCTGACCCACAGAATCACCCAGACACCAAACCCCAACCTTCTCCTGCTCTGCCACAATGGGACAATGAGTGTGGAGACCCCCCAAAACCCATGTGTGAGCCCAGAGCACCCCGGGATTCCTCTGGCCCTGCCTCCCCCCCTGTGGCTCTGATTTTACACATCTCAGACTTGCTCTTGATATTAAAGCAAAAAGCCTTCTGATGTTTTGGAACTCTGAGCTGAGTTCCCAAGTCTTTTTCATGTAAATAAGAAATTGGTTCATTGGTAAATTGGTTCATACCAATCAATATTTGAGTGATTGGTGTGAACCCCAATCCAAGGGATGGGATGTTCTGCTTTTGGCCAATAATTGCCCACCTTTGTACAGTGGATAGAAATGGAGTCAGAAAATCAAAATAAAAAGATTTTGCACGCTGACTTCGGACCTGTCTGCCTCCTCCTTTCCAAACTCCAACAAAACAAGTGCTGCACCCCCAAAAGAGGTACAACACCCCCCCTTTAGCTGTGCCCTGTGGGACTCACCTGGGACATCATGGGGTTGCTCATGGTCGGCTGCTGCTGGGCTGGGGGGAGGCCGGGGGCCTGTGGGGGCGGCTGTGGGGCCGTGCAGGGCAGGAGGCCACGGCTGGCCTGAGAGGATGGGGACTGGCTGCAGGCTTCAGGGGCTCCTAGCACCAAACCTGCAACAGAGAGAGGCATGGAGGCACGGATCCAGGAGAAAAGGGGAGGCCCTGAGGGGATGCTGTCACCACCGGAGCTTCCACGGGGATGGACAGGCACGGTTTGGTTCTGTTCACAGCAAAGCAAGGTGCTGACAGGGATCTTCACCAGGGATCTTCACCAGGGATCTTCACCAGGGATCCAGTGGGTTGTACCTCCCTCCTCTCCATGGCCAGGTGTACACACTGTCCTGGCCAAATCCCTCTGCAGCTCCTGGCCCCTGCTTTGTGGTCCCCAAATCTCTCTGCAGCTCCTGGCCCCTGCTTTGTGGTCCCCCCCAAATCTCTCTGCAGCTCCTGGCCCCTGCCTGGTGGTCCCCAAATCTCTCTGCAGCTCCTGGTTCCAGTTCCAGCCCAGTGGTCCCCAAATCNCTCTGCAGCTCCTGGTTCCAGTTCCAGCCCAGTGGTCCCCAAATCTCTCTGCAGCTCCTGGTCCCTGCTTTGTGGTCCCCAAATCTCTCTGCAGCTCCTGGCTCTGACCTCCAAAGCTGATCCTGGGATCTCCTCTGCCCCACACGCAGGGAAGAGGAATCTGGCTGCCAACAGCAGCACCTGGCAGGTGGAGGCTCTTCAGCAGGAATCCCAAAACCAGGCAGGAATCCCAAAACTCATTCCACAGCCTCACAGAGCCCCTTTTCTCCCAGGAAAAGGCTGGGAGATGGCAGGCTGAAAGCAATCCCTTCCCATGGCAGAAAAAGCTGGGAAAGAGCAAGATCCACACTGCTGGCACCCAGCTGGGAAGTGTCTCCTCAGTATTCCAGTCTTACTTTCAGAAATAAAAAGGGTGTGCAACGATTCCTCAATGCCCAGTAGCTGCTGTTTAACCAATTCTGCCTCTGATCTCCCACATTTCCACAACAGATCTCCAGGGATTCTGCTGAGGAGCTCTGTCAGCAGCCACAAAGCTGCAAAGGAGGGAATATTTCACTGCCAGCTGCTCAAGGACTGGATGGGAAAAGAGCCCTTGAGCCCCAAGCACTTCCACCCCCATGGAATAAACAACGAGGATTTGGAATAAGGTGGGTTTGGTGGTTTTTTCTCCCCTCAAGTGACAATTCCTCTGCATTTTTCTTCCCTTTCTCCCAAGATGTTTCTAATCACTTGCCATTACATAAAGCCTGGAAAGCAACTGTTCTGATCCCAGGGGGGACCTGGAGGGAAAATTACAGCAAGAGCCAAAAAAGCAGCTTTTCTCTCCCTCTGTTCAGCACATGCTGGGACAGATCTTCAAGTGCTCCCAGCACTCCATGAATCAGTCCTGGAGGTGGCTGCAACTCCCAGAGTGAGCACAGGGCTGGGAATGGGAACAGGATCCTGGGAGGCACCGTGGGCACCTCTAAACTGGGAGGTGAAGGTTTGCTTTCAAAGCCAGGCTGGCTGCTGAAAGGATTCTTTTAATGCCTACAAGCACCAATCTGCCTCTCCTGCCCACAAAAATGATGGTTCCCAAGAGTTTGGGACTTGCTGCTGACCAGTGGGAACAAACAGGGACAACACCAGGTTCTGCTCACTGGTACCAGCTACCCCATGGCTCCTCAGCTTCCTCAGGATTAAATGGGAGTAAAACCTGAGCTGCCTCCTCCACAAAAACACCTTTCAGGTGTTTCAACCAAGCAGCCTGGTTGAAAAAAAAGGATTCTGCTCTTCCCTGATTGAGGGGAGGTGCCCACCCAGCACACACATCCCTTGGAAGCCAGAACATCCTAAGGGAACATCCCCTGTGCATGGGCTCTGCTCTGTGGTACCTGGATGGAGGAGGAAGGGCTGAGCTGAAGCAGCAGAGACACTTGGGATCCTAAATCCCTTTGGCTTCAGCCAAATTGCCCTTGGCTCCCAGCAGCTCTGGAGCTCAAGTTCAGGAGGAGTTCAGTGAATCACTGAGAGAGAACATCGTGGGCAGATGGCAATTACAGAGTCCTTGACAAGGTAACTTCATGTCTGATGAGACCAATGGGTGACACTTCTCCTGGCTCTCCTCCTCAGAAAGCAAGACAACACAGTGCCAGGAGGTTCATCCTGTGGATCCTGAGGGGTTGGGAGAGATTTGGGGAGCAAAAGGGAATGACAACACAACTTGGGGCACAGCAGAGGAGAGAAAACAACACAAACTGGGAGATTGAGCTGCAGGGGCTGGGAGCAAACTTTGCCCCAGGTAACTCTGCTGAAGGGATGGGAGAGGTGATGGTGAGTTCTGGAGAAGTGGGGGATGAACCAGGTGGCACAACCAGGTGGCACATCCACGCCAGGATACCGAGATCCTGGTGCCACCCATGCCCTGTTTTAATCAGAGGATCACAAGCCCCAGTTCCCCAACCCAAACCCCATCTGCCAGGTGCTCTTTGGTAGGGAAAGAACTCCAG
>VWYP01006487.1:0-17500 GCA_013400435.1 Pycnonotus jocosus
GTGGGTGCCCAGCTCAGTTTAATCCAGATGTACCTAATCCAGCACAGTCTAGCACAGCATACGGCCATCTATCCATTTCCAAAGGGAAGTTCCAATACACATAGAACAGAGATGCAAATTTTATTTTTCACTTGAAATTTATTAGACAGAAATATCTTCGAGACCAGTTCAACTCTGACACTGCTTGTTATTATCAATCCTTTTGATATTTTCCAACACTCGGTTTACCTGCCCCTGGCTGAACTGTAATTAAGTCAGAAGAAAAATGGTATTTAAAACTTTTAATAATTTTAAACCAGCTTTTTTCAGGTCACATAAAGCTTATAGGGGATTTGATAAACAAAAATCCATCGAGGCCAGCCAAACACTTTGCTTGACTCAAGAGTGTCAGTGTGGTTTTCACGGGTCATCTCCCAAGTCCAACAAGTCTAGAATTTTGGCAAGGCCAGTCATTAATATTTCATTGTAGTCTCTAAAAGCTGGGAAAGGGCTTATCCTCTGATTCATTATGGCTTTAATGCCTTGCATGTTCAGGGTTTTTTTTCTAACACTTGACCTCACTTTCACCATTTTTTCCCTTTCTTGGTCACATTCTACATAGCAGTTCAGAGAGTTGCTGTCATCCTTGTTTTGCAAGTGGTTTAGAAATCTCAATATGCAGTTATCAAAAAGAGAGCAGCAGCACTGAGCATGGGCACAGACTCCCCAACAACTTCTGTTTCCAGCTAGACAATAACCCAACAAAATATGCAGAGGGGACTTAAACTAAGTTTACAAAAATTGAGCACCTCGTAAAAAAGAAGGTACCTAATTGACATGGGGGAATTTACTAAACATTTTTTTAGTATCTAATAGCAGTTAGAGGCTATAGGATACTAATATCTCAGAACATCTGACATTTTCTTTCATTCATTTGCTTCTCTGATGCTGATTTGAAGGATTAATACTAATTTTAAAACAGAAGCATCCTCAAGAATAAAAAAACCAGAGAAAATATCAACATTATTGTAAGAAATAACATTGCCCTCTAGTTACAGTCTTGAGCAGGAAGAAAGGGAAAGAAGTCATTGCAGGTGTCAGGACAGGGAGTAAGGGAATGCTCAGACCTCCCACCTGTGATGTCAAAACCAAGAGGACAATTAAGACAAATGGCAGGTGATATGGTGTCACTCTGTTTTGCATGTCTCTGACTTGCATTCTAATATTCAAGCTAAAGCCTTCTGATGTTTTGGAACTCTGAGCTGAGTTCCCAAGCCTTTTCATGTAAATAAGAATTGTTTATATTCCTTGGTTCTGAGTGAATATATGAGTGATTGGTATGATCACCAATCCAAGTGATGGGATGTTCTGCTTTGGCCAATAATTGACCACTTTTGTACAGTGTATATAAATGGAGTCAGAAAATTAGAATAAAGAGAATTCCTTCATGCTGACTCTGGACCTGTCCTGCCTCATCCTTTCCAAACTCCAAAAAAGAATGCTGCACCCCAAAAAAGCAACAATATGTTATATGTATATATATGTATATATATATATGTTATATGGCTATGCTTTTACTAAATGAGAAGGAGAGCAAGAAATAAGCTATCTGCAAAGTATTAATTCCCCCAAAGGAGGGGGGAAAGCAAGAAATGTTTTGTGGAGGCTGATGAATGAGATAAGCTATCTGCAAAGTATTAATTCCCCTGTTGTTGAATGGGTGGAGACATGAGAGACCTCTCTTACCTGGGAAGGGTTGTCAGATTTTCCCTCTCTACCCAATGAATTTTTAGCAGAAAGTAATGCTGTTTTTCCTATTGTCTTGACTGGAATGACTGTGTTGCCATTTCGGAGAAGACTGTGGAAAGAATAACTTTGATTTCTTATAATGTAACAAAGTGAGGTTTTAAAAGGAGTCTGATCACTCAGATCTCCTGTTGAACATAACAAGCAGTGAGGGAAGGAAGCAAGCGATGGGGAAAGCGAAAAGAAACAGAGGGAAGAATAAAGGTAAGAAGAAGAATGAAAAGAGAACATCAAGATGGAGGCTGGCTATCTGATGGTGCTTTTAGGAGCTTGGGAGACAAGGTTTTCTGAAGAAGAGCAGGGGAAGTTTCCCATTTTGATACCATTTTATTTACAGCGATACTTTGAATGAAAACATGCTGGAAGTGTGTGTGTGTAAACAAGCTACAGCAAGAGAACAGAGTATGGTTGTCAAGGTATGGATTACCAGTGTCCTGAGGGATTGCTGCAAACCCTTCAGTGAGGAAATATCTACCAAGTTTAAAAGCTTAGAGGCTGTGGTCAAGATCTGCAGCCCAGAGAGCCAACCCAGTCCCAGTCCCAGTACACGAGAAGCTCTGAATGTGCCAGAGGGTTAAGAACCACAGCACAGTGGTACTGTGTGCTCTTCATCTCCCTGGGACACCTCAGAGCTGAGGCCCACCAGCATCAGCAGCCAGGAGGGTTTAAATTCATTTGAAACAAACTTGAAAGCTTTCCCCTGAGATATTTACATATTCTACCCAAGGAAAAACAGCTTTTGCAAAAAACCTCATGGTTCTTCTGTATACTTCTGCAAAGAATGATCCCTTTCTTGGGGGAGAGGCAAAGTGAGAGAAAGTTGAATGAAAACATATTTTATGGCCAAAACAAAAGTAATTTTTCTAAGCTCGTTGCTGTCTTTGGCCAGAAAGGCTTTTATGGGTGTTTACCTTCTTGGCAGCTGGTAAATACACTGAACAGCTTTATGAGAAATTAAATTCTAAATGTCTACAGATTTAATATTTCTGCTGCTGTTATCAAACTATGATTTCAGGCCAGCCTAATGGAAACTTGATATGATAAGAGATTTTTACTTCAAAATGAGAATTGTTATATTGTTTGTGGGGGGCTCTTTTTAGACTTCTATTAGCCAGGAGGAAATTTAAATTAAGAGGAAACGTACTTGCACAGGGATTAAGAAGGTGGGGGGGAGGGAAATGTTGGGGAGAAATAAATTAATAATTGCATCTATATTAGTGTCTGTGATTGGAGTCTAAAGTTACATTTCTTGGCTCTACAAGAAATAGAAAAGAAAAAAAAAAGAGAGAAAGATTGGCAATAAGGCAATGACAGAGCAAGAAAGCAAGATAAACACAAGGAGGTACAAGTACAATTTCTTTAAAGTAGACTGCCGATTTAGATAATTTGCAGGCATCTGGGCATTTTGGCTATCAACACAAATATCTTAATTGCTTTCCCATAGGTCTTACACCGTAGTGCTTCTTCTTTATCTACTTTTTCTTGAAGGCATCTTGTTGAACCTTTCCTAGCCAATTTTCTTTCTACCAGTTTGGAATTTTTTGCACTTTTAAAAGTTACTAAGCTTTCTATAATTGTGTAATCCAGTAAGTGTTTTGTTCTTCATTCAGTTGTTACTGGCAGGGGAGAAGCTCATGTTTGTGTGGTCCATTCATTAGTCTGAATAAATGAGAATAAATTTTCTACAGATAATGTGTTTGCAATTATTATTTTCTCTGCTTGAAGTTGTGAATACATTACAGAAATAATCAGATCACGTTGATCATGGAATCTTATTTCTTCTATTGAATAAAGAGCTGAATAGACAAAAATGTGTTAGTTGTAACAAACCCCCACAGAAGAAATACAACACTCCAGTGGAGAAGTGCACACATGAAATGTGACTGACACCTATTCTGTTTCCTTAAGTGCTCTTTGGGTTTTGGACCTTGAACTGCTGTGTGCTGTGTTTGTCTGAAAAGTCCAGCTACTCTACTGAGATTAATAAATACGGAAAGATTTCAAAGGGATGTTGGAAATTTTGTTCTGTTTCTCTTTTCTCTTTGTATAACTGTGCAGTGGAATGCTAAAATATTTCATTGTTCAGTAATGCTGGCTCAAAAAGACATTAATTATTTGTTAATTTTGTATACCTATATGTATAGTTTTGTGTATGTATATGTTTGTGAGGAATGTGTGGTTTATACTTGAAAAAAAAGTACCAGATGAAATCGCCTTTCTTTGGTGCATTTTTTATGTGGAAAAAACCAAGAAAGTGAACTTGGGCAGGAAAATTTGCCTCACCCTTGAAAAACAGAAGAAATTAATCAAAATTGTTAGACATATTCTTCAATGTCTGTACACTAATAGAAACATTCAGTAAAATTAAGCCTTTCTGTCTTAGCCCAACATGATGAAAAAAGATAATTAAACTGTTGAGAAATGTCACAACATTGCTGCCTGTGTGTTTGCATAGACAGAAAAACACAATGAGCTTATGAAGGGCTCTTGCATATAAATGTTGAATCAGAAAATATGTGTCCTCACAGTGAAACCACCAGAGAAGGCAGAGGCAGGGGCTGGCTGGGATAACAGGATTTCTGTTCTGTGAACAAGGGCCTCCGTGCTTGTTAGGAGACAGGGATGGCAGATGTTAGAATACTGAAAATGGAGTTTTGGCAGTGACAGAGTTAGGTTTCCTGCTGGTTGGTACTAACCTAGAAAGGACAGTTCTGCTTCAGCATTTCAAATGAGCTGCATTGCTACTACTGCCAACCCCTCCTCTTCTCTGAACCAGGCTTTCTGACTATTCTCTCTCATAGGAATACTCCCATGTCCAACCTTGTCTCATGAAGACCAAGTAAAGAGAATTTATGTCAAAAAAGTCAATTTTGCTCAGTATTTTCTGCTTTCATATCTGTCTGTCACTCCTTCTTGATACTTTTTGTCAATTTGCATTTCTTATCTTCCTTGTAAAAATGAAAAAAAAAATCTGTTAATAGAAGAAAATAAAAGAAAAAGGGGAGAATGATTTTTAAGTGAACATAATGGGGTTTCTTTCAATGATTGAGAAGACCATAATAGAAAGCTCGATCTTCTTGCCAGCAATTTAACTATGGGTACAAAACTGTGTTTGCAGGGGAGTGGTGTTCTGTAGTGCAGTGGAGTAGTTCTTATCCAAGGGGATGATATAACAGCCGAAGAGTGTTTCCATCAAATGATATGTTGTCATAAAACTCAGTGATATCTGTATGAGCAGCAGTTCATAAAAAAAAGTAATGAGTTTATAAAGTATGTAAAACACATTTTGATTTTGAAATGAGTCATGAACAAATATATGGGAAGGCATGTTCGGCTTCACAGCAGTTCTAAAACATGAAATGAGATTAATTTAGTGGCACATAAAGCCACATCACCAGGACAGGAAGTGAAGGATACCATGTTCCTCTGAAATTTTGGTTCCCAGCTGTGATTCCCAGGGATTCCCAAGATGGATTGGGTAGTACTTTTCATGCAAGTCATGTCTCCTAACATTTGCACCTTTATTTTAGCCATGTAGATGCAAATTTTTGTTGTTGTTATTGTTGTTGTCCTTTATCTGATGGGCTTGAGTTGGATGCTACAGACCTCCCTTTCTTCCCAGGAAAACTCACCAGTTTAGGTGTGTGCAGAGCATCAAGATCTGACCCAGGACTTCTCACCTGAAAATAGAGTTATGAGAGGCCCAGAAACACCCAAACAGAGGGAACAAAATTGGCACCTCTGTTCTGGAAACAGGGTCCTAAAAAGTAATGTTTACTACATGAACAAATATCAGGAAAATAACATAGCTGGCAATGCCAGTTGTTGTCTAAAGTACTTAATAGCAAACTTCCAGACTGCAATGCTTCACTCACCCTGCTTTTAGACAGATTTTTTGCTGCTTTAAAACAGCTCATAGTCATATTAAATAAAAGGTTAATTTTTTCAAGAATTGTTCCTGGATTCAAAAAAATTTGAACTATTTTATAGTAAAGTGGACTTATTTTGGTCCCAAACCATGGCAGAGACCAGATATGCTCCCTTGAGAATTTTTTTTTGCCAGCCTCTGAACAGACAAACCAATCCCTCAAAATCCAAGAGTTTCTAGCATTGAATGACTGTCTTTTTCACTCTTTTCTCAGTAAAAGAAGACCTGCAGTTTCAGGGGAGGGGGGGGAGGGTGTGTCCCACCATTTTTGGTTTATTCTGTACTTGGCACATCCAGTTCTGCAAAGCATTTTCCTACTTTCAGACCACTTAGAGGTGTAGCACACACCTCCTTGAGCACACTCAGCTAATGCACCATTAGCCCCTGGCATAACTACTGAGCACTTGCTGCAGTGCTCTGAGAATACCATATCCTACAATATTTGCTCTGCCAAGGCTTTTGCAGATTCAGTTTGTGCCTTTCAAGCCGCTCAGCAAAGAGAGAGAAACCACCCCCTGTTCATGTAGAACTTTTTAAGTCTCAGAGAGCAGAAGTGACTGTGGCTCTCGAGGGACTCATTCTGTCAAACACACATCCCACCATTACCATTTTGATATCACTGCTATGGTGCTGATAAGAGATTTTAAGCAACTCTGGTGGTTTTAGCATCTGTGACAGGGAGTTTAATTGGTGCAGCAGTGCTGTGTTAAGCAGTTGAAGTGTCCACAAGGGACTGCCTGGCTCCCAGCTCTCTGTGAAGACAGGAGGAGATCCTCAACAGCTTGTCCACAGTAGCTGATGATCTTATCCCTTATGTTCATGTTTTGGCAAGGCTTATTGCTGTGGGCAAACATGATGTTTCAGCTTCAGCTGTGCCTTGTGAACAGGGTACTTCCTTGAGCTACTCATCTCTGAAGGAAAGCTTGTGAAAAGTTTAGCTAAGGACTAAAGCACAGGCCAGAAAATACAGAGCCAGAAATACAGCAGGCACACGACAGAAATGCACTAATCCAGTTCAAATAGTTTGGCCCTGAAAGCACAGCTGTAATGTCAGATCAGGTCCCATCAGCTGAGGGGGAGCAGTGTGGTGCTGCTGCATGACCAAGCAAGATCCTGCCCTTATTCAGAGGACTTTGTGTCAGGAATAAGGCTGTGATTCCAAATCTGTTGCTGGCTGCATGGCTCAGACATTATTGTAAATGTAAAATAAGTACAGAAATCACTTTAAAAGAGAAAAGGAAAAAAAAAAATCAGGTCATTCAGTAGAATGTTTCTGCTCATATTTATTCCATTCTGATTTTTCTAAAGCCATTCAAAAGTGATTTTCCCCAGCCATGAAAAGGTTTTGCTTTAGATCAGCTGCTTTCTTCACATCCTTGGCTTTACAAAATCAGGTCTTGAGGATATTGCTCTGTGAGAACAGCTAAAGGGGGAAGGTGAGCTCATACACATCATAGAAAGCTCAAGACCAACTCCCAGGTAAATAACAGTTGCTGACAATTTCCCATTAATACACTTTTTCACCACAGGGGTTTTGTGTGAATTTTCTCTGACTGTGCAATCAAGTAAAACCTGCAGTCTTGAGCACTTGGTTAATATTGTCTCTTTGGCATATCATATAGATAAGTAAAATTTTAAATATGTTTTTTGCAGTAAAGTTCATGTTCCAGCATTATACCCTCACTTATGAAGGTGTTTGTAATGTGCCTCTTAAGCAATTGCTGTTCAGTCGATGAGCTTGAGATAAATTACAGCTTTCTGTGTCTTATCGTTTTTCTTTAAATTTTGTTTCCACAAAAAATAAGATGGCTGAGCAATCTTTTCAGAGTCCTAGCTCAGCTTCCATTGCTCTTCTTTCTAACCAAATATTTCAACAAATACTATAATCAAGAAAACACGGGTGGTTTGCACAGTGCAGCCTCTTATGTTACACCATCTCCTTTATGGATAATAAATGCTGACAGGGCCTACAGGCTGTTAGACCCCAGGCTTCTTAAGTACTGTTGGAGCTGAATGCATATCCTTTCCTGACATGAGATGTGTTTTCTTCTCCAGCAAACTGTGAACCACACAGAGGAAAAAGTGTCTCCTGATGTTGCTCTTCGTTGCATCTTTCTTTGCTGTTTTGCTGTAGTAACACACACAGTGAAGAAAACACCTCAAAGATGACAAGGAATTCAAATGAGAGACTTCTTCAGACTGAAAAATTGATGTTGCAATGAACAAATTTTCAGAATATTTTCTCTCATCCAAGAAAAAAATTTTACTCTGCATTTTTTTTTCAGAAATGTGATACTCACAGCATTTCTGTCTTATGTTTGAATTTCTGGATAAAGAGACAATTTGGTAAGCTGTAATGTTTAAGTATGATTCTGAATAACTTGACAACCTGAACCTCTAAAACCATGACATAAAGCAAGATCCTGGGGGGATTCTTTTGTCCTTTTAATTTTTTTTCTAATTCAAGATGGCTTAATTTCTCAGCAACCTTGGGATTTGTGATAGCCTGGCTTTTGATCTCTCTCTCCTCCATCCAGTAATTTTCTTCATGCCATGATTATCCTTGTGTGGAACTACTAGTTTAATATGTGATGAACACATAAGCTCCAGATCTGATCACCAAGACCTGAAATTTCTCACTACAAATCATTCCTGCTCTTCCTGCCAGCAGTGAAGCCACACAGTCCTTTTGTGTCTCTTGCTGAAGCAGAAATCATGCACTTTACAAAATGGTGCTCAGCTCACCCTGGCTCAGGAGCAGGACAATATGACTCCAGTCAAGATTTTCTCTAAATCATCCTGCAGCAGAAGACAAAGTTCTTGTAGTTCCAGTTTTGTGTCTGAAATCCAATCACCACATTCTTTGGCAGATCTTTGGCAGTGCTTTGGCAGACTGGCTTGCAGGCTTAATAGACTGTGTTCCCTCTTCCCTCATGGCATGTCTTGTCCTCCTGCCTGGGACTACTCCAGGGAGACCTTTTCAGACCCTACATCTTCCTGAAAGGAGATTGTAGCCAGGTGGGGGCTGGCCTCTTCTCCCAGGACAAGAGGACATAGCCCCAGGCTGCACCACTGGAAGGACAGGTTGGACACCAGGAAGATTTTCTTCATCAAAAGCAGTATCAAGCATTGGATAGGCTGCTCAGGGAAGTAGTGGAGTCACAGTCCCTGGAATTATTCAAGAAATTATTTGATGAGACACTTGATGCTGTGGTTTAGTTGATATGTGGTTGAAAGTTGTACTCAATGATCTTGGAGATCTTTCCCAGCCTTAATGGTTCTCTGAATCTATGATACATGTCTTTGTGCCATGCTTCCCATCCTATTGTTCCCACTTCATAGGCCAGGGTATGTTCAGCCCCCACAGCATGAGGCACCATAGTAGAACTGTGGGATCAGGGCAGGAGCAATGGGTGAGAAAATTTACCCTGCACTGGTTCTTCCCACCTCTGTCTGAAGGATCTGATGTTGGCTGTTCTTGAAAAGGGATGAGCTAGATAAATGCAGCCTGACATACCCTGTGTTCACAGAATACATTGTTTGTTAATTAACAAAGCTGGATCTACTGTTTGTTCACTTTTCACAATGATTTATCATTTGGGGCTGTGTTTTTCATGGAGAATAAAAAAATTTGAAAACACCTGAGGCATTTAGACAGGCTTAAAGCTCCAAAGAAACCCTTTTACTTAGATGTTCTGCTAGCTGCATTAAATAGAGTGATAGAAGTAATAGATATTAATTCATACCACAGGGTGTGTGTGCCAGGTTTCCTCCAGGTATTTAAGGGAAAACACAAAATTCAGTTAAATCCAAACCCACTTATGTAGAGTCAATCCATATACCAAAATCCCACAGATACCAAATCAAAAGTAAAAGGAAAGACTTGATGGTAGTTAAAGAGAGTGTTTTTCGCTGCATACTAGCAAGGTGTTTGAGGGTGTTGTGATGGGAGTGCCATATAACTTTAGAAAGAAAATATGTAATTTTCTGACTTTTTGTGAGGCTTTAGCACTGTTTACACCCCTCTGAATCAGATGCCTGCTGTATGAACCTGGTATGTGCTGATGCCAGTGCTCCTTCTGAAAAGAGGGGGGTGATATCTCTTCTGAAGGATGAGCTAGTGCCCAGACAAGCTGGCCATGTGTTCTGGAAGAGGATGGCTGCTTTTCATTGCAGGGACAGTGTACTAATCCTACTGGCATTCCTCTGCTCCAAAATCCTCTCTTCTATTTCACTGAGATTTATCCTAAGCTGGCTCTGTCCCCATGTCAGGCACCCAAGGAGAGGGTTTGCAGCCCAGGTTGCACCCTAAATGTGATGAGCAGAATTTGGCAAAGTCACCATCACATCAAAAGTTACCCTGCAAACTGGATTTGTCCTCAGTTTCTTTTGTATCCTGGAGGCTCAGGTCAAAATCACTGAAGTTCCAAAATGCTTTAAGGAATCCTGGGTTTAAGCTATGTTGGTTTGGAAACAGTGCAGGATCCATACGGTTGTGGAGCATCAGTCTGATATTGGGTTAGAGGGTTTGCTTTGAGTTTTGCTGTTCCAAGAGAGTTTGGGAACTGTTTGAAGTACATTCATAGCCCAGGCCAGATCAAGATGCATTATTGTGTGTGCATTGTGAGAGTAAATATCTACATTTTTGTATGAGAGGAAAAAAACCCCAGATTTCTACTACATGAAATTGCTTCCAGCAGTAGGACACTGGAGATGCAGATATAAGCAGTGTTGCATTTTGGACATGACTGCATGAGGAAAAGGGAGAGCAAGAACATAAAGGCACAATGTTTTAGGACTAGGACAGCTGCCACAAATTGAAAAAAAGGAATACTTCATACCATATGACATCAGCTCAGATATAAATCCCAAGAAAATGACAATGACATCTCTTCAAATGTGTCATCTTTACCTCTCTGTTTGGTGTTGTCAACAAACTCTCTGAGGGTGCACAAAAGAATGTGAAAAATCAAAATACTACATCAACATTATTTTAAGTACAATTTTCTGACTTGTAATAGAATTCCATCCCAATGATGCAGAAAAAACCAGCCAAATCAGTTAAACCAGTGGCACATAACCATTCACAGGAAAATGGGAACCCAGCTGCTGATTCCATTTAACCATGACTCTTCTTTGGAGAAATTGGGAGATCTGGATACCACAAAAGGAGTCCAGAAGGGCTGTGAATAGAGCCATGCATGGAGAGACAAACAGCCTAAGAAAAACATACCTGGTTAAAAGCATTTGGCTCAGCTTAAACTCATCTGGAGAAGGCTTTTGGCTCACTGGAGAGTTATGAGAAAGTGTGAGGAAAAGGGACTGACTGATCCTCTGAGAAACTGAATGCACATCTCTCCTCTTCAGGAAGGACTGTCTTTCTCCTTCTCTTACTGGCTAGGTGATAATTAAAATACATCTATGAAGAAGAAAACTTCTATCTCCCTGAATAAGAGAAGCTTTGAAGTCCTGGGAATTCTTGAAAGTGTTAAACAAGCTTAATATGACACAAAGCAATTTTTAACTTGTCAGTGCCTATGTAAGGAATAAAGCTCAAGCACTTATTTTGGATTTCCTCAAAATTAGTATATTCTTGCAGTTATTCAGAGCTCTCAAAAGGATGAGAACCAAAGGTCAGATGAGATCAAAAGTTCAGAGTGTCCTGAAGCAATGAATGGAGATGCTACAAGTGTGTTTAGGGATGGTGGTTTCTTGGCAGGAAAAATAATGGTAGGGGATGTCTTAGCTGGCACACAGAAAGAGTGTTCTGTGCTGTGACAAAAGCTTGTGGGGCCAGCCTCAACTGAGAGCCACATAACAGCTGTCACTCTGCATGTCTGGCTGACTGGCTTTCTCAAGACTGAATTAAACAGCCCTTGGCCTGTGCTTCCATCTCTAAGCAGCAGGAATATTTATGTGGCAGCTTTCAGACTCATCTCCTGCAGCAGGGGTAGCCTGTAGGCAGGGGGAACTGCTCTTCATCCCAGCAGCAGCTCCTGCACCAGAGGGAGAGCAGTCCCCATGCTCAGGACACTGCACTGAGGCAAGGTAAAATGCAAGACTTTTGGTCTTGCCAGTTGTGGTAACCCCTCAGCATGTTTGTGCCTATTGACCTGCCAGTGCATTCCAACAGCAGAGTTTCCTAAGCTGGATGTAAACTAAGGATTTCAGGTGGTTAACCTGCAGGTCATAACCCAGATGTGTGTGTTTTTCTGAAGTATATTTTCTACACTCCTGTTTGGTAGGCTGGCAGACTGTCTTTTATTACTACGAATTGCTTTCATGGTGTTTTGTTTCAGCTGTTCTGTCATACCAGGAAGTTTTTCTCACCTGGCTCAGGAGAGACGGGAACTCTGTTTGAAACCATCTGTGATAAACATGCAAATAACCTCATCCAGACTTGGATGTGAATTTTCATTTCTCAAAAAGGCAATCTTCTTTCAAACTGGGGCTTTTGCTCTGTCCTTGAAAGAGACAGGAGCTAGTTGCAGAATTTGGATCCGTAGGAAAGTTTTCAACATCCTGCTGTGTGATGGCCTATACCTTGGATTTAATTTCAGGTCACTTTCTAGCACTGGGTATTTAATTTCTCATCTGTCCTATGAGTCCTACTTTACTTTACAATTGTTGATGCCTCTGAAAGCTCCTGCCAACAGTTTGCCATCTGTTTTAAACTAAAACCATTTAGTTTCTCTTGATGTGAGACAAAACCATCTGATACGAAAATATGAACAGTAGGTGGCCAGCTTATCACTTTTTAATGTACATGAAAACTCACAAACAGTATGCAGGGGCTTTGGTAATGTTCACCATCCAAAGATCCTTCCAGAGAGCCTCATTCAAGGCTAAGTGCAGCCATCTCCTAGATGTGCAGGATTATGACTCCTCTTCAGCTCAAGAGACTGCTCTTCCATAATCACCACTCTTCATTTAAAATACGTGCAAAACTGTGAGAAAACTTTGTTTTCTTGTTTGAAAGTATTCTAACTTTTCTGAATTTATGAGTCTTTAAAATGTTTGTGCTTTGTGCCCCTGGTGTAAGTGGAAAGGGAAATGACTGCTCATTTTGTCTCTTGTGAGAGAAATGAGGACTGTCAGGTGAAAATAGCAGGAGATGGATTAAAAACAAGAGGCAGTTCTTGTGTGTGGCACTCCTGGCCAAAGTTTGGCTGCAGATAGTTCAAGGGATTCCAGTGGAGACAGGAAAAGTTCATGAAGAGAACTCCACTGTGGGGCTTTCTCAGACATAAAAACAACATCCGTCTCAGGAAGCTGGAGGCTGGGAAGCACATGACAGAAAGGTTGCTGTATGTTTGACCTCTGATTTTCCTCCCTAGAATATCTCTTCTGGCCACTCTCAGGACCCAGAGGTCTTTGGTCAGCACTAGCACAGACTAGAGATATGGGATGGGATGTTAGAGACATGGACTGCGGTATACCTTTGCTATCATCGGGGGGAGAAAGTTTTCCTTCTGATGAAGTGACAGTGACTGCCATGTGACAAAGAAATACTCTCCAAACCTGCTTAGGCTTAAAGCAGCCTTGGTTTTCAAAAGTGCCTTTCATTACTTCAGGCCATTTTCTCAAATTACAGACCAAAAATAGAGACACCAGTGAATTACTCTATAACAAAAATACACATTTCAGTTGAGATGAATCAACATGAAGCAACAGAGAAATCAATAATGATGCATCATAAGAGCCAAAATCTGTAGGAAATCTGTTTTGTAATGGTGCTGGTTTTTAGCTGAAATAGTGGCTCACCATTTGAACCACTCCAGTACTGGGAGAAAAGACCTCAAAGTAGGTCTCAAATGAATTAATTTTGCTGTAGCTCTTACGTAGGACTACCTGCTGGTACAGTTGAATCAAGAGTCAGGACCAAAGCAGAATGTGAGGAGGGCACTAAAGCAGCTGTGGATGGATGAGGAAAAGTTAGGAAGCAGTGGCAGGACCTGGGATGGAAGATGAGGAAGCAAGAGGAGCAACTGCCTGGAAATTTACAGAGAAACAGAAACGTTTCCAGAAACTATGCTTGTTCAGAAAAAGAATATGTCCTGGAAAAGTAGCTGTATAAGAGAAGAGGCAGATGAGTCTGCAGCCTCTTGCATTGTGCTAAAATATAAATGCCACTGTGCAAGCCCATGTCACTTAGTAACCAGGTCAGACCTGTGTTCCAGCAAGATACTGACATCTATGTTTCTACTGTGCTTTTAAAAATGATCTAATGACTTAAAGGAATATTTTTCAAGAGTTATTATGGGGGGATTTAGGAGTACACAGCTCAGTTCCTCTCAAAGACTCTCATGCTCCCAAATTAAGCTCTCTTGAAATCTCCCTAGTAACCATTATTTATAATACAGCCCAATTCAAACAATTGCATCTTACTTTTTCCCTTTCATTTATGAAATATTAGTGATCATTTTAGCTGCTTGAAAGATAAAGGACAATGGTACAAATTGTATTTCCTCCATCTTGCTTTTTTATAATTAGTTCCCAGCCAGCCTTTTTCATCATTCCTGAAATGTAACTGAACCAATGATAGAAAAAAGAAGGACACAAAGGAAAATCAAAGCTGTGTTTGATCAGTATTGGAGTATGTATCAATCCTAAACCAAATGCTTCTGGCAGCTCCCAATAAAAGGAATACAAAGAAAGAAATTGTATAAGGGGAGAGTCATCTGCAGATCACTGTTAACAATATTTAACAGTACAAAACAAATGATTCTCATGGGAATATGCATCTTCCAAAGATAAGGGAATGGTGTTGTAGCTGTAAGTGATTACATGAATTGATGCCTTGATCATAGCACTTCAGATAAGGCACTGACAAATCAGTGCTGCCACTGGCACTCAGGAGAAAGAGGAGCAATGGGTGCAGTTTCTGGGACCATTCTCAGTGTACAGGTCCTGCACAGATGTGATGCCAATAAAAAAGTTTTCTAATCCAACCCAAAACACACTGGGGGGAAATGAGAGTGCCTATGCGGGACAGGGATCTTGCCTTGTTTTATTGGAGCTTCCACCCAGAAAAACTGAGAACAAAATTGGACCCGACAACACTGTCACTGTGTCCACAAGTTTTTAGTTTAAGAACAGTATACAGACTGTAAAAGAAGAGAAAAGCACTTCCCAAAGGAGCCTGGGTAGCATTAGAGGTCAGGATTGAAAATGTTTTAACTTAAAACCTTGAATACTATCCCACTAGGAAACAAAGGGAAGCTTTTTTACTGAAGGAGACTTTTTTAAAAGGAAAATTTTGTTTTAAAACAGAGAGAAACTTTTTATTGGATTAGGGGTTCCAAATTTCTTATCTTTTTCCAAAATGTAGTATTTTAGTCAGCCTGGTGGTTACACCTTACTTTGCTGGGTTTCCCACTGGAAAGAGGATGTATCCTTACATCTATGTAGAACAGGACAGATCTTCAGTTGTCTGCACATCACATGTCCTTTGGTCTGGTTACCCCTGCTCATTCCAGATGAATTTCAGGTCTAGTACAACCCTATGCAATCCCAGTAGAGAGTCTCACATATGAAACTGTGTGAGTGGAAGCACAGACTGATTCAATGTAAATATGGCCCATAAAACTCATACTGATAACCACTTTAATGTGAGCTAGATTATTTTCCCTATATGTGAATTGAAAGAGCCAGTTCTGCAGTACCTTTTCATTCATCCTCCTATAGTAGATGAAAAATGTCTGATGATTGCAGTGTGAAAGACTCTTTTTCCAGTAGGCTTTACATGTAATCTCTCCAGATGGCCACTCTGTTAGCAAAGTGGAATAAAGTAGGAGCCCCCTCAGGATGTGAAGTTCAGCTGTTTGCCAGCTGGATTTTCAAAGCACAGGCTGATCCCAAGATCACCCACCTTTGCCTTGACACATTTTGTGCTGCACCTCTAAAGCTTGTCATCCACAGCTGCCGTGCCTGACCTCACTGTACATTCAGTATGGAAACAGCTTCCTAGAAAACACAAGAAGTAAAAAAAAAACCAAAAACCACCCCAATTTTCTCATCATAAGCACATTTCAAAGGGACAGTTTTGCTGAGAGGACTTGATGAAAACTTCACTCTTAAATTCATGCAACTATTCCTTCCTTCCAAACTGAGCTCATACTGAAGACTGTTTTTCAATTGCTTTAACATTAGGAGAAAGAAAAGCATGAAAACATGAAGTATAAGGCCATAAGCTTTAGCTGTGCTTTCTTGTTCATACACATTCATGACACAAGTTTTTCAGAAAGGCAGAAAGGCAGTGTGTGGTGCAGGATATTCCACCTAAGCAAAATCAGGACACTTCTGAAAGATTTCCATTTGGTAGTTATGAACTGAATTGCAAGTAGTAATTAGCCAGCAAAAAAAAAATCGAAACTCAGGCGGCTGCTTCTAGTCAGATAAAAGTTAAGCACATGCTTAGATTTAATGGGATACCTTGAAAAACCCACTTGTGTCAGCATGAATGCTTATATTATGCATATATTTACATTTAAGAATATATTTACTGTGGAACAGAAAATTTCAAGAAGTTCTTTTAAGTAAATTGTGATCCCATGAAGAAAGAAAAGTTCTCTGTGTGATAAAAGTGGTAAAACTTCTTTGTGTTTAGATTTGCTTCTAAGGCAGAAAATTGTCTTTCTGCAGTGACACCACTACATTGAATGTTAAAAATACCATGTAATCACCTTAATTTTCAAAATGCCTGTGAAAGCATCATAGTGAAGACACTTGGGAGGAAAGATCTGGTCAGATCAACACTCAGTTTTCACTTTACACAGAATTTGAAACCAAACACTTTTGGAGGTATGCAGCACAAGGATGAGAAACAATGCTTTACAGACTGCAGCACAGGCTAATAGTTAATAGATGTAACAAAAAAAGGGTCCTTGCAGTGGGACCAGCTGTGAACTGAAGCAACCTGTGGAATCACCATCCCTGGATAATTTTGAAACTAATCTCTGCCAGAGAAGACAAGACTGCAAAATCTCATTTGATAGAGCTGTGCTTTGAAAAATTTTGAACCCAAGGTCTCCAGAGAGCTCTTTCCAACCTGAGTTATTTGGTGATTGAGATGTTAACACCAAGCAAGAGAGAATCAAGTGAAGGAATGTGAGGCAATGCAGTTGGAGTGAGTAAAATCAAGGATGAGTTGCTGTGAAGGTGGTGGATTGATGGCCACAGACTTCATTATTGAGAAGAACATTAGATACCTGAAATTATCCCCTTTGTGAAGACTTTGGGCTCCTGAAACTGTGCAGTATGTGCCAGGTGGGATTTTCTGAAGTGCTTAAATGTCTTTTGTTGGGATTCATGCCAAGAGGCCCCTCTGCCTCTGGGTCTTTCAAATGTCTTAAATGCATTTGGAACTCATTATTCACGTGGGGACTGCTGGAATCTACCTTGCTCTTAGACTCAGGTACTGCGAAAGCATAACTTGAAGTGAAGAAGTAAACTCAAGATTGCCAACTTTGTTTCTCCAATATGAAGTCACACACAACTAAAAGTGGTCTTAAGAATGAGTCCAGAGCAAACTCTCTCCACCTACAGAGATGTTTCCCAGGATCATTCTGAAATGCTCTTAGGAATGGCCCAAATCTGACTGAAGTACTAAAAAAAAAGGTTTTACAGTAAACTGTAAGATGTTGAGTAATGATAGGAAATAATTTTATGAATCTCACTTGAAACTTCTATTTTGGGATCAATTGCTACTGGTGAATTAATGTGGAAAAATATTAGGAGTGTTTTCAAAAACTGAGAACAAATTTTGCTCTGACCTTATTCACATGC
>VWYP01006492.1:0-37423 GCA_013400435.1 Pycnonotus jocosus
CACCTCTAAGAGTAAACATATTTATATTTATTATAACTGCCTTGGACATCAAACATGACTTCTCTTCTGAATGCAGAGGATGGAGATCCAGTGCAGGCAATGTTTCCACGCTTTTATCCCTGCTATGTTACCAGCTGCACAGGGATATGGAATTTCATTCCATTTCTGGTATGCAGCTTCAGCTCCTGAAAGCTACGATGAGATGTTCATCTTTACTGAACTCATTTCAGCAGTGTGTCCACTGCTTTGAACAGTTTGACACACGGAGATGCCTTTTACAAGTTGATTTTTGCTGCTTTCTTTTCGTTGACATGATTCACTTGTCAGGCTATGTACTTGGGCTTTCAGCGCCTCTTCCCAAGTGGAGACTGCATATCTTCATTTTGGCAGTTTCTGGATTCCATCTCAAAATGTAACTACTGTACTTTGTTGCCTTCAGTGCTGGAATCTCTGGAGATGATTTTTTATTGCTGTTTGGGGGGAGGAGGAGGTTAGTGATTTGGCAACAGCCCTGCAGCTGTGACCCAAAACTTCCTATTTTGCTCTTTATTTTTATAATAGTGTGCGTTATTATGGTATCCAGAAGTCCAGCTCCCAGCCCTAAGACATGATGACAGCAGATACAATTAAAAGCAACACTTTGAGAATTGCACATACTAAAATTTGACAAGGCCAAGTTTGTTTGCAAACTTACATACAGCTTGTTGAAATTGACCGAAATAAAAATCTATTTTAAATTAAAATGAGCTGATTCAGATCTGACTCTACAGGTTTTTGATGGTACTAAGAAACCAGAGGAAACTTGGTGATTCATTTGTGCTCAGACTTCCTAAATTAGTGCACAAGAAATATGTGCACATAACTCAAAGGCAAAGCAAAAGCAGAGTTTGACAGCATTTCCAAGATTCTAATTTTTATATTCAGCGAGGTATGGGCAGAAATGCTTTCAAATGACCTGGTTTATTCTCCTGAGTATCACATTCAAATGAATTTCATCCAGTTACTCTTCCATTGAGACCAATCACTTGGGCCTGATGAAAGCTTTTTTTGTTTTGTTTATTTTTTGGCAGGGCATCATTTTGAGGATAGAATGTAGTTTCATTTTGTAGACATCAAGAAATGAAGACTCCCTCAGTTCTCATGGCTCTCACTGCCAAGAAGTTTTGTCTGTTTGGGGGTTTTTATTATTGTTTGATATGCTTTTTAAATCATCAGTCTTTCATTCTTCTTTTTGTGGTAAATCCTGAGTTTCCCCAAAAGTATTTTAGTTATCATGACCAAGTGATTATAATACCTAAAAGCATGCCCCAAGTTGTTGACTCTCAGCATTTTCTCTAGGCCTTGAATAGATTTTTAAACTCCTTCTTCTGTAACCTGTTAGTTTTTTAGCATCCTTTGAAAAATATGGAGCTATAGGCACCAAAGGCAAGGCATGAGGCAATATTTTGTAGATCCTAGAGCAATGTCTTTCTAGTTAAAATGTTTTACAGCTGCATTTCAAAGGTCTAATCACTGGAAAGAAGCACAGCATCCTCCTGGCTGTTGTTAGCTTACACACCCCAAGATTGCACCAACCCTCCCTGACACAGGATTTTCCTGGCAGCTCAGGTGCAGTTGTTAATGTGTTGTTATCCAAGACATTTCTCAGAATCCCCACTTTGCAGGATACCAATCCTTATTTCTAAAAGGACAGCCTTCAGTTCTGGTCCTTGAATGTCTGTTCTTGCCTTTAGATCTATTGAAGTGAGCTTTATTTGGTTTTCCCTAATGTTGATTCCTCTAAGTGACCATCTTCTCCTTACTGTATTAACTATTCCACCAACCTCTGCATAATCTGTGCACTTCATCAGAAAATATTTTTTGGTTTATTTATCCTCACAACCTTGATGGAAAGGACATATACTTATTGGCAGAAAATATTCCTGAGGAAAACCTATAAAATATTCTTGTGAAGTGGTGGCTAAATATTGTTTTTTATTAAGCTTTGAGTAAGCACCTTATCATGTCAGAACAAACTCATGCTCTACCATGCTCAGCCTCCAGTAATTCCAGCTGGTATTCCTGAGATGTCCATATCAGTGATTCAAGACATCCTAGAATAAGAGCTTACAGCACACTCTTGTTGCCTGTTAAGTGTTTGTTCTGTGATTTCAGGCCAGCTCAGTCATCTCTCATTTCAGTGGGTTCACTGCAATGATTATGCTCTGTGCCAGAAGGTATTTCCTTGTGTGAGTCATACATTTCTTTTAGATTGAATGAGCACTTTGAGCTCTGATTTTCAGAGGAAGAGCAAATTTTAGAGCTGTAGAAGGAATTTTGTTTCAAAAATATTCAAGACTTGTTGTATTAAACTTTCTTGAACATATCCTGGTGCATATCCCACAAATTCTGGACAATGAAAGGCCCAGAGTTTTGGTGCAGACCGACCTCTAATGTTAATCTTACAGAGGGGGTCAATTGATTATGCATCCCAAGGGATTTATACATCTCCTGTCAGTGCAGTGTCTGCCCAACTTCAGTTTAAAACCCAAAACAGCAAGTCTCTAGGTAATCTTCAAGAATTCTCATTAATTTAGAACTCTACTTACTCTAAGACTTTATCTGATTTTGATTACTATTACCATGCTGGTTTGGGAAATTTAGTTCTTTGGGGGTATTTACTGGCTCATTTCCTTCAAGTCTTTTGTGGGCAGTGAAGTAGAGGAAGAAACTGGTGGAGAAGGATCTCAATGAAGAAGTTTTATCTCAAGTAATGTAGCTATGGCAAGAAAGACTCATTACAGCTTAAGTTAGAGGATGCAGATTTTTTTTTTTTTCTCAAAGAATTCCCAACTATTTTATCAAAACAGTTGAATTTCAGCTGGCCATAGAATAGTGGCACGTGAAGCTCTTGTGACACATAAAGTGTGGTGAGCCCCAGGAATAAAATATAAGTGGGTAGCAAGAAGTAATATTTACATAGAGACTTGCCTTCTGCAAAGGGGTACAACCCAGACTGGAGAAAAAAAAAATTAAAAATGGGAGATTTTGAGTAGCTCAAGATTTTTAATAACAACAACAACAAAAAATTCTAAGGAAATGAGAAGCTTAGGCAAATGAGCTGAAAATGGAGAGAGAATTCATTAACTATCATAAGAGAAACCCTGTCTTCCCTGCATGATGTTTAACCACATAAAATGCTATGAACAGGGCTTTGGGAATTTTTCTATTTGAACTTTAAGATTATGAAATAGTTGTGCCTAGCTTGCTAACATTTTTCTGGTTTAACACTCACAGTTTTCAGAGATGTGACGTTTCTCTGGTAAAAATCAGCTGCTATCCACAGCTGTGCTGTGATGTGCAGATTCATCTTCAAAATCAGATTTAGGTCTGAAATTATTTTCCTCAGAAAATAATAAAATGGCTGAGATGGAATTAAGATGCTTTTAGTTGGTTTTTCTTCCCATGAAGACCATTCTTCTTTTGCTATGTGAACAACGTAAAAGAGTCTGAGGCTGATTTTTTAGCTTTAGTTACTCAGACTAGTGAGAAACAAAATTGGGTCAGGGGCCATACTTTAGTCTAGATTTGAAAGTTTTAATCTGATTCTAAAGAGCATTTAAAACCCTTGGATAAAAGCCCCTGGATTAAAAAAAAATAATAATAATAAAAAACAAAACTCACAAAAACAAACAAACTAAAAAACAACCACTAAAATCAGTGTTTCTCCAGGAAGATGTTTTCTTCGGGAACACATTTTCTTCAGGAAGACTTAGGTGCTCAACAACTTTTCTGAATTTTAGTCTTCCAAGTGCTGACTGCTTTTTTTTTGCAGCCAGACACAAAGGCTTGCAGCTAAATTGAAGCATGGAGGTACTGGTGCTCCCATGAGCATATTTGATATCATATAGCCCTTCCAGTGAGGACAAAAAGAATTGTTCATGTGCTAATAATTAAACATGTTCTTGATTTATTTTTTACTAGACCCAGATTTGATGTTTTTGCAGAACTGAGAGCAGAATTTGGTCCACTGTACTGAGATTTTTTTCAAACAGATTCTTTCATTTTCTCCTCCTTTTTGCAACTGAATGAGGAATCAGCCTCGAAGTTAAATAGAAGGAGTAATATTTTTATAGTCTGGGTTTGCATTGAACGTTTAGTGCAGGTGACTCAACAAGTGGTGGTCTGTGTTAATGGGAAATTGGGTTTCAGGGTTTTTTGCAGTGGATGACAAGAGAGGAAGAAAGAAACCAGTGTAACTGTCCTAGAATTATCAACAAATGGGGGGAAAAAGTATTAACAGAGCACTAGAGTAATTGCTCTTCCATTAAGAAGTAGGAAATGGGCTCAAGTGTGCTTCTTTGCAAAAAGGCCACTCTGTGAAGAATGGCATTGTAGGGTGCACCTCTGCCTCCAGATCAAATTTGCGTATTTTAATGGTGAAAAGATTATTTTTCTATTCAGCAATGCTGCCAGCTAATCCTGCACATGAAAAGTGAGCTGCACCCTGTCTGATTCACACTTCATCACCTGTAGCAGGGACTGGGCAGCTGGAGCAGGCTTTTGCTGATGATGGAAGAGAGTCTTGCTCCCTCTCCATTAGCTGGGCTGTGTTATGTTAAGTACAGTAGTAAAAACGTATTTTTATCAGGAAATTCAGTAGATATGGCCCAATTTAAATGAGTGCTCATATTGAATGGATCTGTTGAGTCAGTGTGTGAATAACCACAGCCGTACATTCATCCAAAGCCAAAGGGTAATGCCAGCTCTGGGTTTAACTCCATGAACTTAAAGGGTCTAGGAAACAAGTCCCTTCTAAGCTCTAAGAGATGGACAGGAAAAGTCAGTAAAAGCAGAAGAACCATTCTGCACCCTCATTCATAAGGAAGAGATGTGTGGTAAGATCCAGCCACCTCCTGAAATCAGGGAAACCCAGAATTAATTTCCACTGTAAAGGCTCCCATTGAACTCACTGAGTCTGGATCAGATCCCGAGTGGAAGCAATTCATCTTCTGACTGCAGGTCAGCCTTACAGCTGAGCAATGCTTCACTTGTGCTCTGCTGTTTGGAATTTCCAGTGTTTACCTTGTGCCGAGCCTGCAGCAAGGGGCTGGGATTCATTCAGGCTCCAGCACATTTCTTTCATCACTTAGGCACAAGCCCCTTTCAGCACTTGGGCACAAAACACACAGCAGTAGAAGCCTGGTCCTCATGAGGCAGAAAAAGATACTCAGTGCCCAGACTGGGCATCTCAAAACTGTCCATGTGGATTTGGGTTAAAGGAAATGAAGCTGATGAGTTCTGACAAAAAGCCAAATTCTTCAATTTGCCGCTGGCTGGCAGAGAGAGTGGATGTGATCGAGGGCTTCATGTCTAGGCATGGATAAGGATCACAAACTAAATGGTAGATGGATGGATAATCTCTCTTTAATATAAAGTTTAGATGGTTACACTGATCACAGTCTAGAGGTTTTTTCATACTTACTTTTTAAAGAGACCATGTAGAGTAATTACAGGCTCCACCTTTGTTTTGATTTGTTCTCAAATATGTATTTTGAGTTGCCACTTTCTAAAAATTCCCAATCACCAAAAAATCAAAAATTAAAACCAAAAAGACCACCAAAAATCCATCAAACCATAGAAAGAGAGCTCTATGTTGAAACATTTTACAATACCACATATGGGCAGCAGCCAGGGGTGGAGAGCCCTTGTACTAGAAGCATCACAAATTTCCTATGGTCTTACTGACTTTGCAAATCTCCGTGAGAATGCCATCAATTTTTAGCAGCTTCCACGAGCCTGTTCATATGAATAGACCCAAACACTGCTAGAATGACACAATTTACATGTTGTGTGAAGTTACAGAATAAAATCTTCAGTTTAAAAAGAGGTAAAACTAATGAGAAAACAAAGGAAGCTGGACAAAGGCTATGCCCTTCTTACTTGCTGTTAAGAGTTGGGAAATACCCTTGTGTTTTGGCTCCAGGGAATTTTTCCAGTGAAGGAATAGGTCTCTGGCTTGGTGGGCCAACTTCAGCTTTGCATTCAATGCAATGTCTCATTTGCTGCTTGCTTCAGTATTTTCCTGTGCCAGTGTCTGGATGAAGCAGTTTTTCCATAGGCCAGACACTATATCACATTTTAGGTGAATAAAGCAAAAGACATTCTCATTAAAGGGTAGGCTTGATTCACAACACAGTTGTAGTTTGTAGTACCTAATGTGTTCTTAAAAGACCAGGTGGGGGAATTTTTCTTTTCAAAATGTTGGATAAGATATTTATCTCAACTGTGTCCCTTATAATCAAAGCCCTTGATTAGAGGTTCTCATCATGAAAGGCCAGTAGCTACTGCAATTAAATATATAATACTTCTGTTCCTCTTACAATTTAGGCTTTTTTTTTCTTTAGGAAACATCCTTATCTGATATAGAGTTTGAGAGACAGCAACTTATCTTTCTTCTTCCCCTTCTCCTGACAAACATTTCCTCAGTCTAACTGTCCATTCATTGAAGGAATTTTGATAACGCTCTATGAAAGTAAACAGTATAAGAGTACTTGCCAAGTTTTTTGGGGGAAAAATAACAACAAACTAGCCGAAACATGTTGATACTTGTTTTACAACTAAAGGAACAAAACAAAAACAAAAACAAAAACAAACAAACAAACAAACAAAGCTAATGATCAAGAGGAAATATCAAAGAATCACTGAGTTTGAACTAGTGTGTAAAAATTAAGAGTGAAGATCATCTGGGGAGTAAAGTGGGAGAGGAGAGGAGAGGAGAGGAGAGGAGAGGAGAGGAGAGGAGAGGCAGAATAACACCACAGTGCAAGGCTGGCCCTTTAATTTTGTTGATTACCCTAAGCCAGATTTTTACTTGCAGAGAGATCCCTGCAACCGCAAAAGGAATTTTGTCTCCAGTGACAAATCCCCTGCACAGGGATCTGCCTGGGCAGTGTTTGCAGCAGGATCCGGCCCTGAGTTTCTGTGCATGTGTTTATTTAATGCCAGGTCAGCAGCCTGGGCACACGTGGGCCATGGAATGTGTGTGCCTGCCCCACTCACTGCTTTGCTGCAGCTCTGGACACTCATGGACAGAGATGAGCAGTGCCTGTGCCTGTGCCTGTGCCTGTGCCTGTGCCAGGATCTGCCCTTGCTGCTCCCATGGGGCCCAGGAAGGCAGATTCAAAACTTGCATCAAACTTCAGGTGTGGTATTAGCTTCCATCATTCTAATTTAAAATATCAGGTGATAATTTCCACACAGAATAATAAAGGACTATGTCTGTATCTATGAAATTGTAGTTAGTGTCCAAAACCTAGATATCTCTAAGGGAGAGAGACAGAAGATACAAAAGAAAATCTGTTTTGATTATCACACCTGATAAGCCTCATTGGTTCATCATGTCCAGCATCTGCACTGCTGGAACCTAATGATCGTGAGTGAAACCTTTCTCCCTGACCCATAATAAATTGTACTTGAAAGGTGATGAATTACTTTCTGCTTTTTGCATCTTGGACAAAAGGATTGTATTACCCTTTTCTGCAAAGTCCTACGAAGGAAATAGTCCATTTTACATTAAAAAAAGAAAAAAAGGAAACAAAAGATGACATGGGTTGTTTCATGCTCTTGTGGGAAAACTCATTCTACAAAGAAACAATAAATTTCTGCTGGTTAAAGTGAGGGGGGGTGTGTTTTAACAACAGCTTTTGCTGTTTCATTAGTTGCCCTTTACATATCCTGCAAAATATGACCTTCAGTTTCCACATTGTTGTGCCAGTGACTTTCCAGTGGCCATCCTCTTCCTCACACAGTAACTTGCCACAGGAGTAGTTTTACTGAAGGCAAAAGTGCCTGCCCATCACAGAGGTTTGAGACTCAGGATCAGCCCCAGGATGGGGAGTACTCTGTCCAAGAACAAATGAGGGAATTTAGCAAAATGTATAAGTCCTTCCCATGCTACCTACTGAAACAAGCAGATCTATAGTCAATTTATTGAGCATAAATTACTGCCAACCTTCGCTAGAATAATTTATACTCCTGAGCCACTTCAGACAGGAAGGCAATAGGGAACTGTCAGGATACATGAAGTTTTATATAGAGATGAACGAATAGCTCATTATTCAAAGTCAAATGATATTCATATTTAGGGGTCAGAGAATTTGGGAAATGTTTAGACCCTCACCTGAGATTGCAGTATGAATCCTCTTTCCCCACAAGGTCTTCTCAAAATAAGTGCTGGCTTTTACAATCCTATTGCCTCACCAGAATAGTTAACCCAGGCAACAGTTGGGTGGGGAGAATTAATATGAGTAAAGGAGCAGGAAAATTAACAGAGGGACTCAGTTGGCAAAGGATTAAGGAAATGAGTGGAAAAAAAATAGGGAAAAAGGAATGAAAATATATGGAGATGAGATGAAAAAAAGTGATGGGAAAGAAGAGAAATAAACAGACATTCAAAAATTATATTATATTACAGTGTTATTTCCCATAATGACATTGTTCATTTCTTTGATTGTACTTGATTATTTGAAAATGTAAAAGGCAGAATATTTTCTTCTGTGCTGCTCTGTCTATCTGGCTAGCACACTCAGGCTTTATGAAGTAGAATTACACTTTTGCCATCTTTTTTCCATTTATTTTAAGGTCATAAAGGTTATCATCTCAACCAGAAACAAATCAAGTTCCTTTTTAACTAAATAAATCCAGCTTTACTTTAAATCAATTAAATCACAGATCTCCTCTGGAGCGGAGAACTTGCTGTAGAGAAAGAACCTATCCTGTATTTTAAGCTCTGGCTTTCCAAACTGACACAGGTTTTGTTGAGCATTGCTTGCCCTTAAGATGGAATTTCAATAGAAAGAGCCTGGCTGTTTTTTCACCCCTTTCCCACCCCATCACAGTGGCATTTGGGGCACTGTGCAAACTCTCAACCAGCACAACTCTCAGTTCACCCAAAGGCAGGGGAAGCAAGAGGAAAGGAGCAAGCGATGGAAAAAATGTCAGAAAACAAGACTTGATTTTCTCTACTGTATCTCCATTAATTCTGAGGAAATTCTCGTGTTCAGTGAACTTGAGTGGCACAGTCACAGAGAAAGTTCAGGGTATGTTTCACTCCAAATTTCCCCGGTGCTGCTAATTCCCCAATCAGCCATTACGTTGGTTTACTAAGTCATCTGTACTCACCTATAGTTCCTTCACTTCATTACTCCCCGGCCAAAATCTCTTCCGAAGGCTCCCCTGACAGATTTATATTCTGAGCATCAGACAGGAATGTGGCTCTCTGTTTTCCCTTTACCTATACTACATAAACATGTCCTTGCAGGGCTCGCCTGGATCCTGAGGCAGAGGATCCCAGGCTGGGCAGCACAGGCACCTACAGAGACACTCCTGAGCTCCCTGTGACAACTGCAGACCACTCAGGGCTTCAGATCAGCTCTCTCCTCCATTCCAGGACCCATTTCTTGACTGCAAGGGCTGTGGTCAAGGGAAGCCATGAAAGACAGGGAAACATTTCATAGCAATGTTATGCTCATTAAGACTTTGAAAGTTTGCTACAATGCACCATCAGTTTCACTAGGTGGAGTCTCCACAGCTTTTTGGGTAATTTAATTTTGTTCTGCAAATCAGCAGGAATTTTATGGGTACATGTCTTATATCACACAGCAGTGATTGCACAAAACCCTGCCCTCCAACTCTGTTCTGGCCATAGTGGCTTTTCAAAGCCAACTTGTTACCCCTTTTCCCCCAAGAAGGTAGTGCATGTGAAAGTGTTGCTAAGGATAAGAGTTCTTCCTTTCATAGAACAGTCCTCCTGTCTCTTGAGAACTTCAGCCATGAGAATTTATATTAAATGAAACTAATTAGCTAAAGGTTGCATCAAAACTCTCACAAAGACCCACTGAGATCAGATTCCTTTCCTGCTAGTTATCTCCCCCGCAGATCCCCAAACAACAGAAGACATTGTAGAGACAATTGTGCAGATGCAGGTATGAGACCAGCTGGAGCAATGAGGGCTGTTTCAGTGGTACAAGTATTAGAAGAGAAAGGAAAGAGAAAAAGGCATCCTCCTCAGCCATTTTCTGGAAAAACCTCCAACATGTCATTGCAAAACTCTATTAATGTTTGTGTTGAGGCTCCACAGTCCTGTGAAGGGCTGGAAATGGTACAATCTTCACCTTGGGCTTTGTCCAGCTGTGCTGCTCTCATGTTTAATACATTATTTACCTGGAATCATTATTGTGATCCAAAAGTGCCTTGAAGAGATGTAAAATTCCGACAGAGGAAAAGGGGCCTCACCTGATGATTTTGCTCTTCCATATACTCCCAGAAGAGAGACACAAACAGCAATTTATACACATCTTGCCCTTGGTCTGCACGGGGGAAAAGGTGCTGCCCACATGTGTAGCACCAGGAAGGGAACCAAGCACAGCAGCAAGCTCTGGTTTGCAGTAGAGGCTGCTGAGGGCTGCACAGAAATTACAACTACTGCTTCACTGTGAGTGTAAGCAGGCACAGGGCTATGGATGGTGTCAGCTCCTGCCTGCAGAACTTGGCTTGTCTTGAGCCAGATAACCAGCCTGTGGGTCAGAGTGCCAGGAATGGTGCTGTGTTACCCAGTCACTCTCTCTGATGGATGTAAATCATACTTGTAGGTTCCTGAAGTATCTAATCAAGAAAATAAACCTGCAACACGCACATACTGACCTGAAGAATTCTTGCCTCAGCTACTCTAATATCTTTTTTCATTTACATTATCTCAAGGAGTGCAGCACCTTAGAAATAAGTTCTTCAGGCACAGGTTGATGCCAAGAGTAATAAAGTGAAGATCATAGCATACTCTAGAGAAAAGATTTTGTTTTCTAAGACCAAAAATGGAGCATTTTTGGTTGCAATTCCTTAAAGAAAATTAGAGAGTAAAAGAGACAAGGAAAGGGGAGGATTTCTGTGTATTAAGCATTAAAACTGGGTTTGTTAGCTTGCTATTTTGAAGAAATACATGTAAGCAAGGCAAGATAAATCACAGCAATTTGAAATGTCATTTGGCTCTCCTATAGCATTTGAATTTCTTCCATATTACAATAGATCTTCTCTCCTTGTGCCAGCTAAATTGAATTCCTCTTTTTGGGCTTTTTCTTTGAAGGGCTTTGGATGAAATGTCTCATGCAGTTCAGTTTGGAAGCTTCCCAAATCAAAACCCCAAACCCAACATTTTTTTCAGTTGTGGGGAATGGGAATTCAGATTGTTTTTTACCTGTTCATGAGACATCTGCTTTCACTATTTGGCATAGCGTGGGGCTGAGGTTAGTGGGGGAAGGCAGGCTGATTAGCCTCAGAGGATTTATTACATTTGATACATTGAATGTCTGATTTTGCCTCGCTTGCTCTCTCATTCATTCACAGTCTGTACATTGAGATACACAGCAAATTTTTTTAAAACCATTTAGCTTTAATTATCATCTCTTATTTAACCTTGAAATATCGAGAATAACTCACTGGTATCTGTTGTTTTTGGAAGTTTTGCCCAGACTAAACTTCTGGACTCAGCAATGGAAGTCACAGAATGGGGAAGTTGATTTACAAACTGCCTTTAAATCCAGTGACATAGGCTAAAGTGCACTGAATATTCACAAGCTCTATATTAGCAGCCTCTACTATTTTGTGCTTCCCGTGGCTCTGGTTTAGTTGAAGAACACCCAAAGTGATCCCAGATTTTAAAGTCTGGATGATCCTGAACAGAGCAAATTTCAAATTAAACCAGAATGTTTTCATATGCCTCCTATGCACAGTTAACACTTGACTACATATGCTAAAATTTGTGGAGGTTTTTGATATGTGAAGTTTTATACAAATTTGAGTGAGAATTAAACCATTGGTAGACCATGATGTTTTGTTGGAAATATTTCTAAGTAAAGCATGTTTGAAGATGATGCCATATCTCTTTGTAGAGGCAAAGAAACTTAAAATGTGCTGTGAAAAACAGCCAAAGCTCGTCAGATGTGGAGTTTGGCTTTAAGAAAGGCTGGTCAGAAACCATCTGATGACACACAGTTACAGCAGAAATGGTGACATTTAATTGAAATTGTGAAGTTCACAGTGACTATTAGGTCCAAAGAAATATTTCCCAAATCAAAGCAGAATTTTTCTGAAAGTCCATGCCCTGGTCCCCAGCAGATTTTTTTTTTTTTTTTAACAGCCCCAGGACCCAGAAATGCTAAGAACTTCACCTGGAGTCAGTTTTTCTTCCAGCTTTGCTGCCAAGCAGGATTCAGACCTGGTCAGAGGTAGGATCCAGGCTGGAACCTGATGCTGCTTGGTCCAGGTGACATTAGTGTCACTTTTTGTTGAACATCTGAAGGATGCAGGGAGACTGGGCTCTTTGAAAATATGAGGATTTATGCATCTGAAATGAAATTGTATCAGCCTTTTTCCAAGTGAAGGATTTCTGGTTTGGTCTAATTCAGGATGAATACAGATTGTTGAAAAAAAATAGTGAAACATTTCAGGTCCAGTTGTGCTTAATATTCTTCCTGCAAAGGTTTTCCTGTAAACAAGCACACATGTGCACCCCCAGACATATACAGAAACCAAAATATTCTTCCCAAGCTACGTTTTAACATCAGCATGTTGTTTGCTCTATAACCCTTCTGGGTGGCCAATAAAATATCAAACAGCAATTCAAGAAAGCAATAGATAACTACTACAGTGAGCTTTCTGAAAGCAGAGGCCAGGGTGAGCAGGCAGATTTATACACTTCAATTTGAGGCAAAAGTGAAATTATAACAAACAATAACTGCTTGGGGAATTTTTTTTCTAAGCAACAACTGCAGAGAATTTACTTAAGGTATGCAATAGCCATCTTGATTTTAAGTTGAGGGCTTGGATTCTCACCTGGTGAATATCAGCCCAGATCCATCACTCAGAGCAGATTGCTAAATCATGAATGTTATGCCTCAAGCAGAAGGCACTTGGCCAGCTCCTTCCCTGTGTTAATGATTTTTGTACATTGTGCAGATTTACATCAGCCAAAGATCTGGCTGAATGCCTCTTATTTTTGCTGAGATTGTAAATACAGTCCTGGTCTCTATATTGTTCAGGCATTTTCACCACTGTAATCTTCAAAACCTTGCCTGGCCTTGATCTCTTTTCCCAAGCTTTTAGTCCCATTCCCTCCCTTTACAGAACAGATGATAACAGATTTATGGTCATCAATCCCTCTGTGGTTAAGCTGACATATTGGTGGTATATGCAAAAGTTGGGCAGACAACTAGAATGCCTCATCAATACATTTTCATTTCTGGGAAAAGATGAAAGAATCATTAAGAAAGCCCACTACCTGAAAGTAAGAATGCTCTTCTAAGTTATGCATCTTACCACGCTTACAGAGTGGCATCATTGGGTTCAACAGCATCCCAGATGGAGAATAAAGATGCAGAGGGAGATGAAGACATGCCCTACATGGTAAAAGAAATGCTGCCATGCAGTAAATGAAGAGGAGAAGCACAGCATGATATTGAAGAGGAGGAACCCGGGGCTTATAAAACTGCTGTAATCTTATACTGACAGAGAGTGGGGGGAGAAAAATGGGGCTTGAATAAGCAGGGAAGGTTTTAGTTAATGGGAATAATATCTATCTCTGGCTTCAGACTTTAAAGATTCAAAATTTGGATTTAAAGATTATTTTTTGTATTTAATCCAGCCCTTTAAAACAAAACAAAATAAAACAAAATGTTCATTTCCTGAAGCCTAGTCCTTGCAAAGGGAAAGACAACTATAAAAATGTAAGTTCGAATCCCATTGACGACAGTTTTTGTGGAGATTTGCAGGTCAAGATGAATCCTAGGGTCTTGCATTGTCTTTATTTGGACTTGCTGACAGTTGTTCCTAGGAAACTGCTTATCTTTATTAGGGCTTTTTATAATAATGCTAGCAAGAAACACACTTTTTCTGCTCCAAATGGAGAATTCAATTCTCATTAAAGTCAGAGGAATTAAATGTCTATGAAAAAAACCCCCACAGTTTTGTAGAATCAAAAAATGTTTCACTTTGAACAAATCCTTCCAAATTCAAGAAGTTTTTAAAGCAGCTTTACTTTTCAAGTGTATTAAAGGAAATTTCAAAACAAAAAAATCATTTAGATTTCAAGCATTCTGGTTTTAAAATTATGAAATAAAACATTACAGCATTTTCAACATCATGGTTTTGTTCCAGACAATTTGGCAAAGCTACAATGAATTTAGAAAGCACTTCATTATTGCTAAAACTGCATTTTTTTCCAAGAAAACAAAAACCAGCTAGAGCTAATGTGAACCCTTTGTTAAGAATTAAATGAATCTGTGTTGTGCTTTGAGCAAGCTCACTTTTTACCGTATTAATCTGCGTAGAGATTTAGTTTAATTTCAAACCACCTAACGCAACACAACCTTGTAAGCAAAACTTGTGTGCGTGTTCATTAACATTTTTGACTCTAGGGCTTTAAGTCAGTGTGAACTAAAACCTTCTTTCTCTCCACTGCAAAAAGAAAGAGTCTAATAAATCACAAATCCATTCTGGAACAATATGGCAATATGCTTCCACGTATTTAACCGAGACTGAGTTTGCCTTTCCACTTCTGTAGGAGCTAATGGTTGATTTAATCCAATGTTGAAATCATCAGACCTTCACTCAGATTTTGCTTTAGCAATGTGCCTCTGATAAATAAACTTCCAGACGGAGAATTCCGATCTAACAGGGGCTGCTGTTTGGCATGTGCTAAACAGTGGCAAAAATGTTTGATTCAGGGAAATGTAGTAACAATGGACACAGTTTTGGTTTTCACCAATAAGCTAAAACATTTCTGGTTTATTTTTAAACATACATAGAATCTGTCTGTGGCACTTTTTTGATTACATATCATCTCCCTTTAGAAATACCCTAAAATGCTTTATAAATATTGAGTCTTTTTTAAAAATAATTTTTAAGTTAGGCTCCATTTTTTTTTTCTTTGAGCACATAGAATCTTATTTTGTTTCTTTTTTTTCTCTGACTTCAGAGCTATGAATGCTGTCTTATTTTTTCCTAATCATTAGTAATAGATCTTTTTCTTCACCTGAAACCAGGCACTCTCTTGTGCTAGCTGTTGTGCAATCATTAAAGGCAAGAGAAGTCCCTGTCCCAGAAAGATTAAAAATTGAAGTAATATTCTCTAACCAGCAGTCTCAGAATCATGGAAACATTCTCACAAAAACAGAGTTTATTCTTTTATTCAAAAGATCATATAACCAGCATATTTTCTAACTAACCCTTTTGCCAGATCCCAGTACAGAGGCCATTGTCCTCACCCCTTTATTCATGCCTAGGAGAGCACATAAGGAAGAGAAGCAATAATTCCTCCTCACTTAGGGAGCAGCTTCATGAGACACATAGAAAGGCATGTGCCGCAAAGCTCAACGAAAACTAATCAAGCCAGCTTGTCAAATTTTCTGCTGTTAGCCTATGCTGTCATTTTCCACACATACAACTCCAACTGCAGTCGATGGAGGGGTTCATATTAACCAAAAACCAACAATAAAAAGCCTTAAGGAATTGTACAACACAGCTCACAGAAAAATTACATCTGCCCTGTGTGTTAGCTGCAACTTTCTCCTCACTGACAGGAAAAGCTCAAATGTTATGTTTTTGTTTTCTGCTGAACTTCAGTGTATTTTCTAACTGCTCAGGGGGAGTAGTAACTTACTTTTGTCCAATTCCTCTGCCATTTATACAATATATTTTGTGCATCTTAGTAGCACACTTAAAATGGCTTGAAATATCCCATTCTAGAAAGGTAAGGGGAAAAGTTGTTCAGAGGTTCTGACTGCAAAAATAGAGAAATAATTCATTTAGATGATGGTTTTGCAGAGTAGAAATGACATTGTTGATTACATTGTTATTATAACACTCAGTCACTCAAACCAGCAACCAAATTTCTGGGGATGAAAAGTTTCACTTTAGCAGAACGGGCAGAAAGAAGTCCTCTGTAGTGTGAGGACAATATCAGATGTCACTGGAGATTGCCATAGATCCTCTGGATATCAGAGGAGTAGCTGGGTACATGTACCCAGATTTTTGGGAACTCTACAGGCTTCCATTTCGCAGAAGCAGAGCATTGGAGAATTTCCTCCCACTAACATGCTTTGAGGCTGTTTACTGCAGATTCACATTTTGTTCCCAGAGCAGTCAAAATTAGTTTGGCCACTGGCTTTTCACAGCAAGTGGGGTTAAACATAAATCTGCCTTGAGCTGCAGGAAGGGGGAGGACAAAACCCCACCTTTGTGGTGCCTGTAAGTAACAGATATTCCCCTGTATTCCTCTGCACTGCTGAGTGACAGCAGCTGGAATTTATGAAGCATGCTTGTGCTTTGCACTTTCCCTGTTTTTACATTCAGGAGAGAGAGAAAACGTCCTGCTTTGTTCAGTTTGTCAGGCTGCTTCCTCCTTTGTGCCCAAATATGCGCTGTGCCTCACAAAAGGTCCCTTCTTAAATTACATCCCAAAAGGTGAATGGGATATGTGCAAAAGTCATTTCTCCTTCAAGCAGTATGCCACACCTGTATGGGATATGTGACCTTCTGAGAGAGAAAAATGACCAAAACTGAGTGTGCAACTCCCACCTGAGTTGCTGCACTCAGGAATTTGAGATGGCTCCTCACTGCACTTACATGGACGAGCCCTTTCACAAGCCGGAGTTGACAGAAGGTTTCCTTTTGATGACCACTGCAGTGGGCAATATGACTGAAACTGGACACAAAGTACACAAAATACACAAATTTTGTATTTTCAGTACATATCTGTCTGCACCTTTAGGAAAAGTGCCTGAAACTCTTTTTTCCCCTTCTGGAGGCCATTCCTCATTGCTAAGCACATGCGCACGCACGCAGGCATGCGCACACACACACACTTTTCTACCTCTGCAAATGACTCAAAGCCATCAAGCTTTCATGATGGGAAGGGGAGGAGAGAAGGGAATCCATAGCTCAGCAGTATTATTTCCCCCACTTCCTTGCAAAACCTCTCTCACTGGAGTTTCGTAGGCTCTCTTCTCCAAATTATTTATGGGAGAGGGGCAACCCACTCAACGCTGTATGTGCCATTATCCCCAGCTATTATCCAACAAGTAGTTAATGTTGTTTGAAGCAAGCATGATTCCTTCTGAGCTCCTCTGTGGCTGCTCCTGCATGCCTAGGGCCTGGTTGTACTCCCTTAAAGTCGATGCTAAAACTTCCCAGCCTCACAAGGTGGTTGTGAGGATAAGTTCATTAACGTTTGCAAGGCCCCCAGATATCATAGTGCTGGGAGTAATATAAGTATCTAGATAGCTAGTTCTCAAAGACAGCATCTCTGAGGGTCAGATTCTGAACTAGAAATTCCCTTATGCCCATCAATTAACATTTGCTCTTGAATATGTATGTATCATGATGTTTTCCTATTATACATATTTAATTATGACTTATTCTCCAATAGCTATATAGGATACGGAAAGAAACGTCACAGAAGCTAGAGTTTTGCAGACTACCTCAAGAAAAATAGGTTCTGAAAATCTGGAAGATTCTGAGGGGCTTTTTTTTTTTGTCTGAATAGCTCCATTTGAGTTGCCATTTCTCCATAGCAAAGCGTTACTTGTCCTCATTGTGACATGCCCATGACTGTAAATATTTAAATATCCCTTATTCCCTTATGGTTTCCATTATAATTTATTTTTGTTGCAAGCAGAATGATGTCTGGGTCATCCTTTCAGCCAGGATGAAAGACAAAATCAGGGCAGAGCAAAAGAACAGTAGTAGTCAAGAGAAGTTTGCTGAGGGGCGTATGTTGGCCAATCCTTTGACTGAACTGGAAAGTCTTGAACCTATTTGAATTCTTAAAATCTTCTCTCACCTTTTTTAAATGCAGTGGGTCAAATTCACTGCTGATGAAATTCCACTGACTCTGTTGTCAGTACCAAAATCATAAATCAGTGTTATAGTCAAATCAGACCAGCGTTAGAATGCTTAAGCATGTCCTTAGTTTAAAAAATAGAAATGGAAGTCACCAGAAACAATTGCACGCATAAAATTAAATACACACTTAAATGTATTTCATTGGATTGATATTTTAATCTGGTTTTATGACTTTAGTAGCAAAACAGAATCATTTTGCTAAATTAAAATTAAATAGAATTGTTGAGAGTGCAAATTATTGCCAGATACAGTATCTGTAACTGGCATGAGGAACACACATACAATGCAGTTGGCTGTAAAGACTCAACTTCTTAATTAATTTTCCTGAGGCTTAGCCTTTCATTTAAAATACAGCTGTTCCAGTTCCAGGGGAAAAAAAAATAAAAACCACCACAGGAGACATGGCCCAAATGTAACCAGCCCAGCAACGTTGGTTTGAATTTGCAGGGAGCCTGAAACCACATCCATGACACACGAATTTCTCTACCAAGTGTATCCTGAAGCTAACGAGAATCACTCTGTTTGAAACAGAGACATTGCTGGCTAATTTGTCATTTATTACAGCATTAAGAAATGCAATTGTATTTTGAAGATCTCATCATTTTCAAAGACTGGATGGGGCATCTGCTGGAGGGCAGTGCAGGAAGGCTAGAACACAAGGCAGAAGGTGAAGATGGAGATATTAAGTCGGAGATGTTGAGCAGCTCATTATTTCTTTTTAGCCTGCCATAACTCCCTGCTTTAGGCTTCTGTTTGAGCTCCAAGTTCTTTCTGAGAAGGACTTGTACAACACATGGCAAAACATCCCTCACTGTGCCTAGAAGCCCCAAATCTAATACCAACAATAAATAAGAGTAAGACTCTATTTTCTCAAGAGAATGGCCTTTGCTCTCAAAAGCTTAGAAACCACCCCATTTCAGCAAACACATAAATCTCTATTGTAAAAACATTATGTCCATTTATATTTTTTAAATGAATTCATTCCATTTGATCACTTTCCTTTCAAATAGTTTGGCCATTAATTGGATACAGGCAGGACAGCCAGAGCACTCCAACTTCCCTGTTGGCTCCACATTTCCAAGCAGATATTTTGAGAGACAGGCATTGTCTGTTAAATAGGAGTTGTGAAACACAACTACACTGGGCACTTTTAAAACTTTTCAGTTGCCTTAGGTAACTAGATAATTTTCTCTCATTTTTTTGCAGTATTCCCTGGGTATTTGCTGCACTGTATGCCAGGGAAGAAAGCCCTGGAGGGAATATTAAGGTCAGGGCGAGATGGAACTAACAATATACAGAATATTTCTCCTGCAAATAGCCGTCAGTACAGGGTTTGCCCTCAAATTCCCTGGTGTGCCTTAGTTACCATTGCTTCAGTATTCCCTGGATATCTCTTGTGTTATGAAAGTTCCCTCTCCACTGTGGGGAGGGGAAGAGCAGAATAGAAAACAGAATAACAATGGGAGGAGAGGAACAGAAACTAGGCAGTTATTCATGAAACTGTGGTCATAAACAGGGAAAACAGTTCCCTGAGCCATGCTACACCCTATGGTGTGTGTGCTTTCATGGTCACACAACCCCCATGGCCAGAGGATGTCCAGCACTCACCCAAACCACAGCTTCATGCAGCTGCAGGACTCACCTGGAAAAATTCATCTTAGAGTGGGTTCTGCTGGCAGTGTAAGCTGTTCCACCTTTGCCCAGTCTCTGCAGCCTCTGCCATGCCAGCCCCTCAGGTTGCTGTTCAGTGGGCTTTGTGCAGCTCATCATTTCAATGTGCTCCTCATTTGATGCCTTATAGCTGTGATATGGCATAAATGTTTTTGCATCAGTTGAAGAGAGCTGTAAATGCTATTGTCAGTTTGGTATAAGGGTTAGTGTATGTCTGACTGTAGTCACTCTGCTTCTTGTTTCAATAACCCAGCACAGTAGGGACAACATTCTGCCATTACACAATAAAAGCTTTTCCAGGCAGGGCTGACACACTCTGAAAAGCAGGGCAGATAGTGCAGTCTCACCCTGATGAAATTAGCAGGGGAGAAATATGAAATCTCCACCTTCCATTACACACATTCATGGACATTTGGAATCTGATCTGAGTACAAATGCGAACAAGTTTTTTTCTCTCATCTTACAGCATGTATATTTACTATATAAAGCACAGTATTTTCTAAGATGAAACAAGTGTTGTATTAAGAAGCAAGGAATACAATAAACCTTTAACTCCCAGGTCAATAATCATATAACAAAAGGACTTGATGAAGTGCCCTCTATACCCTTTTTTTTTTAATATGTCAGCAGGAATAAAAACGGCTTTACTTTTTACCTCAGCTTCAGTGCCTTAACCCAAGCTGATGGCAAAAAGCCTAGAGAATATTGCTAGCAGCCTGTTCTCTTATGACACCCACCCTTCATCTGGATGTAATATCTCAATATTGCTCCAGAAGATTGGATTTTATTTAGTCTTTTAGCATGATGTGAAAAAATGAACCAAATTCTTAGATGGCAGGGGCTTTGTCAATTAAAGGAGTCTAGTTTGCTGGGAGCCAGCTGAACAGCTGACTTTATCATATGCAAGAGATTAATGAATGCTACTGCTAGTCAAGAGAAACAAGAGGTCATCCAAAGACTACTTTGTTTGCTCTCTTGGTACTTTTAAAAAATGTTTCTTTAAATCCTTTTAGGGCAGGCCCTTTCAGTGCTATAAGGAACTTGCCAGTTAATCTGTGATGCACACCAGCATCAAAGGTCTCTCCTAGTTTTCAGGTTTGCATCTAAAGAAGGTTTTATGACATCCCAGCTGGCCAGGGCTGTGCTGGTTTTTACACAACTCCTGTTAGGAGAGCAGAGAATAGGAGATGTGGAGATGTTTTATGCACCATTCCACAGCCCTCCTGTTACTAGACACACCAAACATTTTTGTGGTTTGGGACCTGCCTTTATGCAGAAGAAACTTCAAATTAAGTCCTTAGAGCAAGGTTTTGAATGAGGGTCACTTACTGTACCAAAGTAGTGTGAAAATCATCTGTTTAGTTTCTCTTATACCAGAAGTTTCTAAAAGTCTCAAGTTCATTTTGCACCACAGTGAAAACAAGAGGTGGAACCTTTAATATTTCAGCAAAATACATTCATTTTTTTTCCTGGGAGCCTTGGTCATGAGGAATGATCATGCTGGGTCTGCACTGTGGCCACCACTCAGCAATCCAACACTGGCAGTGGCACAGCAGGGTGCTGGGACATGGGAGCAATTGCCACCTCCCAGGAGGATCTCACAGGAAACCTCCAAGTAACCTGTTCCCATCTGTGGGAACGCTGTTGGCTTTTAAACTCCTACCTCCTGTTCAGTGGGGGACAAATTCCTGCTCCTACCAGGGCAGGAGGAGCTTCTCCCCACTTTGTGGATGAAATCCTCCCTTGAAGGCTCATGGATGCACAGCAGAGCTACAGTGAAGGCATGAAACAGAGGTTCATAGCTCTGACTGAAGTGATATAGAGAAGATCCCAAAGTTCCACATCTCTGAAAGTCCCTTGGGTCCTTTCAGGTCTTTTCTTTATTTCCTGCATGATCCAACAGAGAAGAATCTCTTGACACTCTGTCTTGACTCTCTCAGGTGTGCTTCCTCCCCCACCCTATATTCATATTAAAAGAATAAAAGGACCAAACACTGTAGATAACACTAATTCAGCATCCCCTAATCTTCTCAGAGCCAGTAGCTAAAAAGACACTCTGACTATAAAGATGCAAGGGTTTCCTTTAATTCTCCAAGTGCAATAACAAATCTTGGCTGCAGTAGAACATTTATTTTCCCATCTGGATGCACAAGAAGTAAGAGACAAATTTCTTAGCACTTCCAGAGGAGAATTTATCTCTTAGCTGGCCAGATACTTATGGAAACAGCCTGTAAAAGGAGAAGGCAGTAGGGTCACTTGGCTCCATTCCTACTGTCACTAAAGGAATAGCTAAAAAAATAAATCCATATTTTATCATTATTTTTACCTCCCAGTGTACATCACCGAAAGGGTTTATACGGAGCCCTCTTAATTGGCACAGCCCCTGCTGGAAATAGAAACATGCCAATGAATTGCTCATTCAGATTAGGCTCCCAGGAATATATTGTGCTGAGAGACACTCACTTTTATTTCCTGAATTGCTTTAACGATGAGCACTGAGCAGCTCTTCCTGCACTCCCTTCCTCCCAAGAACCCTGAGCTGCATGGCAAGGCAGCAGATAGAAACTCCCAGCCAGCCCCCCACAGCAAGAAATATCTGCAGGTAAATACCACAGCACACCTGTGAACAGCTGTGAGTGGGCCTTCAGATATTGTGTTTGCCAGCTAAACACATAATTCTCAATTAAGTGAGCAATTACCTGTTATTGTTTAGCCCTTGAAATTCAGCGTTGTGCAGAATCTATTCCCTGGCAATGGTCCCAGTGAAAAAGCAAGTCATCTCTTTAGGGTACAGATTTATATTCTCTGGTAGCAGGGTCACCAATATCACTTGGAAATAGGATTCACAAGCAAACTACGAAGACTTCAAAAGGCTTTGAGCATCTTCAGCTCCCATTGTAGAAGGGCTGTTGTCAGAGATCATGGCTTTGCTTTTATTCTAGCTACTTGTTCAAGAGTGTCATCTACAAAGTTATATCATTGTTTTTGCTGTTGTTAAGAGTGGGAGATAAGATTATAAAATTTGGCAGGTCTAGATTCTATAACAGGGTAAAAAACCTGCAATGCTCCTGAGAAAAATCCTCCTGAGTTGTTACAGTAAAAAAAAAAAATCATAGACAAGAAAACTGGGACAAGTTCATCTTCCAAGAGTGTTTGTTCAATAGATTTGTGAATTGCAGCACAGATAAGGCTTTGTTTTCTTATAAACTTGAAGTCATGTTTAAAATTAAAGATCATTAATTGGTAACCCCAGACAAAGATTTTCTGGCTTTCAAAAATTGAAAATGCTTCTATTCCAGCTGAAAACCCAAAAGCTGCATGTCAGACACAGATAAGTTCCGCAGAGGTGGTAGAAAGAATTACATCAAACCTTTCTTGGGGTTTGTGGGTACTTCCTAAAATATTGAAGAGAAGAACATCCAGAAGAACCTGAATTAATCTAAACCCAAATTTTCTATCAAAAAAGCTATTATCAAAGATTTTCCAGTACTCTCAGCTGCAATGCAGACCTGTGAGCATTTATATGCAGACCACAGCTGTTTAAAACTGTGTACATAGGATAGATGAAAGATTGACTTCAATCTAATGGTATTTTAACCTGTTGTTTCTGGAAACCAGATTATTTGAGTTGATAGGTTTCTGATTCTCTTCTTATAAGAAAAGTGAATTTCTCAGATAGCTTTCTAGCTGCTCAGTCCAGCAGAGAGGAGAGGTGAGGAGGAGAGCAGCCTCCAGAGTGCAGGTGGACTGAGGACAGAGGAACTTGTTAGGCTTCAAAAACTCTTTGAGAAAGAATTGGGAAACAGTCACATTTTAAAACCTGGAAACAGCTGGAGCAGGAGAGGCTTTTAAGTGTTGCTCAAAGTTAACTTGCACACTGGGTTAGGTTTTATTCAGTTCTGTCTTCAGCAGCACCCAACTTGGGCAATACAAATCTGATGCCACTCATGATGGATTGCACACAGGACCAATTGGAGCCCTACGAGCTTTAAAATTGATAGCGCAGAGACCAACGGCGGCGGTGCAGTTTTTCATCAAATGAAATGGAAAAGTGATTTAATAATTCTTTCTGTCTTAAATTGCTTAAAAGAATTTTGGACAGTTAAAAATTGCATGGATTTTGAACCATATGTGTGAGAGTGGAAAAAAAAAATAAGGGTTTTGTTTTTCCTATTTTTAATATGAGCCAGATGAAACAAAAAGATTGTTTCCTTGCAAACTATAGGTCAAGTACCAATGTAGGCTTTGAGATGGCTCTGTAAGTTATCATGTTATCTTTCTTTCTTGACAGTATACCATTATGTGGTGTATCATTTCAGCATTTACTATCTTTCATGTCCTTTTATCTTCACACTAGGATTTCTTTCTAAATTCCAAACCGTGCATTTGGTTTCATTATATAACACTGGCTTTTACAAAACATTGGCTCTTCATATTCTTTGGTTTCATATTTGTCGACATCAGGCTGAAATAGTAAACCCGCTACGTCTATTTTATCTTGTTAAAGATAAAAACAATATGGCAAATGAACTATTTGAGGAACACTGCTTTCAAATTAAAGGAGAGGAAAAAGTATTAAGTGTCACCACTGAGTTGAACTATATTGAAATCTTGAACTGAAGTGATTTTAAAAAAAAAAAAATTGAATAAAAAGATGACCCAAAATGCTACAACTGTCATGCAGGACTCTGTTATCTTAAATTATTTATTTAACATCTGGTAAATATTATCCAAGCTATAGTACAGATAAATTGAATAAAAGAATACCAATGCCAGGGGAAAAGAAGAATTGCTTAATACTGTAAGTATATAGAACTGTTCCACAAAGCAGCTCATTCTCTCTCTGCAAGGGGAGATGAGAAGCATGGTATTGGGGTAAAATGCATCTGCTTCATTTCACCCTGAGTATGAAGCTATCAAAGCAGTTTTAGAGATTTAATTTAATCTCAAACACAAATTCTATGAAAACAGTCTGACAGCGACATGAAATTTTACATAACTTCTTTTACCCCTCCCCCTTTATAATGCAGCTTCCCAGCTGATTCATTTTATTTTATCCTATGCGTATTGGGGATCAGATTGAATTTTCTTTGAGAAAAGAAAATAATTAAGCCATCTGTAAAGCTCTGGCTGGGCATGAACATAGCAGCACAGGATAGAGTTACTTGGAGGGGGGAATGAGGTCAAAGAAAAGTACTGCAGGGAAAAAAATTCAAGTTCTGTAACACGGAGAACAAAATAAAAAGAGGATGGAGTCTGAGGAGGGGGAAGGGACCTAAATTCCTTGTCAGTTTGTGGGTTACAAATGAAAAAAAAGGCTTATCTTAAATATATGCAGGTTTAGAGATTTTTTTTTTTTCCTGGAAGCTATTGAGAGCTAATTAAATTATGATCAAGCACTAAGCATTTCTCCGGTGCTTCCATGGTCAGTTTCTACTGAGCCCTTCTTGGTTACTGGATACCGCTTACGAAATAAAAGAAGATTGATTCCCAAATATTTGTTCCTATTCCCTCTTTGTGGATTACATTATACCACTTTTCATTCTTACAGTCTTTGCTTAAGCTGCAGGATATAAGGGCCCTACTCCTTCTGCCAGCTACAGCGCCCAAGATTAAGAGGCTGCTATTGCACCGGAGTTCAGGAGGGTAATGAGCAATTCAGACCACCAAGAGCCTGCAGCTGCCAGAGCCTGGCTCTGCACTCCCAACAGTGAGCAGCACTCAGGACACCCCAACTGTGCATGAACAGGCTAAGCACAAAGATTATTTCTCCCCACTCCACGCTTACTGTACTGAGAAATAAAATTTGGCAGCTCGCACACCAGGCACTGGGGTTGGCGTGGTGCTGCCTTTCTCCCCAGGCAGCCACAACAGCCAGTGCTGCCTGAAGGCTCCAAAGAACACTAAAGCCAGTGGGCAAACTGGGATTAAGCACATTGGTGTGAGGGTCAGGGTAATACAGCTGGAAAAGTCTTCCAGTTTCATACTGGATTTTAACCTCAGGCCTTACAGGACCAAACTTAACAGCACCCACAATCTCCTCCCAGATCCCTTCTTCATCCCCACCTTTTGGCCCTGCTAGGCAGCCTCCACCTCCCCTGATATGAGCAGAGAGGGCCTAAAGATGTTATGTACCTATGAGTTGATGGTGGATAGACACATCTCCCAGCCTAACAGGGTTTTCTGTAGAGGCATGCCTTGTCTCCTACCCCAAAGCAGTGGGTTGGAACAGTAGCCTGTGAACCACTCAGGCTGATGACTTCTGTTTCAACACCTCAGGCTGTGGATGGCAAATTTGTTTCCCAGAGCCTTCTTTCCCAGGCCCTGCCACCCTCCATGAGCATTAACAACCCCATACCAGGCTGCCCTTGACCTGGGGAGAAATATCCAGACACACGAGAAGAACCTGATGCCTAATCATTACATAAAAACCCATAAAGGAAAACCAGAGGCCAAAATACAAGCCATGAGAGCTTCCTCTGGTTAGTTCATGGGCAGTGTGGAAAGTTTGAACCCACTCACAGTTTCTGCAAATGGATAATCATAAAGATTAAGTGAAATGCCACTGAAATCTGTAACTCACAGAGCCAAAATCCTTCCTCTATAGTTGTTCCAAGGTAAAGCTTTGCTTGTAAGAAATAATTTTCTGCCATACCTGGATTTTTCTTGCAATCATGGCTAGTAGCAAATCTGAATCTGTCAGCACAGCAGTATAATTTAAATAGTACAATTCACAGCTGACAGGGGATTTCCACCGACTTCACTTGGAAAATATGTCATCTGCTAGCTCTTGTTAACAGGTAGCAAGGCATCTGTTGCTTGCCCACGGTTACACAGACCAGCAAGAGACATTACTGAGGAGAAAGAGAAGAGAGAAGGGTTGACAGCAGCAAGCCAGGTGCAGAAATGAACCCTGTAAATTTGTGTAAAATGCAGAGCAAAGACCTGTTAGTAAGTTGCTGACACCTCAGTTTATCTGAACCGCCTATTGCAAAGTCTGTGTTGGAAGTTCTTACTCCAAATGCCAACCAAGCAAAAAACCCAGATCTTGAGATAACTCTAGGCATCATCTGAATCATATTAGAAGTGAAGTTGCTGAAAGACTCCCAGTAAAATTCAACACAGGCAAGCACAGTCTCCTTGAAGGGCAGAGGCAGCAGGATGGCCTGGCACCTAAAGCATTACACCAACATTTCTATCTGGTGTATTGTACCCACCATAATATCAAGCTCTCTCAGAAAGGCACATGCTGTCTCTGCAGTTCACAGATTAGCTTTCCATGACCCAGCATTAATGCTGCAAGATAACAGGATTCCTTGCTTATTTGTGGTCTCAGTCACAAAATGATAGGCTAAGAGAAAGTGTAGGAAGTTCTCTGTAACATCATCTTCCTCCCAGCGAATCACTGCTGAAGTGAGGAAGCAGGAGTCTTCCCTTGCAAACAATGAAGAAAATCCATCCATCTTTCATGCAGTCTCCTTTATTTACAGGGATAGTGTCAAAATCTTGTCTTCCTGATTGCAAAAGGACCATCAGCAGAAGGCAATTTGCTTGATCAGAAACCTGTAAACCTTTAATTTCTGATTAATTCTCTGTCCAAGGAGCCCTGTCTCCCTGCTCCTTCCCCTGACAATCCTTGAACCTACTTCTCTTGCTATTTCTCATTCTCTTTCCTCTACATGCTCAGATAATTGCAGTTAAAAAGAATGGATTCACTAGCCTCTTTGTCAGTCTTTCAGCATTTTTTTTCCAGTGGATTAGGTATGTGTCTTTATCATGCAACCCAACACCAAAAGTTTTGTTTGAACTATCAGTATACAAGACAGCATGTAGCTGCTTCTTCAGCTGGATTTCAAAGAGTGTTTCTCATGATTTTTCAGTAAACCTTTAATTGTTTATAGATAAAGATCCATTTGATAACAGCTATAAATATCTTTCAGTATGGAACATTTAATATACTAGCATTTGGGGGTCTTTTCCCAGAGGAATTAGACCAAATTTTCTATAAAACTAACCACAGCTTATCCTTTCACTCCAGGAGTTTATCATGATAAACTTTTTAAGCAATGTTTTGGCAGGTGACACCTAATGCTGCAGCATTAATGACAGACTCTTCCATAACCTGCAAAACCTAAAAGAGAGTGAGAAGGTCTGTTTACAATGCACTGTATATTCAGAAGGTCTTTATGTAATTTACTGTGAAGATGGGGATGCTTCCAAAAAAGTTTAAAAGGTTAAAAGAACTTATTTCAAGAGACTGGCGGTTTTATTATGGACAATTATCCTTTGTTGTGCAACTGCACTGCAAAAAACCACACTGCAAGGTCTGGTTTGTGCAGGAACTCTAGAAATGCAGTGTAGAATTAAAAGGACTTCTCAATTTACCCCTCTTTAGATCCAAACTGAGCATCTTTCAAAAAAAATATGCAATCAGCACAAAGAAGTTATAAAGCTCAAGAAGGAAATAGGAGACCTTATTTAGTATTTCTCTCAAAACCAGAAGAAATTATTAGTAAAATCTCTTCCAGCCTTAAAGTTTCTGGGCCAAGACAAGGAGCCTTTTTGTTTTTTGGAATGCTGCAACACCTGCAAGATAGCACTTTGTGAATGGTCTAAGTGAATCAACTTGTATAGAAAATGTGTTTTAGTGTTCACATAGGTGATTTCTTAGTTGCTATAAAAATTTTTATTATTTTTAATTTTTTTAAAAAAATACAGGCAAGTAGTACCTGGACTCTTGTTACTGAATATACCTAACCTCAGTGTAGTGGTGTCTGTGATACAAATCATCTGAAGGTAATTTCTCCCCATATCTGTTCTTCAATGATTGGTAATATTAAGTGTGTTTAGTGTTAGTGTGGCTCATAAGCCTTGAAAGCAAACCCCTATACTTGTAACTTGTTTCATCTCCACTCACAGGAATCATATTTGGCTTCCAAACTCAAGAAAAAGAACTCAAAGATCTCCATTGACATTTGTGAAGTTTATCAAACTGCTATTATGTTGTAGATGAGTTGTTTCAAGTAAATTTGCCAGAGCAACTTTTGCAATTCATAAGGAAACATCACCAGTACTAAAAATAGTCCAGGACTAACTAAGGTTACTGACTGTGGAAAGATAATAAAATTTCACCTTAAGAAACATTCCTACTGACATAGACAATATCTTGCCAAAGCTGTTAGATAGTGTTACTTAGTGTTTAATATTTTCATTACAGAGCTTACAGTCCTTGAATCCGTTCACAAGTTTGTATCTTTATTTTCCTTCAGGTGTAGGATTTAATCAGCTTACCCCTCTTACTAAAGGACATACTACTTTGGAGAAGGATGCTGTGACATTCAAATCACAGATTACATTATTATTAGGTAAGCTTAGAAGAAAGTTGGAGAAGTGCATAGGAATTACAGGCCTTATTTATAAGTCTGCCAAACATACTGAGTCTGAAATCTGTTAGAACTCTCTCCTGTTCTCCCCAGTAATTTACATCCTTAGATGGATTATCATCATAAGTCCTTATAAAGAACTTATCTTGGAACACAAGCTGGAAATATTTTCCAAGTGTTTTATAACAGAAAAGACACAAATAGATGATGAAACAATGAATATTACCAAAGAAGTACATTTTATTTCACTTCTTTAAAATTTTTTCCTCATTTAGAACCTGTTAATTGACAGGAATTTTGCTCATTTGATACTTTATATTTCTTATCTCCTCTGTGGAGAGATGTGGTGGTGGTTTTTTCCTACACTTTATGGAAATGTCTCTTGTAAAAAAAACCTTAGAAGGCATTCATAACTATGGCTCCAGATGCTGAAAAGGAGTTAGAATTTATTTTTTCAGACTTCTTAAGTAATACTTCATTAGTTGCACCCCAAGTACAGAATGTATTTGCCCTACAGAAGTGACAATTACACCTTAGAAAATCCTAAATCAGAAGTAGCCTTTATGACACATGTACTAAGTACAAGAGGAGTGTTCCTATGAATTTAAATTCCTTAAAACCTGAAAATTTGTTTATCTTGTTCCTTAGCTTCCCTGTGAGAACATCATGGAAGACACAGTGCAAATGTTTTACTGCAAGCAAAATATATAACAAAACAGCCTGTGACCTTCTTCTAACCTCTTCCCCCAAAAAAAGAGTCTGGGGCATTATAGTCAGCCAAATTATCATGAATTCCTGGAATAATGCTGGAACAAAATTCTGCTTCAAACATATATTTCAGGGAAGAACTTGGAATACAGCAAAATGAATAGGATCCTATGTAGCACATAGAATATATTGCATGATATATCACAAGGCTGCTGCTTTCTGTGACAGGACAACAGCCTCTGTGCATAGAGAAGAGATTGTTATTATCATATACTTTAATTCTAGTGACAGTTTTTACATGGCTTCTGTGATATTCTTGTAAAAAATCAAAATAAATTAGTTTTTCACATAATTTCTAGTGAGAAGCAGAAAAGCACGGAAAAACCTAGAAAGGTCTGAGGTGGTTTAATCTGAAAGGAGGACTGAAAGTTTCAGTTGCAAATAATGTGGTTTCTTGTCCATCACGCACAAGACAAGCACTAAAGGATTTATATTTTAGTTGTATAGATAGGTGTCAGCAAAACCTTTGGAACACTAACAAGGCACATGAAGGCTGGGTTTTCCCTTGTGGGAGATCTCTAAAAGCAGGCTAGACAAACACCATTAAGAATTGCAAAAGGGTCACTGATCTTGCCTTAGGGTGGGGAAAGGTTCAGAAACGCTCTCAGCGTCCTTTCTGTCCTCTGATAAAACATTTTGCTCCTTTCTCAGAGCAAAACCTGTTTGCACACTGGGACTCACAGGGCAGGCTCTCCCCCCTCCTTCTGTTCAGGTGACCTCTGACATTTGCCCGCTCATTAATCAATTATAGTCTGAGGAGTGAGCACATTGCCCGAAAAGGGCTCCTGGGGAAGTAACGCTGACAGAGCATCCAAAACACACAGACACACACAGAGATGCAAGGTAGAGCTGCCTCCAGCTACTCTGCTTAGAGGTTTTGCCCATAGTCTCTAGGAATAAAGTCTCCTGGAGGATTTTTCACTGTTTAAAGGTTCAGCAAACATTCATTGCAGCCTGCCCACATGGTATAGCCAGGTGGAGCATAGCTAATAGGGACCGCACAGTCCATGTGTGAAACACGTGTATGTGCTCTGCCCCAGTACTGGGGGAGCTGCATAAATTACACATGTGAAATGTGTCAAGCATATGTAGACATGCACTGAATCTTCAAGAATTTTTGGTACAAAATAACACCAAGAGAGTTTATTTCAACTGTTTGTTTATTTATGAGGAGGGACTTCAGGAGAATCAGTGTAATATTCAAGTTGCAGAAAGCAGAAGATATTGTTTATCACTGTGCAGTCCAAGCTGTAAAGTTGGATGCCAAGATTTTCCTTCCCTTCTGTAACTTTTACTTCTGCACATTTATTACTGTTTAGAATTGGGAACTCTTGCTGCAAAATGTAAATTAAGACACCACAGTGGGAGCTTCTGGAGGTAACACAACATTTTAGCCATCTGAATGCTGCTTTAGGCTGTATCTCTACTTATCAGCACTATTTAGTAGCAGACATTTAAAGCAAATGGGAAGTGAAGTGACTTTAATCTTTCTTGCAATATATCAGTTGAGTTTTTTCAACATATCAGTGGAGAAGAAAACAAATTAGAAGAGCCAAGGTTGAATTAGCACACTAAATCCAACTCCCAGTTCTTCAGGGCTCAAAATCTGCAGCCACTACTTACTTGTACCTCTTGGAGTAGGACACTGAACACAAATTCTGAAAAGATGAGTTTCACTTCTCAGACTGAATTTGCAAGTCACTGAAATTGTCACTGGAACAGGCAGAGGTTTTTAACTGCCAGCTTTTTCTCTGTGTTGCCTTCCTAATGCAAGATGGGACTGCTGGCTTCTTCAGTTGGTGCTTCTTCATGTTGGGTAATTACCCTCTATCATGTATTTTATTCTTTTTTCAGCAGGGAAAAAAACCCCAACAAACGTGATTAAAAGAATATATAGGATAAAGAGACCACTGTGTATAAAAGAATGGTAATGTTTAGAAAATTGCAACTTTCCCCTACTTTTCTCAGATGTCCTTGCAGGGTAGAGGGAAGTCAGTTGAGACACAGAGCCAGTATAATTCCCAAAAGCAGTTCTGCAGTCTTGCTCCATGAGTTCTTCAAATCTATCAAAAATGGCTGCTCTTACAAAAAGAGTTATGAACCCAGCACTTTGTTTCACTGAGATGTCTCTTTATTCTTTGTTTCTCTCACTTAAAACAAAAGTTATCCATTTTGTGTTGACCTTGAAGTGCAGGACTTTCAGTGTCCCCTTGCAGAGTTTGGCCTAATATAAAGAACAGCTGGTACCACTAATACTAATGGATTTCCTGGTTTTAGTTCAAATATAGTAAACTTTTAGTTTCATATGCACTAAATCTGAAGATAGGGTTTTCATATTTGTTTTTCTCCAGTGAGAATCACAGGCTTTAAATGTACTTTTAGAAATAAAAAATGGGAAAGGGGAGAAAGAAAGTAGTTTTTAATATGCTGGCAAAAAAAAAGTGTGCCATTTTCTTTTCTCCCTGCATTGTAGTCCACTTCTGTGAAAAATCCTAATCATGACCCCAGAACCGATCAGATGATTTGTGGGACCCCAGTGAGAACATGTACTGCAATGGAAGAATTTAAAACATAATTATATGCATTCAATAAAATATCTGTCAGGGCTGTTTCAAACTTTAAATTAACTGTATATGGAGTGCGAAGGGGTCAGACCAGTATTAGCACAGCACTGTATGAAGTTTCATTTCCCTGTAAAATGGGAGAGTGCAGAGGAGTGGGCAGACCTAGGGCCAAATCCTGCCAGGGCTGAGTGGCAGCCTGAGGCCAGTGAGAATAGGGGACCCTCTTTGTGTCAGAGAGGACCAACCCTTTCCAGGACAGAGAGATGTCAGGAGAAGGCTTTGGAAGTTCTTTTGCACATCAGAAGTTCAAGCAGGCAGGAATACATAATGATTGGTCTAGCAAATCTAAGGTACTAATTATATACATTAATTTTTCATGCACAAGGTTCTTTTGAAACTTGCCAGCCTCTACAGAGACCTTAACCACCATTTATATATTTTTGTGATAGGTATAACCACCATTTATATATTTTTATAGATATGAATCTATAGTCTCTGGTATCCCTCCCAAACATAGTAGGGTTTACCTGTAGCCAAAGGCACACATGCTGACATGACAAAGATTAATTTCTAGGCTAGAAAATTACCAGAATGGAAAGTCAATAAAAACAAATATGTTCTCGAAGGAATTCAGGCTGCTGAGGGAAATTTTAGCACCTGGAAAGCAATTCTTTATGTAGTCGATAAACTGAATATTAAAAATATAAAGTAGTCTCAGAGCATAGGGTTGGTCACAATAAGTGTGTTCAAGGCAAGTTCTACTGAGGGATCTTCAGGGAACATTTCTTAGCAGGGTATTGCTGAAACTGAACCAAACAATCCTCCTCCCATATGAGCACTGTATTCCTGCCATGGTGCCCTTAAGGATAACAGTCCCTCAAACAGCATTAAGGAACTCATTTACTTGATGTGAATTGTTCTCCTTGGAACAAATCTGATGATCGTGTCACAGCTCAGAATGGAATGTGATTGGGGATGAGTTAAAAATATTTTTGCATTCCTGCTCTGTCTGGGTAGTAGATCCCCATGCTAGTAGGTAGCAAAGCAGTTTTTAAGGTGTCTTTTTCTCTGCTTTAGTAAAAGGAAAAGTGCTGTTGTCAGTCTTCCAGACTACATGGAGGACTGGCCTCATAGCAAGTTCTCTTTCCACAGGATTAGAACTTTTGCCCCAATGTGAAGAGTTTGTATTTTACCTGATCTTCCAGAGAAGATTCCTCTTGAGATTCTTCTCTGATTATTTCTTCTGGTTTTCCTTCTTGCTTTGTTGTTTAGCACCAATGAGAGAAAGGCAAAAATGTTAAACATCTGCCTCACATGAACTCGAACTGTAGCCAACTTCAATTCTCGTCAACATTGATTTTAGTGCTCTGATTATAGCCCAAATCCACTGCTTTCTTTTGATCTTCTTTCTGAGTATTCTCTACCTTGATACTCTGATGATGAGACAGTATTTGTCTTGAGCACCAGCAAACACTTCATTTGGGTTTCTAGCATCCTGCTGACAGACATTAAAGGTATCGAATGTCTCTGCTTCCCAATTGTCAGTTCATATTTTGGTGTTTATTTGCAGAGTCTGGCAAATGTGTTTTTCAAATATCAGTCACCCACATTTTGATATCAAAACACTGTTTGGGCTGGGTGTTTATTACTTCCTGCTGTTCATTTACACAAAACAGATATTTTAGTGGAAGTAAGTTTGGGGCATGATTAAAACCTAACAACTGCAGTTCTTAGAAAATGATACATGGATATGTGTGCTACACCCAGCTATCTAATCATGCCTGCATATGAATTTTTTTCCTCTAAAGATAGATTAATGGATCTTTAATCTATTTACTGCCAGTACACTCTCAGATTTTATTGCATCTTTTAATAAGTGGCTATGAAACTTATATCTGTGCACATGTTGACTACATGGGTAGTTGATCCTTGAAGATGCCATAACTCTTGTTTATACACAGTCATATCATTTTTCCTCTTCTTTCTAGGCAGGGAGGCACTGTAAATATCAAATTTGTATGTATTATCTTTGATCTGCATTGTTGCTGTTTGATATTAGGCAGGAATTAGGAAATGCTCCAACTCGTGTGAATACTGCAGTATGATTGTACAATAAGAAACTTATTTCTAGTTCATTCATTCCTGAAAAACAATGTTTGCTAAATTAAGCCAGAGAAATGTGATGTTCCAGTCTTTACCCCAGCAAAGGACAGAAATGAGCTACGGTCACTGTGGAGTGTCTTTGGAAAATGCTGACTTTTCCAGCAGTTGCATCTGTGTCATGTTAGTGTACACACACAAAAGGTTGTGGGCTTGGTTTTGGTGTTTTTGAAGTTTAATGTTGTCTAAGAGCTCCTCAGAAAAAAAGCGTTAGGAAACTTTGAGAATTTCAAAAATTCTGTGTCCGAGTTTTGCAACACAGCAGAGTTTTGAATTCAAACAGCTCTGTCTTGTCCAAATAACCTTCTGGGATTGAAGCAGTGAGGTTTTTGCAGAGAGAAGAGCAGCTGAAGATGAGTTTTTAGAACTGAGTGACATTTTTGTTTACTTTACGTCCATAAAGAAAATTACCTCCATCATTTTTTGTCCTCCTAACACCATCTGTAGATCCGTTGGCTAAGTTCCTCCTCACAAACCCACTTTTGCAGTTTGCTGTCAGCATTTAGGAGTCCCTAAGTGTCCAACTGCTTAAGAGATGCAGAGGCAGAGGAGGAATAGGGCTGGAAAGGAGCTGCTGAGCTGCTCTCATAAACTGGCTGCATCCCAGAGGATGAAAACCAATGTGATGGTGCATTTATTGGAGTGTTTCAGGGAAAGCTGAACCCGGATTCTCTGTACAGCTGGACAGAATCACTTGTAAGCTGCAGAGATTTTCCCAGCAGTGCTTTGGGAGGGTAACCTTCAGGAGGTTAATGCAGGGGGGTGTTTTATGGGCTTTCTGCACTGGAGCAGATTTCTCTCATGGAAACGTCCCCAGCAGAGAAAGTACAATAGGGGTCCAGGTCTTCCAGAGCTGCCTGCCAGTGAGAGGAACTGCAGGATGCAGGGATGATGGAGCAGTGAATTAGAAACTTCTCAGACCTTGCATGGGGATTTTCTGCATTTCTCACTACCTGCAGTCCAGGCAAACTGGATATAATGAGTCTCCTCTGCATATTTTAAAATAGCCTTCCTGGTCTTCTTACTATATCAGGATATTTTTCTTTATTTTCTAATCATTTCAATGGTTCAAAAGTGAAAAAAATTGCAGAAGAAAACATATTCAGTGACTATTTTAAACCCACTGGTACTTCTGTTTAAAAGAATACAGGTTAAGAATTTCACAAATTCAAATAGTAACTCAGAAAACCAACATTTTATCTACAACTTCAGTGCTATTTTTCAGTTCTTCCTGCTTATATATTTTGCAGCTATTATAGATGTGGAATTGTGAGTATATTTAAGAAATTAGCATATTTTATTTAAATTTTTCCTTTGGTTTTGATCTTTAAAATTTTTTCTAGGTGCACTGTCACCTAGTATTGAGACATCTGTTTATGTACCCCAAGCATATTTTTAAGGCTCATAAGAGCTCTGAATCTGAGCTTTTATCCTTCTTGTCCACAAAACTCACATGGCAAACTGACCCTTCAGTGAAAATGCATAAATAATATTCACTGAATGTACTTCTGAAAAGAAGTGCGTAATTTTTTATGTCTTTGGTGAGAAATATTACTTCAGAAACAGTCTAAAATCAAAGGGAATTCCAAACACACATGCTTTAAAAAGTAATAATTTTCTTTTTAATTCATTTTTAAAGTGATCACACAGGATTCAAAAGTGGAAATGTAGCCCAGCTTAGCTGAACAGAGGGTAATAAATGCAGGTTTTATAAATGAGGTATGCTTTAAAAACACAATTGTAGAAAAACTAAATACAGAGACTTACAGAGACCAAGTCTGCAGAATAGATTCAAACTAGTCAAAGATTTATAAATATGGGATCATCACCAGTACTGCTTACAAGCTGTACAAGTAAAGAAAGTGACCTGGTTCTCTTTTGTCTTCCCAAGTGACAGCATATGGAGAACAGTTGGGAGCATGTACAGTGATTTTAACTATGTCATACTATAAATTTCAGATTCCATAGAGCCAGTTTGTGTCTCTGGGCCAGTTTGTGTTTTCTTTCCATGTGGAACTTCATGGGCTGATCAAAAATTCAAAGCAATTATTTCACTTACAAGTATCAGGCCTTTCAAGGGTTGTTGTCTAAATGCTGATGTGAAGCTGCCCACAGAGAGAGTGGGTCCAGGAAGGAGAACATTTACAGATTATGATATTCTACCATTTGAGTGGGATCTATGGATCTGTCACTCCATGTGGGACAGAGCAGAATGGTGCAAGAAATCTTTCAAGCCTGTGTTTCTTAAAAACAATAAGAAGTTTGTAGGTTTGCATATGCAGCTCCTTGTGTTGAACCATTTTGAACAAATGACTGAAAACCTCAGAATTCCAGTTGGATAATATCAAATTTTATCTCTAAATTTTGATCCTGTTCTGCAAGAGAAACTCAAACAAATCCCCTCCAAACTTGGAAACCTTTTGAAGTTTGGGATTTTTGCTTAAAACCTTAAAGCCTTTACAACATGAAGGATTAATTAAACCATTTCTATTTGACATACATGTAATTTTAATGCTGCGTTACTTGAACTAAATAATTTATAGAAAAATGAAATAATAGTTATTGCAATGACTGATATTTTTCAGTGCAGTACCTAAATATCTGCACAAGCATAGGGTGGTGTTGTGCCAAGCTCTGTGCAACACATAACAGTAACCCAAACACACAGCCTGAACAGACAATGCAGAGGAAAGAGGGACACAGAATGACCAATATAAAAGGCACCATAAAGATTTTTTTTTGTCAAATCAAATACTTTTAGAGGCCTGGAAGGAAGAAGGTTGTTATATGGAGCTGAGTTGCTGGCTGGCTTCCAAAGAAGGGAACAGAATATATGGAGAAGATGAAATGAGAATCAAATGTAGAGAGAGTGCTTAATCTTTTCTTTTCTAAAAAAAAAAAAAAAAAAAAAAAAAAAAAAAAAAAAAAAAAAAAAAAAACTTT
>VWYP01006492.1:37443-137768 GCA_013400435.1 Pycnonotus jocosus
TAGTAATCTTTTTTTTTAAAAAAAAAAAAAAAAAAAAAAAAAAAAAGGAAAAAAAAAAAAGAAAAAAAATCAGAACTCTTTTTTCCTTAGCAACAGCTAAAATTACACAAATACATTCCTAATATTAGTGGCAAAGTACTTGTAAGAAGTGACTGCTTTGTCACAGTAATATATTTTTTGTTGCTTTATTTTATTCATCACAGTTGTGTCTGGAGAACCCAACCAACAGTCTCCACAATATTTGGGCTGTTTAAAAACAATTGAACCGAATTATTCTGTGTAGAAAAGAGAAAAGAAGAACATTCAGAACAGAAACTCAAAATTTAAAGTAGGTACTTTTACTGTGTTAAGATGCTTTTCCAGTAAAATGAATTATTCAGTGAAGAAAATCCTTTGTACATAGGAGGGGAGCACCTGCATCACCACTGAGAAGAAAATTCATTTTGAGGTGCGTAGTGAAGGTGTAAAAGAGAAATATTCTTGTGTAATGTGTCACTAACAGAGGGGTGGTTTATTCACAAGAAACTTCAATATCGAGTGACTGAATGATATAAGTCTGTGGGTTTCATTAATTGTAAATAAGTGTGAAGTGATATGTTTGGAAAAATATACTCTTGGCCATGTAAAATCACTGGTGGACTCTCACTTATCATTAAGAATGAGAGGCCAAGCAGCAAACCAAATGCTAGGAATTGTTTGGAAAGGAAAAGACCATGAGACCTGTGTCATCACGATGCCTCTGCGTATCCACCGTGCTCCCACATTGTCAATATTTCACATAGTTCTGGCCCCTAAGCCCCAATCCTTTTATTTAAAGAAAGCTTATCCCAGAACTGGAGAAGGTTCAGAGGACATTAACAACCACCAGAATCATGGAATGCCCAGAGAAAGAATTGTTGATCTGAAAAAAACCTATGACTGAGGAAGTCCATAAACTCATGGAGACCTGGGCTGGATAAGCTGACAAGAGTTGCACACTGTCTTTTCCAAGGCACCTTAGGAAGCCAGCAAGTAGCAGCTTCAAAAAGAAATAGAAGGAAGTGGTTCTTCATAAAGTGCACAAGGAAGTTGTGGAATCTCCTCGCCTCAGTTAAAACCAGATGCTCAAAGTTTGGTTACACATTTTGATCCGGTGTCGTCATCCTCGTGTTCTTATCAGCCAGCACTATTTTACTCTCCTAGCTTTCTTTTGGAGTGCCTCCACTTTCTCTGCACTGGTGCAGCAGCTGCTGCTTCTATAGTTGGAATATACATTTCATCTCAATGAAGCTGGAGGGAGCAATATTTAAAACAAAGGCTTAACTGCTTTACTAATTGCAGACTCTGTGTGAATACTCACAACAGAATAGCAACCAGATCAAAACAATGCTATCACAGACCTGTGAACTGTTAAGGAAAGAAAGCCAGGACACAAACAAAGCTAAAAAGAACTCTCAGCCATTGCTATGTGTTCGCTGCCACACTAAAAATCTTTTATCCTGTCAAAACTATGTCACTCAAGAACCATGAAATACTTAGCAGTAAAACGAGCTATCATCAGTTATACATGAAAAGGCAGCCCCAAAATGTGTTAAAAATACCTACAAATTATAAAGAAAAATACTTTTTTAAAAAAAGCCTGTTGAAAATCTTACTTATAGAAATATTATTACTGAAGTCAATAAAATTAGCTTGCACGAGTAACCGTGGTTTAAATGAGTAACCTGAATCTACAGTTGAAACAGAGGTGCTGAAAGTCAGACTCCTAAATTATTAGGTAACTCATACACTGCCAAATACTGTTCCAGTTCCACTGCTCCAGTTCCAATGTTTACTGAAAAACAGACCTCTTCCTTAGCTACCCCACAGGTACTTTTGTCTTGATGTGGATGCTCTTGGCCAGGTGTAAACTCAATTGAAGTGCCCTAGACAGTGCACTGCTGCTGTGTGTCAGCTCTGCAGAGACTGAAGGAAAAGTGGTTAGCCTCGCTCCAAAATGCAGAAGACATCAGGGATGATATTCTTACCATACTATGATCTGGGTAAATCAGAAAATCATGAAAGATGCCTAAAATCCTCATAAATTGAAAACATGGAAATAAATGCCTACAGCTGGTGTGTCATAGCCCAGTGTCTTGTCTCTAAGACTGTTTCAAAGCTGAGGAGGGAATTCTGTCTCCTCCACTCAGCCCTTGTCCCTCCCAAATGAGTCCTACCTGCTCAAACTCTGAGAGCTTTCACCTTGAGAACATGACATTTTAGAAATGGGAAAACTCCTCCAGGGCATTATGCCTTCCATGACATTCTGGTCAAAAAACAGAGCACTGTAATTAGATAAATAGGCAGACAGACTAGACAAGAGACAACCTCAAAACATAAAGGGGGAGGAGGAGAAGATTATAAAGCATAGATTTTGACATACTTGCTGTCTCTCAGTTTTTTTCTGGCATATACAAATCACATTTTAGAGTGACAAATGAATGCACATTAAATTTAAGGACAGCTGAAGCAAGGTAAGAGTAATTTACTCAGCTTGTGATTTCCATATGTTCTGCATTTTCCTCTGTAGATATCTCTGAGAAAGAAAAAAGAAAAAAGAAAGTGATTGCATGGAACCCAAATTTCAAAACTATCTTTTCATATTGTACTCATCTCAAGAAAGCACTTGTCCATTACTCATGGTGATAACAGTTACCTGTAGAAGGAGTACTGGGGGCACAAAGTGGTTTCCCAAAAAATGTGGGCAACTGTTAGCATCATGGAAGAATGCATTTGCATTGGTTTATGTCCTTCTGTGGAAAAAGCAACAGACAATATAAGAACTTCGTCTCACCAGAGTATTAGTCATGTTTTGGATCAAGGCAAATTTTCTGTAGACAGATACAGAGATTAATTCTAATTCTGATTCCCTCTAGTATGATTATTGCAGTTTTTAGGTAACCTGTCATACAAGTCAATTACTTCAGGCTGACTGTGTATCTAAAACTGTTCCCTGGGGATGCTGGAAAATGTTTCTGTTTTCCCTTTCCCATCCTACAACCATTTTTTTTTTTCAAATTTCTGTGTGGAAGCAATTCTAAAGTAGATGTCATTTTGACCTGGAGATCTGATTGGGGAATTGTAAGTTAAAGACTTTGGGGAGGAAAACACTGATTGTTGTAAAAACTGACTGCTAGCTTGTCATGGTGAGTATTGATGAAACTTCCTCATGGACAGCTTCATAGAATCCAAAATGGAATTTCTTCTGCTGCTGTTTCTAGGAGATCTAAAAACCACTTCTCCCTGCAGCATATCATGAAATATCAGAGATTCAGGCTGAAGATTCCTCCTCACTTAGTTAATGTAGGGGGACCTATCAGGGATGAATAAGAAACACCTTAAATTCCTTAAATAGCACCTCAATAGTTAAATAATACCTAAAAGCATGGTTTTAGGTGTGAGAATGACAGAGCAAAATCCCTGATCTGCCTTTTCCTCCTCTGAGTGCCCCATGCACAGTCGTGTCCTGGGGCTTGGGCATGTGATCCAAGGTCATGGGGGAAACTCCTGCTTTTTTTCCCAAGGTAGATAAAAAACTGGAAAGAAAAACTCACATGGATTCCCAGAGTGGGAAAATCACAGGTTGCTCAGAGGGGAGTATTTTAGCTTTGCAGTCCCAGAATCTGTGGGGGTAAGTTCTGAGAATGGGAACACTTCTAGTGTAGTTTTCTTTTTAAGTTTTAAAATAATAAGAAAAGTGATTCAGTTGAGCTAAGTCAGGAATGGCTCTAGCTTCTCTACAAAAAATGAGGGATCTGTGTAAAGGTTAGCTACAAAGGAGAAAATAAATAATTCTTGGTGTAATTTCTGGCTAGTACACACATTATTCTCACTGATACTGTTTTGAAAAGGTTTCTAGCAAATCTGTAGAAATTAACTTTTCACTATTCCTGAAGGAAGATTTGAAGTATATAAATGGTAATTTTAGTGCAAAACACATTCCATGAACTGCTTTTATGCTGAAATCTGAACATTTTAAACCTTTTCCCATGCTGGGTAGTGAGAAAGATCTCTTTATATTAATTCGGACTTCATAGATGTCACATGACAGGAACACATTCCAAAAGCTAAGATACAAGATTACTCTTTAACCATAGGACAAACCAACAGGAATTTTAATCAAGACAATATCCAATAATGACTGAATGTTTTTGGAGGTGATCCAGAATACACATTTGGGAATTTTAATCTTGACTGCCTTTGAATTTTATAAAAAATATTTTTAAAGTTTGGGGAATATGCCACTCCAGCTGATTCTAGAAACGAGCCATCTAAGGTATTAAAGTGTTTCATCTGTTCAGACATTGAATATTGCAAATCTGTTTCAGTAATTCATACCAGATAAGTTTGCAATGAATGGGCCTAAGTGAAGAAACTTGTTTCCCTTAAAGTAGGAGAGCAAGGGAGAAATGGAAGAGAATATAACTGAGCCAAACTTTTGTTTTTAAATCTTCCTCACATTTCAGAAAATATTAAAGCAGCTGATTTTCTTAACTTCTCATCAGCTAATTTAAAATTATTGAAACTCTCCAGTTTGCAGCACTGTGACAAACTGAAATTTCTTACGCTCTGTGTTTCCACATGTATGTGGATTCATCTGTGTTTCTGCACATTTATTATGATTGAAGTGTTCAGAAAATTTCAATCATTGTTTAGCAGAAGGGTCGCATTATCTTCAAAATATATGTGTTGGTATATCCTGACTTAATGCTCCAACCCACATGTGTTGTGTTTTATTTGGGCTTTTTCCACCCAAAGCAGATTCCAACAGGCTTTGCTGAGTTCTCTGAAATGCTATTGCAAACTTTGACAGTACTAAGCTATATATATTATCATAAAATTATTGGCTTATCTGTCCCAAAACTTCAATTTAGAGTAATTTTATATGCAGCCAATTTAAAACAATTTGAGAAAGTGAATCCATCTAAATTGCTCATTTTAAGCTTGCACGAGGTCTCATTTGAAATATCAATATCAATGAGAGATGAGATTTTAGGCAGAAGGGGATTTAGGCTTCTTAGAATTAACAATAATGGGCATTTTAGAGAGCTGCTAATATGCCCTTTCTAACAAGAACCCAGTTTCAGCTATTTTGAGAACTGGTTATTGATGGTAACTAACATTTTAGTTTAAAAAATGGCAAAAGTATTCATACTTTTGTTCCTTTTTTGTGTTAATATAAATTCTCATTCCTTTGTTTTCTCCTTGTAGCCAATTGCACAACTCAATCTTCCCTGTGCAGTGAAAGTTTAAAAGCCTGATTCTGTAAGTCATAAAACAAACTAAGCACAGAAAGGAATTTACAGTACGTTAAAAGAATAGGAGAAGAGGCTAATAGAGTTGTATACATTTCAAGGATAGATATAATCAAGTGTGTACAATATAAAGCAGAAGGTTCATAATGATTGAAAAAGGAGAAGGAAAAAAAACCCCTATTTTGTAGTAGCTGCATGAACTCTGGCTGAACCTTGCTATTTGGCAGCCTCCAGTAAGGACAGCCTAAGATGAGGCATTAGGGTTTGAATCTGAGAAGTTGACATCAAGCAGACAGCAAGACATGATATCTTATTTTCCTGAGCTATGCTGACACAAATTGAACTCCACTTATTATTTTCTTATGCCAGTAAAGTTGCATTTGGCGTTTAAGCATTTTGCTTGCAGATGTTGGAGTGCTGGTTCTCTTAATTTAAATAATTTGCAGATTGTTTGGTGGTATTAAAAGATAGAAACTCATTCTTCATATGAGTCCAATTTTATAAGGTTTATTTTTTTTCTCTGACCTTGTGCAAGGTAAGAATTTGATATTAAATCCAAGTAGCCTAAGGGTACAAAGCCAGTATTCTGTGCTATTCAGAACTGAGAGTGGAGAAAACTTGCTTTGAGCTGTTTAACCGGTAGATACGTGAAGAAAATATGAAAATTCTCCAAAATTATTCAAGCTAAAGAAACAGAGTGTTATTTCTTCGTTGGGCAATATAAATCATAAATATAAATCATAAATATGTGTATAACAAGAATACAGATCATATATGAAATAGCAATTAGTTAATGCTTCTAGCATAATCCTCATTCTTTAAGGGACTTATATATCAAGAATAACAACTATCCCTTTTCACAGAACTAAAGAGATAGGTGCATGGTTGTCATTATTTCTCTACACAGGATGCTTCAACATTTTCAGTTTTTCCATATAGATATTACACTTTCTCTTAAAGAAGAAGGAAAAAAAAATATTATTTGCTGTTGTATGTTCTGTTGCTGTTATTTCCTTGTTCACATTTCCAGGCAAAACATTCTAAGAGAATATTTGTGATTTTTTTGAGAAGAGAATAAGATGTCAGTTTACATTACAACCCCCCAGGGTAAATGGAGAGAATTCATAAAGGTTTAGAAAAAATGTAGTGCTTTATAATGAAATGTACTTCATGTAATTTATGACTACACAGTTAGAGCGTAGTCTTTTTGTTCCATTTTTTCCTGTGCTGCCTACAAATACTTAACAATTGTCTAGGGGAAAAAAAATACATTATCGCTTATTGAGAAGCATTGTAACTTGTTTTCATCTCATTTTGCCAAAAGAGTTATCTTGGAGGAGTACCTGGCCACGTTGTCAGATCCTGCTCACCATCTGTGATGCTGGGACCTAAGGCAGGGGAGATCCAGTGAGATCCACCAGTGGCATCACCAGGATCCTCTTAATATCCCTTCTTTTCCTACCTGAAAAACTAGAAGTGATAAAGTCTGTCTATGTCTGCAAAAAGCCTTGAAATCACCACATGAAAATATTTGGGATTGCTAATAGCAGGAAAATCTAGAAGTATTTGTGACAAGAGACAACTGGGCTTGCTCTGTCTTCAATCCAAGTTAAATATCACATATGGACTGTCCATGAAAAATGATTTACCTAGATTGCAGTGAGTTACTTATGAAAAACATGAAGACGTATGTCAAATCACAATGTGTGTCTAACTAAAGTGACATTTTATTTGATAGGAAAAAAAATCAAAATTTTGATTTTTCACTCAGTGAAAGTGATTTGATAGATTGCCCAGAAAGTCATTGAAAAGATTTTATGTCTGTTGGACTACCAGGGATTAAGGAGAGCAATTAAGGATTACACAGACAATGCAGAAAAATTAAATTATTTATTTGCCTTTGTCTTCACCACAGGCGATGTTTGTGACACATTTTCTCTTTTCTGGAAATAAAGATTAGGTATTGTCAGAGGCTGAAATAGCAACAGAGGACATACTTGAACAGAAGGAAAGAATTAGAGAACCACTGACTATTGAAATGGGAGAAAATATTTCCAGGACTTCCAGAAGAGTTTAGGAATGAAATGGTTGAACTGCTAAAAGCCCTAAAATTCAGGTTCATTAAAATCAACTACTGTGCCTGATCACCAGTGACTATCTTTAATAAGAGAGCTACAGATGATCCTGGGAATTGAACACCAATTTCTTTTCTTAATGCCAGGGGTATTGTGAAGCAAAAATAAATAAATGGGAATCATAGTAAAATAAAGACAGTGTCTACTTGGCAAAGAAAAACATACCTCCTTACTGTATTAGAGTTTTTCAGGCACATTGTTCACAAAGAAAGAAAAAAAATAATTTAAAACACCTTTGACAATGTTCTGAAGAGATTAATGAGAAGTGGCCAAAGAAAAAGAGACGAAATAATTTCAAGGATCAAAGCCTGGCAGCTCATCTGCACAAGGACCGTGAGCACTTTACAGTGGGTCACTTCTGAACTCCTTTTGTGGGTGCTCCTAATGAACAAGTTGGAAATTAGTTAAGTGATGTTTTACCAGTGCAGTTGTGGATGGAGAAGATGGAGCTAAGCAAATTGTTCAGTAAATTAATTAATGATTTCCAGAAACCTGGAGATGTTATAACAAGGAAATATCATTTAATGTGATATTTGTTTAGGCAGTTATGTAATAATTAAGACCTTGTATTTAAAGCACCAATATGATTTTAAATGTAGGGTGGAAAAGCAGAGACTTGTAGCATTCAGATAACCCCGGGACTGGAATCAAAATAAACTCACACATCGTGGCTCTTATGGCTTTTACTTTCCAGGAGGATTTGCTTCATGCCACTGATGGTCAAAAGGACCTACAGCTGAACTCAAAATAGAAACGTAGAAAAGAGCTGTGTTTTCTGCAGCAGGAATGAGCTTAGCTGAAAACCAGCACACTAGACAGAGGCAGATCATCTGGTGAATATATAAGAAAAGCAAACTTGGTATGCAACACATTTCTTCCAGAAAACCATAATGCACGGTCAGTGTAGGAAAGTTGCTCTTCCATTTCTTCCTCTTGCATTACTTCAAGCCACACCAAAATAAATTAAGTTGTAGATCTATTATTAAACCCAAGTCAAATTAGCTATGGGTTTTCCTAAATTTTATTCAGTCTTTTTTTTTTTTTTTAGCCTACATATGCTGTACTTTGCAGTCAACTCTGGTCAAGCTTTCAAATATAGCATGGAGCTAATGAATTACTTCTGTATTCAGTCACTTAGACTTCATGAATCCGTCATCTCCTCCTGAAAACTGCTCTGGTCTGGATCTTTAACTAGTGTAAATTAGCACTGTGCCAAGAGAGACCTGAGAGATACAGTACTGTACAAAAGTCAAGGACCCAGCACTGCCGTTCTGTGCCACTATTTCTACAGTGATATTTCTAAGTGTTACAGATCCTAACGAGTATACAAGATAGATCATCTTCAAAAAGAAATACAAAATTTTCTTCTTCTTTATGAAAGTTTCCCCCTTTGCTGTCAAATCTATTAATCTAAGACAGTGCCCTGTGAATAGTGTAGTTTGGGTAATACTAATTTATTTTAGGTGAATTGTGCTCATACTTTAAGAAATAATTAGAAAAATATGGAATCTGAAATAATTCTTTGTTGTTGTTTTTCGTTAGCATATTCTTTGTTTCTAAAATTTTAATATTGACCTTCTTTCTACTTTTCCAGTAGAAGACTACTTCAAGCCACAGGCTTTTATTCCTTGGAAGCCTTTTTCAGCAGTTTGCATCTCTCCAGGCAATGAATTTAGGCTGTATCTTTGCTGTACCCCTCGGGTGTAACACACCAAGCACAAAACCATGGCAGTGCTAGTAGAGAGCCAGCCAAGAAAAACAGAAATACAGCAGGAAGGAACCAAACAGAAAACCCTTGTGTATCCTGTCCTTGCCTTTAGGCAAAAATACTGCAAGCTGCTCTGATACCTCCAAGACAGTGTGTATGAAATATCTTGTGAAGGGCTGTGCTCAAGCCTAGTCTCTGTTTGTTTAAATTTATAAATATCATAAGAAATCAAAGATATTTAATTGCTGGGTACCCCAGCTGGTTAGAGCACGCTGTTAATAGCACCAGGGTTGTGGGTTTGATCCCTGTATGGGTCATCCACTCCAGAGCTGGATTTGATGACACTCATGGGTCCCTCCCAACTCAGAATTTTGGATTTGTACTTCTGGAGTTGCACATTATGGTTTCTCTGGAAGCAAAGCTGAGTTCCTGTCCTGTGAAAGACCCCTCTTCCCTACCACATCCCCTCTTCTTTCTCCCTTCCTCTCATTCCATCCCCAGGCCGTGCTGCCCTCCCACTGCAAATTTTGTCCGTGTTACATCTTGTGCATGATCCAAGCCATAAAATAATCTCTGACATCCTGCTGTACTATTCCTTGAGGATCATCATCCCCAGAATCAATATTCCTAGAGAATCCCTTTTCCCTCCATGGCAGCCACCTGCTGCAGCCCCAGCACTAACCTGAATGTCGAGTGCCTTCGTGGTAGGGGGAAAGGGAGGGTGGGATAGAACAGTGACAGACCTCTGCCAGAGCAGTGTGTGTGCTTGAGGACTTCAGGAAACTGAATACTGGGATCACTTTCCTCCCAAGTTTCTTCATGCAGTTAATAAGCTGGAGGGGAATATTAATATCAGTAAAAGAGCATTGCTTCAGGGAGGGAACTGGAAATTTTAATAGCTATTGGTCCGAATTCCCTCTCACCGGACTCCACAGACATTACTAAACTTAATCCAGAGAGGAATTTGGTCCACTGGGTTTAATTTAAGTATGTAATATGATGCAGTGTTGGGAAAAGAAAAACACATCTATTTGGTGAATGTATTTTTGGGATGTCTCTGCTAAGTTCAGAGAGTTTGAAGCTCATTTTTGTTCACAGTAGTGTGACCACAGCTAGGATGTCATGCTGTGTTTTGGTTTCAACAGAAAAGGCAGAATGGAACCAGAGAGTGAAAAGAAGGGACACAAGCAGATGATGAGAGAGCTGAGGATCCATCCTGTTAGGAGAGCCTCAGCAAATTTGGGGAATTGAATCTGTGCCTTTTACAGGAGAGGTGGCAAAGAGAGCATACATCCACACCATAAATACAAGTGTTATGCTGACATTAAAGTGAAACAGCATAAAGGCATCAAGGCAAGGAATTAGAGGATAGATAAAATCTAATTTTAGGCAAAAGAACTTTATGGAAACTGAGTTCCATGAACCTCAATTGCAATGAGAGTCTCTTGATACTCCAGACAGAATTAAGTAAAGGTGAATCTGAAGGACCCTGTTCCGTTGTGTAGTACTGTCTTGTGAAATTTAGCAGGTGTTTCTTTTTTTCCTGCTGGACTATATTCCATCAACCTTATTCAGTCAAATAATCTCTCTCAAATCAGTGGGACAACCTTTGTGAAAAGGCAGGATTATTTATTCTACTTGATGGCACAGATCTTTCCTGATATATAATGGCAAAGAAACAGAGGATTTATGGCTGTAATATCAACCGACTTCTGTATCCGAAATTTGAAACATGAAGGATAAAATATGCTCTCTCTGTTGGAGAAAAAAAGGCAGAGGAATTACTTTCTTGGCATATACGTTAGAAATGGCAGCACTGGTGAGATTATATCTGTTATCTTCAGAATTGCTTTAAACCAGAAGCTTGGGTAACAAAGGACAGAAGTTACTTTCATATTAGCATATATGTCATGTTTAATCAATCAAAAGAGAACTGTAATTACTTTGCTCTCTTCTTAGCTAACTTTAAAGAAAGGAAGTCATGAACCTATAAAGTAAATGTCATCCTGTTTAGATAGTTATAGTTTTATAGGTAATTTGTTGCAGATTTTATGCAGATAATTTATAATTATTTCCTTTCATGCTCATCTTTTAGCCTGGAGTCCAGTTTTAACACAAACATAAGGACTGCAGATGCGCAGAAAGTATCAATGAAACTACCTAATTTTTTTCCCCTCAAATTTGGTGCACACATTTACAAGTTTATCAGCCACTGTACAGCTACTGAACTTGCCAGTAGTTTGAGCTGCATATGCAATATCAAAGTGAAAAATCAAGTAATGGTAATAATTAGTAGGCTTGTTTAGATGACCTATGACTTTCGGGAGGCACTTACATGAGAAGAAATTAATTTCTTCTTCCAGCCTGAGCCCTTAGTATCACTTTGTGCTGTAGACTCTGCAATAGGTGGTTTCCAGCCCATCATGCTGCTGCTGAGAAGGAAACAAATTGCAGAGTCAGTTGAGCAGGGAACTTTAAATTGTCAAATGTGTTGCACTGCGTGTTCTGCACACACAGAAGCAAGACGACTGTGTTTGGAAATAGTCTCAAATTGCCACAGCTGCTTGACTTTAGCATGTTTCCCACCACAAAATAGTCTGTATTTTCTGCTTCATGGATAAAACCCCTACATTGGAAAAGCTCTGAAGTAGTCCTGGGAAGCAAAACAGAAAGCGTTTTTATGCAAGACAAGATTTGTTACAATTGTTTGCTGGCATTATAAGATAATTTAGCTTTCTTTTGCTCTTTAGAAACCTCTTATAGAGTTAAGAGGCAGAAAGCTAGTATTCCTAAATATTTTAAAATGTTAAGCCAAAATGTGGATTTGATTTGTTACGAGTATTGGCAGTCTGACTGTTGACCGTCCTTTCTCTTCCAGCCTACAATAAATTCTAGAAAAAAAAATCCATTATTTCATCACTCACCAAACTGGAATGATGAAAATATGCACCAGGGAAATGCTCCCCAGCCAGAAGAAATATTGATTAGGCTCTAAAGCATTGCATGTCCTTTGCTTTGCTGAGACCCCAAGCACACCAATCCCATGGAGGGCTGGACAATGACATGGATGCTTCAGAGCTGGTTTTCTCTTTTCAGTTACCCAACACAAACCTATCAGACTAGTCAGGTCAAAAGTGGTACAGCCAGCACTGTCCACCTGCCTGTGCCTACTTGGCCTAAAGTACTAAATAGCCATTTACATCTGGGTTGATTAGCAAAACCCTTGACACGAATCTGGAGTGAGGCTTAAGCTTCTGCTTCTGGATCCATAGGGAAAATGCTTAACTAGCTTTAACCTCTCTGCAACATCTCCCTTCAGGCTGTTATGAAACATGAATTCATCTGACCTCTTCAAGGTCTGTTTATATCTTCCTGTCTGGGAGATCCAGTCATTCCTTCCTTCAGCCTGCCGCAGACAAATGAATATCTCATGGTACTGTCATATAAAAAGCTACTTAAAACGTTTCAATGCCAAAAGGGCTGCTAGTTTATACTCTTTGAAAAATCAACACAGTGTCTAAACAGTTCCATAATACACAAGGCTTCAGCTGCTTGGATTTATTTCTTTCCAGCTCTGTGTGTTTTTTATTCTTTTTGACCAATATGTTATCTGAGTTCATGGTATATTTCATTCCTATAGTATTAAGGATTAACTTGTCCAGCCAAAGTATGCTTCAGCTGCGTGTCCAATTCATTCCATTATGGGGCTGATTTGTCAAAAATATTAAGCACCCTGAAGTCCAAGAGCAGCACATAATACCTGAGAGTCCAGCATAGGTGTGACAGAGGTCTGGTGGTCAAACACAGGAAAAACCAGCATTGGCAACACAGAGAAAGGTGGTGGCAGAGGCTGGATTGGAGAGGAGAAATGTTGGATCTGTGTTGCCTTAACATCAGGATAACAAAAGAAGAATAAAGGCAAAGGGTGAAATAAAGAGAAAAGGCAGGAGCACAGGACGGTGAGAATGTGAATGTGCAGGGAGGTCCTTCCTCTCCCACCCTTGAGGGTCAATCTATCATTCTGGTCCAGTCTAGCCTGAGTAACTGATGAATGCTAATGAAAATAATTTGGGAATTGATGGGAGAGTGTAATGAATAATTCCACACATTGCTAAGACAGGATTGTTGAATTATAAACAGTCTGAATCCCAAATTCTGGAAGTCTGAAAGAGTCAGGCTGAGTGATGCTACCATAGTGTGAGAAGATGTGGAGAAATTACAAGAAGGTGTGAGATAAAAACAGGTTAAAACCAAGAAACTATAACGTTGAAGAGGAGTAAAGAAAGTGAAGGAAGGAAAAGAGAAGTTATCAAAAGGAAAGAGAGAGACATGGAAAAGAGGAGAGTGATAGCTATAGATGGTGGGGAAGGAGGAGGCACAAGTAAAGCAATAAATGCCTGGTGGATCCATCCCCTGGGGCCTCCTGGCTGCTCCCAGACTGCTCTGCCACCCCAACTGCAGGCAGTCTGTGTCTACAGAACATATCTGTAGTTTTTCATCCCCTTTCTATCAACCAGTGCTAAAGAGCACTCAGCATCTTTTAAAAGCTAGAAAATTCAAGGCAAAACAAAGTTTGAGGGGAAGCAAAAGGAGTTAAAAAGAGCTCATTCAATTAATGGCAAAAATTACTAAATAATCAAGGATTCTGGAGTCATAAAAGTACCTAAGAGCGAAGCATGCAAAGAAAGCCCATATTGATTACTTATATATTCAATATAAGTAAACATATATATTTATCTCAGGTACACTGACATAGTTTTCCCCTGAAGCTTATTTATATGTAGCAACAGTCTCTTGTTAAAACTCAAGTTGTACAACCTTAAAACAAGCCTATAACCTCTAATTTATGGATTATTATACATGAACAGTGGGGGTCTTCACAATAAAAGAAGCATTATTTGAGCACAGAAAGTACTTCAAATATTTTTAATCTATTTTTTTTCTTTTTTCTTCTTTTTTTTCTTCAGGTTGTGCTATTTCAGCTAGGCTATCTTGCTGAATTGTTCTACCATCTTACCTCTTTCCCCCCTATAAATCTATACATTTTTATATTTTTTATAATTTCTTTTGGGGCTGTTTCCTTTGTAGCATATGAGAATATTTTAATTTGGTTTTCTCTCCATTCCAATCATTTGGGGTTAAATTTTCTCTAATAGCCTAATCCCAGTCCAAATAAGTTTAATGAGAAAACTCCAATGTGATAAAATGGAACCACATTTTCCCTCTTAAGCCTGCACAGCAGACTTTTCTGGCATAATTGTGTCGTTCAAGGGTAGAATGAGCTGTGATCCATGGCTGGCACAAGCAAAAGCTTTCAGTATCGTTGCAGGTAAACTGGTAAAAAACATTGCATTGCCGTTTCCACCCGATTTGGGCAAGCCAGAGAAAAGTTATAGCATCGACAGTGGAGTTTTGTTGCTGCAAGTTGCTTTTCCAGCACAATGGAAGGATATTTCCATTCCAGAAAGACCTTCCAGGAGAAATCCTGGGCTGAATTAGGCTGGTGTAAACCGAGCCTAATTCCGTCCCAGCCGCGCAGCCAAGGTCGCGCTCGCTCCCGGTGCCCACCGGTGAGCTGAGAGGTTGGCTGGAGGAAAGGCTGCTGCTCTCCCTGTGCTCTCTGAGAGAAAATTAGTCCCCTACCCTCTGTCCCAGCTGCTGCAGCTCCCACTCAAGGAGACATGGTGTTCTCAAGCAGCCACATTCCCAAAGTCAGAGCCAAGGCACTCCAAGTGACAACCTCTTACAGGCATGCTCGTCTCACGTGCTTTCTGTTATGCCTCTTTTCTTTGATCTCCTCTGCCTGCAACAGAGGAGGAGATCAAAGAAAAGCTGAGCTCTGCCTCTTATCTCTGCACTCCTGCGTCTCTTCTTTCCTTTTTTCTTTTTATTTCTGACAATTGCAGGGGAAGTGAGACACGGAGGAAGCTCTGCTGTATCAACCTCAGCCTCCTCCAGCCCCAGCCCAGGGTTGCAAAGTGGCTCTGAAAACTGCTAAGGGTGACGAAAGCAAAGTTTCTTGGTTTAATTTCACAGGAACAATGTCTTGGTTCCTATCAAAGGCACCAGGGTGCAAGAAAGCATTTAATAATGCTGCAGGGAGATCCTTCTGAAGAGTCAACTGTAGCCTTAAAAAGTCCCAGCAATTTTGTGAATGAGTGTGAGACCTGTGTTTTTCTAGAATAATAGAAAAAAATCTGAGCTAATGGTATTACACTTGAAAAAAAAAGTAGAAAATACAGTCATGTTGAAGAGCAGCTGTTCTGTGACAGCTGGAGGAGACCTAACCAAAGCCAAATCAGTTCAGATTTATCTGTGTCAACAGTGTTTTGCCCTTAACTCATGTTTTACACATCTTTTCATATGTCTTTTCTCATTAGCCACATGGAAGAGACATTATTATAATGTTCCTACCTAGATGGTCTCAGTCCTTCCAATTGTCCATTATCCATAACTTCTGAGTGAAAGAAATTAATCTGGAACATCAAAGAAAAGCTTGCAGATGTTGTTTTCTGTTTAGTTGTTCTGCATGTTCACAGGACTGCTCCTCTCTTCAGTATTCTCAGAGCATGTGTTGGAAATAAAACCTGGTTGTTCTCACCACCTGTGTTTCAGGTCAGCCTGGAGCAGCCCTGAGGATATGAACTGGAATTCTGCTGGAAGGAGCTAAGCTGGAGGACTCCAGCCATTAATTGCAGTTACAGCCCTGTGGTGGTGGACATTCAGCTCACAGAAATGGTAAAAAACAAACCTCTCAGTCACCTGGTGCTCACTGACTAACAAGTGTTGCTCTCTGCAGACCTGCTCCTGTTGCACCACAATGCTCACAACGATGGCCCAGAGCCCCAGCACACTTTATCTGAGAGGCTCAGTTCCTCCTCAGTGGCAGAGCATCATTTCTGAATATATCAGCTTCTTTCTGAATTTGCTGGACTCTGCATTTTAATATTAATGACTGATCTCACTTTGGGTTTTTCTAATGCATCTGGGTTCATTAGGTCAAACTCAGGATCAAGAGCTGCATAAAAATACAGTTTTTTAAGGAATAAATTAACCAGCAGATTAAAAAAAAATCAAAGCACATTACTTTACGCCAGTGAAGGACCCAAAACAAAACTTCACCACCTTTACAACTACCTGAATAAGCTTTTAAAATATGACTGCTTGTTGAAGAGCTGGTATGCACACATTAACAGATTTTTTTTCTCTCCAGTGTACTGCTTTCATATTTTCAGTGGCAAATGAACTGAGACTTAAAATGAATGAGCTGTTTAAGAGTAACATGTCTCCCCTTGCACCTGCATATGTTGCTGGCTATCAGTGGAACTCTGTAGCCCAAGTTTCAGTAGCTCTGATTCTTGTACCATCATTATTTTGTTTAGTAATGCATTTAAAAAGCACTAGCAGCCTAGCAAGGCTGCCACTCAGCATAGCAATTCCTGCTAAGCCTGAGACATCCTTGTTTATCTATTTCACTGTTCTTCAGAGCAAACAAGCATCATGTGTAATTCTACCAATCTTATTTATCTTGATTTATGTGATTATGCATATGGTGCTAATTCTTGCCTTCAGCTGTGTTTGTTCAAATTACACACCCTTCCCTTAAAAATGCTATTGTACTTCTGGAGATTGATCTCTTTAATTCCATGTTTACATCCATTTTCATGCTGTTCAGTTGACTTCCTTTTCATATTTCTAGAGCAGGAGCAGTAGTGAGGCATATACACATGCCTTGAATCTATCTTGCTATCACTGCCTGTCTTTTAATACTCTCCCTGAATTTTTTAATCTGAAATATGAATAACAATTTAATGCCTTCTGGAGGGGCAGGAGGGCTTCCATAAAAAATATCATATTATATGAGTTGCATGGCAAAAGGATTTGTGATTTGAATTATTACTGAACCTCGCTGAGTATCCTTTCACAATCATTTGCATTTATAGTGCTATAGGAATAGGATTTTTGTGTGATAGCTATGGCACCAGAACCCTGTGCTTTTGGCTGTGGGCTGTGGAAGTCCAAATGCTGGACTAGTTCAGCCTGAACTCAGTAAGGAATGTCCCTCACAACATGATGGCAGTCCCCACCAGTCTATTTGTTTTTCATTTAAAGATACATTCATGCTTCTTCTTGACATCTGCCAGCAGTTTGCTAACCAGGTATAAATGTTAGCCCTCACTGGCTGAACCCTTCAGTCAGCTTTGTTTCTCTGTCTGAGCTTGTACTCAGCCAGGATGGCTGCATATGTTATGCCTGAGTTTCAGTCTCTCAGGTAATAAAGTATTTGTGGTCTAATTTCAAGGACAGCTGGGATGATGAGTCCTCTGCTTCTCTTCTAAACTCCCCATGGTCCTGTGCATTCACTCTGCACTTATTTCAGCACCTGAAGGTTTCAGTGGCAAAACTCAGGAAGCTCATGAAGGTAGATATCCACAACTGCCCCATTGACTCCTGTGTTGGTAGGTCCTCACATGATGGCCCTATGGAATAATTCCAACTCCACTCTTTTCACCCTCTCTGTCCAGTAACCATGTTGACATCTTAACTATGTTCCTGCACTTACAACTTCTATTCTGGAAAATTAATTATTTTCCATTTCTTGAAACACTTTTCCAGTCAACCTTTATTCTTTGTTTTCCCATTGGTGATCCAGGCCTTTTGTTCCTGTGCATACAGCTTGTGTTGGATTTGCTGAAATGTGTGTCATTTAAGTAACCAGCCCCATGTAGCACAAATATTCTCATACTATCTGTTGTGAACCAGATATCTGGCCAGTTACACCATTCCTAATGAACTTACCAGGAGAGATCTCCCAGTTCATCACATGGAAGGTGCTGGTGTGTACCTTGATAATATTTGTAGATCATTGGAAGAAAGGAAAATCAAGGCAGTGAAGCAGGACTTTGTTAATGGTTATCTAAACCAGTAATCCTTTTTTTTTTTTTTAATAAAAATTAAAAACTGAAAACTTTTGACTTAGCTCTTGTTTTTCCAGCAGTCATTTTTCTCACATTTATTTTCACTTATTTTGATTAAATACTTAGATAAACACCCATTTTTTTAATTGCTAATGAGATAAATTGGAAAGTTTTTAGTAACCACAAAAATTAATAGCATTGCTTAAGAAAAGGCTTCTTCATGCTCAGTGGAAACATCCTCAGAACGTGTTAATTGTATACTTAAAGTGACTTTTAGAGAATCTGCCCATTACTGATCCTTGGCCCATTTAATATGGGCAACTTGGTACAGTCTGTACAAGAAGATGGTTTTTACTAAATTAGAATGCAAGGGAGGACTCTATCAGTTTAGCCTCAGTGAAACAGATAATTACTTCCATTTTAACATTTCTTGTGTTGTTTCATGGATCCATCTTGTGTGGTGTTGCACAGTTACAGTAAGTTTTTTTTTTTTTTGCAACAAAAATTCCTGGAGCTCACTTTACTCTTGGGGCCAAGGTAGGAGAGAGAAGATTTGATGTGGGTATTTCCTGCACAGCTGGCAGCCTGATCCTCAGGACAGCCACCAGTCACTTCAACACTTCCCCAACTCCGCTTTTCGTCACTAGAAAAGAAAGCTACAAGAGGCAGAATCTGTCTTCCAACCCTGCTCTTTCCTATGTTTTCTCCTTCTTTCCTTCTACTCTGTCTCCCAAACCCTGTGTTCTAGGAGAGGTCTCTCTTGTCGTGCTGTGCCAGAAGGAAGAGCTGTGGGTTTGCTGGGTTTGATGAAGGAGAGAGGAGATTCCTTTAGTCTCTGTTCTCCTTGCACCAGACTATGGGCAGGACAAATCCCTCTGAGAGGAAGAGTGAGAGGGTTCCATGTTGTGAGCACAGTGTCTGCAGCTTTCCTCTGCAGCTGGAGGCAGCCCAGCCAGGGCTCCCAGGCACGGGAGTGCTCGCAGGATGGAGCAGGATGAAGACAGAAAGCAGACAAAGCACAGGGGAGCGAGTCAGACGTACAAGCGCAGTGGTCAGGGTGATGATAGGCACACATGTTGCTAGTTCCTCTCCCCCTCCCTCCTGCCAACCACTAAAACAAGCAACATGTGATAGGAGGAGGAGAGAGGGGTGAAAATCCAAAAATGTACTTGAAAAAAAACCCCACCCATCTGTAATAGATACATATTTCGTAGGTCTTGCTTAGGCTTCATTTACGCTCTTGGAATTAATTTCTCTCTCTTACAGAGCCTTGTGGTCCACTCCAGCTCCTTTTCAGCACAGTGGAGGGAGGTGGCAATAATCTGAACTGCAGAGCACTGCAGTCTCCTCATTTAGGGAGGAAGAAATATTTCTTTTGGCAAGCAGAGGTGCTCCTGTGCTCCAAGGTCTTAGGTGTACTTAGTGAGGATGGATAAGTAGTGATGACTACATTTGAATTTCATGAGATGGCTCAACTTTCCAGTAGGTGTTTCTCAGATTTGAAGCAAAAGAAAATATGTTTTCAATATCCAATGAAAATTAATTCTGAAAAAAAACAGTTTTAGTCAATTTTTTGTTTCACAAATTTAATTTAACAATTTTATTTTGTTTCCTACATCATCTGTAAGGCTTTCCAGAAGCATCTTACTGGCATGTTATATCTGGTACAGTGTCATTAAAATCTTTCTTTTTTAATATCTTAGTTATTCCTAAAGGATATTTATATTCACTACCAATAAAAAACAACTTCATCTCTCTTCCTAGATCAAACTCTCTCTTGTTTTGTAGTAAGACATTATAAGAACGTGTATTTAGTTCAAAAATAAGTGAAGTTTCTCTTTACATCTAAAGAGTATAGTTTTAATACTCAATTCTGTGGCATGAAGGAATATTTAAATTTTAATAGCTTTATTCTGAAACAGGGCTTCAAGCACAGATGCAAAATAATTCAGCACTGGAAAGCCTACGAGATGCTGCAATAGCTCCTTGTGTACCTAGAACTGGTATAGGTGGACATGAAAGCAGATTTTAAGCTGCTCTACCCACAGCAGTGTCACCACGAGGCTGAGTGCTTGTAGGTGAGCCACGGAAATTCCCTGTCTGGTTTTCTGTAAAATGGGGATAAGCTATTCATTTCTCTGGAATGCTGTGATCCTCAAATAACGGATGATGTGAACATCTCTGTTGAAATACTGCATCATTAATTTTCCATTGCTCTTTTGCCAACGTTTGAAGACATTTAGATCTATGATGGTTCAGACTTTAAAGCTACCAGCAGTGCTGAAATAACTGTTTTCAATTTTTTTTTTTTAAATCTCCTTTCCTAACATTTGCAACTTGAGCCTCAAATGCATTCTTACAGAAATAATTGATTATGTTTCCTGTGCTTTGCTTCTTTAAATAATGTCAGATTGTATTCAGTAATAATTCAAAGCCAAGAAGATTGTTTTGTCCCCCCTGTATTTTGGAAACAGGTTCCTGGATGTTGCTGCACTGTGACCAGGAGCTGGCCAGGAGTCTCGACTGCTCTGTAACTCACCCACACAGTAACAGCCTTAATCCTCCTGAGAAAATAAAGCAGAAATCAGAACTGGAAGCCTTTGACAATCATTTTGTACAATAGGGAGCATACAGTGATCACAGTTCTTGAATTACTGGGTTGCTGCAGCCTTTGCTCCAGGTTTTAGGCATTCATTTCCACCCAAAATGACAATAAAAGCAATTTTTAGAGAGTTAGAGGACTTTTTCTAGCCTTTTTCCTCCTATCAATAAAAGTAAAGTTCAGCTGATGGGAGGTTGCTCATGAAAATTAAAACAGTTTTTAAATGTCCATATTTTTAAAAATATTATTAAATTTAAAATCCATATTTTTAAATGGACATGTTTATCTACTTTTTTGTACAGATAATGCTCTAAGAAGCTGCAAAGTTTCCTATAAGCAAAGCTCTTCACACAGTGTAGCAGTGGGCAAATATTAATGAAACACATCATCCCAGGAATGTCCATATTATCGCTTTTGTTTTAAAAGCTGTCTGCAGTAATGAGCTCAACATAACCTCCTGCCCCCCAGATTTCTGCAGAGTGATCCACCTGGCAAAGAGTTAAGTCCAGACCATAACTGCACAGCACAGCCTGCACGTGTCAGCATCTTTTCCTTGCAAACTCTGTGTACATGTGTGTGTGTCTGAGCCCATGTTTTAAAGACTTTGCCTAATCACACCTCACTTATTTATAAGTAGAACATGTGGTTTAACTTTGCACCCACTTTTCTACTAGGAGACTAAATGTTAACACCCAGGGGCACCTGTCTTAGATTAGTGAATAGTTTACTACAAATGATGGAACCAAACTGATGGGATTATGCTTGGTTCAGAAGCACAAAATTGAGTCAAACGGGCTTTTGTCCTTTTTTTATTTATTTATTTCGTGGTACAGAAGATGACACTAAAAACAAAGGGAAAATGTGTCTATAATGCTGTAGTTAAAAAACATCTGACAAGTTTTGCTGACATGTTTTCTGTGTGGAAGGACCTGAAAATCTCATGTCCACTTGACAAGAGCATTTTTGTCATTCCACAGTGACAAAACAAGTGCAAAATGTGAAGTGGTCTGCACATATGGCCTTAGAGGGCACTGAGGTTTGGTGAGGGTCAACTTTTTTTGGATCTGGGTAAATTTCATGGTCCCAGCTGTCCAGATGATTTGCAGAGGACACCAATATACTGAAGCAACCTGCTGTGAATCTTCATCCAAACAGGTTAATGCATGGCAGGCACCCTGTATGGTTCTCAACAACTTCACAAAAATAAAACAAACTTTCACCAGCACTAGCTACCTTGAGCTTTCCTCTCCTTGTCTTCTCATTGACTGGATATAAATTACATGGTTCTCCTATCATCTAAAACTCTTTTCTTTCATAAATATCAATTAATTCTCAACAGTATTGTCAAGGAAAGAGTTCTACTTTTATGGATACTGTGATTTTTAGGTTCTGAATTAATAATCCAATACTTAGGTACAGCCATGACTGATTTTTTTTTTTTTTTTACAAATGTAATAATAAAGAGACAATAATGGATTTCTATTTTAATGCACACTTGCACATTCATTCATACTGGCACACACATGAACACACATTATTTCTTTACACTTAGACTGTTGACTCCCTTTAATCTCTATGTATGTTTAATATATTGTTTTCCCTTGTTTGTCATAAACCTCTGCTTATCAATGCCTCTCTGTCTGATTAGTGTTGTGAGCTGCTATGGAGTAAATACACAGAGGAGGAAAAAAGTGGAATTGATAGAGATCAATTGGTTGCTTTTCTGCATCACTTCATATTGTCTGTTGCTCTGCCTACTAAACCTTTCTCCTTTCCCAGAGTATTTTTTTGGTGTCAAATGCTGCAGCAAGGTTTTGTCATTTCTTTGGAATGCACACTGCATGGTTGCTGTAATACTGTTGCTCTCATGCCTTCAAACCTCTATTTTAGATGTCTTTGCTGACACAAATTGGAGTAATTTAAGAGGTCAACTTAGAAATAACTTATTTTTCTGTATTTTATTATGATCCCTTAATTGCTGATTCCCAGGCATGAATGGAGCAGCACTATCAAACTTTTGCCCTTTTCAACCTTCTAGTCAGAAGGGACTCAGTATTTCACTTTGTGTTAAAAAGTGGTATGATTTGCTTTCATATTCAATTATCCAAATATTTTTCTGCCAAAGGAAAGCTCCGTGTTTGATTGCAGGCACTCACAAAAATAAGATAGAAAATACCAGCACAAAATTGGACATTTAGAACCATGGGTCTGTACCTAATCCTGGGTGAATTCAAATATTCTGCCTTGTGCCTTGGCACAGAACATTGCAGAGCTCCTTGTGACAATCTGGCAGATTCTGTCCCATCAGTGTTTTCCTCCAGATAAGTGTGATGCCCACAAATTCCTGTCACCCACCTCTCACTGCCACTCCCTCCACTGTCCTTCATCACACCACAGCAAAATCTCCATGGTAGTGGTGAAGAAATGGCCTTTTATCCCAATTCCTCCTGCTGTTTGTCTGTACCTCTCTGTGCTGTGGTGCCCCTCTGGAGAAGCTGGTGTGAAGCTATTACTGGCACACACTCCAGGCTTTCCTGCACTGTTGAAAAATGCTGCTCTGAGCTCCTGGAGCAATGCACCAGTCACGGTTTGTGTCTCTGGACACGAGCCTTCTCAAAAGCATATGACTGAAATGGTGCTTTATTGATTGCAGCTCTTTGATAGGGAAAAAAAAAGTCAAAAATAGACTATGAATGCCAATAAATACAGTATGGGAATTGTGAGTTATTAGGGACATCAGGTTTCCAGCAGATGTTTTTATCCTGTAACAGAAGCTGATTTACCAAGTCTGCTTACAGCTGGCCTTGGAGCCCCATGGAGCTGAGTCAGCAAGCCAAGCTCTGTGGGGCTGAATCTTCTCTTGCCCTTCACCATACAAATTAGCTTTAATGATTTGAGAGAGCCTGAACTCGTGCTCAGCACCTTAAGAGAAACTCTGTGGTGGTATCGTGCTGCCGAGGTTGTGTTGGTAAATTTAAGATGCTGATTTTCTCCTTCTGGGGAAAGGCTCCCACTTCTTTGTGAAAACAACCCATGTGTTGAATATAGCTGGAGCTGCTTTTGCACCAAGATGCCTGCCCTGCAGCTGTGAAACCTGCAGATGCATAAATCTCTGCCCTTTATGATAAAATCTGTGTCGTGAACATTTTCTTATCACAGCAGATCGGGGAGAGAAGAAGAAGAGAAGGCTGAGGAAAGGCTGCTGACAGATTTGAGCTGCTTGGGAACATGGGCCACTATTTAAAGAAGGCATCTGAGTCGTGCTTTCCCTGGAGCTGGTAATAATTGTGCCTTTTGCTTCCATGGGAATAGGAGGAGGCCTTTGGCTGGCAAATGTTTGCATATAGCCCAAATCAAGTCATTAGTTGCCATGTGGCCAACCTGTATTTTAAGGCCCTCCAGCTGAAAAGTCCATTTGCATATTTATCCAGCCAGGAACATGGTAATTAAGTCTGTGGCATTGTACACAACCCCGAGGAAAGTCTGCAATTCAATAGTTCAGAAAGACCCCTGCTGATTTCAATGGGGCTTGGAGCAGTCACACACTCGGAGGGTGTTTACTGCATCCCAGACAATCCCAGCATTTGCAGGAATGATGAAATTAAAACTTCAAATCATCAGTTCCTCTGCCATGGGAAAATACCAGCTCCACCTCTTAGACCAGTGAAAAAACATTGCAAAAGGGGTGAAGTTTGCTCTTGGATAGAAAAAGCATTGCAAAAGGGGTGAAATTTGCTCCTGGATGTGCTCTCCTGGCTGCTCATGGTGCGAGTACACCCAGCCTGTCCCGGCTCCCACCAAGGCAGCTCATCCCTGCCCAGGGAGGGTGGGACACAGCCTTGGACCTGAACAAAGCACAAGGGCTGTCAGCACAGCAGCTAGGGGGAAATGATGGTACCAAAGATGCACACAAAGCCTTTAGGCTGCTATTAAGAGATGATCTTGCTATAAACAAACAAACTGCTGTAGCAGAGAGGGTACTTGAAAGGTGGATGTCTTCCATGTAGAGGGAAAATGTCTGTGGTTGGAAAAAGGCATTTAGAGAGGTGAAAATTCTTAACTATGTTTATGGAGGCAGGTCAAAACCAGTTCCTGCATCTGGAGTGTTACTTTGCTAAAAGAGATGTAACAATCTTTTTTATAATTCAGAAAAAAAAAAAAAAACAAAAACAACAAACCAACAACAACAAAAAACAACCCAGTGTGAGCTGAAATTTTAACTGTACCCACGACTGCAAATGGGGTTTCTTTTTTCAAAGGTCTAAATCATATTTTAATTATTTATTTATTTGAATTTGTATTTTTGGGGACAAATATTTACCTGCTGTGAATCTCCAAAGTCCTTTTGATTACAGTGGAGGTGTACACTGTCCAAGGTTGTTCTCTTCCACAGCACACCTGTGAAACTTTCATCCTTCAGCAGCAATCTAATGCCCCATTTATGTGGTTTGCATCTCCTGTGCAGCTGATAAGTGTTTCATTTACATAAAACTGTGGCAAAACCCAAGAAATATTGCCAAATATGAGAACCATCTTAAAAGTAAATTGAAAAACATCGAACCTTTTGAAAGGTGGTTCTACCTCCAGCCAAGGCTGGTGCACTGCAATTTCTACACCTTCTTCCAGCTCCTCTGTCTTGCTGGCACTCAGGTACCTTTGCCAGCATGGGTGGGCCATGCAGGAGAGAGGAGATTCCACAGCAAATTCCATATTGCTGAATGAAAATGGGAGGGGAAAAGAGGCCTTGCAAAAAGAGAAGAAATATTGACCCAGAGGCAGCTAAGGATGCCTGAAAGAGACAAAGATGTTGGGCCAGATTCAAATCCCATTGAAGCTGGTGGAAACGTTTCAATGGGCCTTGGATCAGACCTCTGCAGTCAAAAGAAATGGGGAAATAATGAATGGCTTCAGAGACAAACAAATTGGGAAGTGGTGGAGGGAGATGGCACGTCTGTATAGAGAAGAGTGGTCTGGCAGGGAGAAGAGGGCCTGTGCAGTTGAGAACTCAGATAGGGGTTGGCAGCTCACAGCACAAGAGCTTGGCAATGACCTGAAATGCTGAGAGATTTGTTTGCTTGGGGTTTGTAGTTTGTGGCTGCAAACAAGGCACAGAAATGCAAAAGAGAGAAGAGCGCCCGGCTGGCTGAGGGGAAAACAGAGCTGGTGATTCCAGCCAAGAGGACTCATCCCAGGGGATTTCTCTTCTCCCTGTCCACTTCTTGATGGTTTTAGCCAGGAGTTCACTTTTAACCTTTGAATACCTTGCCCTGAAAAAAAAAAAAAAAAAAAAACGCATTCCAGGCAGGTTCTGGTGTAGCAAACTGTGCATAATAAATTCTCAAATGCTCTGCAAAACCTCTAGTGCTTTTTATAAAAAAAATAAATAATAATACATAATGATTTGCCATGCAACTGTTAAATCCAGATTGTATTCCAGAGTTAAGCTAAATCAGCCTCAGATCCTTCTTCCTCATCCCGGCAGAAAATCCTTTGCCTAAGGTTTCTGGGAAATGGGAACATATAAGGAAAAAAACCACAACAAACAGAAGTATGAATTTAATTACCAATACTATGCTCCAGCCTCAAAGGGGAAGAAGAAAGATAATTGCTTAGGGTCTCTGAGTGGAATCCTGTCCCCATGGCCAAGACAACAACCAGTCTAGCCAGCATCTCAATGACAAGAGAGCAACGTGCAACGTGTTTTCTAGTGTCAGTGATTCTGCATAGAGTCATAACAGGTAAGTGAAATGGTAATTAAAAACTAAAGGAAGTGCTGGCCAGAGGTGAGAACAGGTGGCATGGGGAGGGGGCAGCAATTTGTTGAGTATAAAAGGGCAAGGTAAAAATATACAGCAACAATAAATACAACATTCTCATGGGGAATTTTTGCAGACAGAGAAATAAGGATCTGAAATGGAAAGGTGAAGTGGGGTTTTTTTTCCCCCAGCCTGCATAAAAGAGCCTGGACAATATGTGGCAGTCCAGCAAAATGCTAACAGATTGTTGTGATAAAGCAAAAAGTCCTGTGGGAAAATAGATTTGAAGTGGCAAATGTGCTTGCAAGGGAGAAGTGTGAGCTTCTCAGGCGGAATGGCCACAGTAGGGAGGGGAGGATGTGGTGGTTTCTGGGGGATAAGGGCTGCTGGGTATTCCCAGTGTGCCAGGACAATACCCAGCTGCTGCTGGTGGCAGCTGTGGGACCATCCCTCTTGCTGTCCATGCAATGGGGTTTAAATTCAGGGACCTGAGAGGGGACACAGAACCTTGCTCTGACTCATGAGCCTTTCCAGTGGTGGAGGTTTGAGGCAGCATCTCTTAGAAGCTGAGGGAAAATGGGCTCAAGGGTGATCTTAGATTCAAACAGAAGAATAACATGGACAGAAAATTCTTTTAGCAAGACCAGAGTCCCTTTGGTCATGTGCTTGTTTGGTTTTGGTAAAGGGACACACAGCATCNGGAGGTTTGAGGCAGCATCTCTCAGAAGCTGAGGGAGAATGGGCTCAAGGGTGATCTTAGATGCAAACAGAATAACATGGACAGAAAATTCTTTTAGCGAGACCAGAGTCCCTTTGGTCATGTGCTTGTTTGGTTTTGGTAAAGGGACACACAGCATCCCTAAAATATTTTATTGGTGTTACAGATGGCTGTCCCAACAGAAATATGTACTCTTGGAAAGCCAAGGTTGATTTGGACTTTAAATTTACCTATTGGATTTAATTTTTCATTTTTTAAGACGCACACCCAAACTTATTTAGAAAACAGGGAGACTTGAAGCACTAAAATATCAGATGTTATTTCTCTTTGGTTGGGGGAGGAGAGATTCCTTTCTCCTGAGGTTACAATTATTTCCTGTCAACCTGCAAGGGATCTTCCCTTCATGCAGATAAAATGATAGAGAGATATACACAAGGACACCACTTCTGAGTCCTTTAAGCAATCCCTTCATTTTTACATGTATTTATTTTGGAGTTTTGACCTGGTTTCCTAAAAGAGTCTTTAACTTATTTTCTCACTTCATTCAGATAAAAGGTTACTGGGTATTTCTCTGACATAAAATGCCTTCTAGCAGGAAAATAGCACCTTGTCATGCAATGTCAGCTCAGATCTTTTGAACCTGCTCACTGATTATTTCTGTAACAGTTTATGAATTATCATTCCTATGTTTGCTTGTTGCTGCTAAATGTCTCTGTAAGTCAAGGGTTATAAGGTGCATTTTATAGACACATAAAATTCAAATAGACTATTTTACTATAATTCTTCTTAAAATGCAAGCAATCAAGAGACAGAAGTCTGTAGGAATCACTCCTTTCACAAGTCATTTCAGACTAGTTTAAAATTTTCATACACCAGGGGAGAAAAATATCTCCCTGTATGTTTGCAAAATACCTACTTCAGTGCAAACTGTATTTTGACAGAAGCCTTTGATCTCTATCAGAGTGCAAATGACTAAAAATTAAACATGAGGAAGAGCATGGGGAAAACTATTCAGCACAAACTAGACAAGGGGGATCTTTTTCTTCTTCATTTGAAATGTCATTTAAATTCTCCTTCACAGACAGGTATTAGGAGACACAACATTGATTGTGATCCTGCTTTGTTCCCTTCCTCCTCAGTCACTTGCGAGAGGAGATAGGTGGTGGAACTTAGGCTAAAAGATATCAAAGTGGGACTGAATTTTCTGTCTCTGGGGCATTCCCAACCTGTGTGGGGCTGTGCCAGACCCTGTGGCCCCCAAGCTTCAGGGATCAGCTGCCATAGAGGGCTCCAGAGGTCCATGAATGTACAAATCAGAGATTACAGACATCGCATGGAAAAGTCAGAAAGTATCTTTTGATGTCTGGGAAATAAATTTGGCTTAATCCACAAAAGATTCAACACTCTGTGGCCTCTTCTATCTGCCATCACTCTACAACTGTCTTATGTGTAAATCCTATTTTTGACAGATTTCTATTGAAAATACTGGCTGGATATTTTAATAACTCATCCCTCCCTGTTCATTAGAAGGATCCAATGAGAATAAAACCAATGTGATATAGGTGAAAGGCAGGTGGTGAACTCTTTATTCCTTGCCAACATCACCCTCTACCCAAAATTCCAGAAGTAAAATATTGCCCTAATATCCTGATTTACATTTACATCTCTCAGATATTTGTATGTATTTTCAACTTGGAACATGATTCAAGTCTAGCCTGTTTGTATATCCTGGCAGCTTGTAGTGTTAAACAACAATTTCAAACAGTTCAATTAACACTTTTCTTCATTTTCTGTTCTGACAAACATGGGCAAATGAGTCTCATGAATAACAGAATCCTGTGTTTATGCTGAGAGTTTCAGCTTCTCAGTTTGCTTTATGGTCCTATAAAAATGTCACCATTTAACACATGCTAATTTAGCCAGATTCACAGATTTGATATTAAGCACATATTTTTTTTACTGAGTATAGCTTTTCACCTCCTTGCCAGTTGGAGGTCTTGGAGATTATGCCTTTTTTTGTCTCCTACATGTTCAAGGCTGGGTAGGGAAGGCAGAAAATCAACACAGTCCCATCAGTAGAGGCAGTGATTCTTGCAGGGGAGCAGAGCACTGCAGGATTCACTGCAGTAACCCAGCACATTGGCTGCTTTGGGTACCTCTCAATGTCCAAGCACGGGGCCCTGGGGACACGATAGAGTTTTACATTATGTAATTTGCCACATTCTTTCAATGGCAAAGCACTGGCAGCAATATTTTTGAGAGTGCTGCAGAAAATCATTGGAAGAGGCACTTGAGAATTGCTTGTTGGGATCACACATCTCTTCCTTGTTACGGGTCTGTCTTTCCAGATTTTGCACTCTCCTGACTTTGTTTCTGGCGGAAACATAAAACAATGCCAGCCTTTAGGTGTTAAACGCTGCAACCGGGCTCACAGCGAGATCTTGGCAGGGAGATTGGCTCAGTTCCTCCCCAGTTTGCTGCAGCATCTCCGACGGTGGAAGCCAGGGGAGCTGAGGGGATCAGAGAGCCCCGGTGGCGGCGGGAAATAGCCGCAGCAGGGCGGGCTGGTGCCCTACATTCGCTCTGGAGGTGCTGCTCTCACTCCGCTGCAATGGTTAAACTCGGCGGCGCTGGGGAGCGCAGGGAGCGCACGGAACACGGGCTGGAGAGGGAACTCTCCTGCTGATTGAAAACCATCTGGAGAGCACAGACTCCGGCTCACTCCGACTTATTTTTAGGCACCAAGCTCCGTAGTCTTTAAAGGCAAAGAGAGGGGAGTAAAAATAGGCCAATTAGCGTAATTTCTAAAAAAAAAATAAAAATTTTAAAAAAAAAAATTCCTTAAAGATCTTGAGTGATCGCAAAGGTGACTTTAAAATTTAAGGGGAATGGAAAACAAATGGGCTGGGTAGGAAATTTGGGGCCTCTAAGAAGATCACTTAGCCAATAAATTGCCTTTTTTATTCGAGGATCTTTGAAGTATCCTCCCAGGAGGGACTATCTTAAAGCTAGCTTTAGTTAGTAGCATTGGGTTGTTAATGGCTTCCGAATGTACCTTCCCCATTTTCCAATCTTACTGTAGCCTCTTACCTTCCCTAATTGTTTTGTTATTTTTTCACTTTGTGTTTGAAGAGCAAACTTAAAACTATGAAAAGTGGGAGTTTTGTGTAAACATAAGGTGACGTGTAACACTATTTCAGGCTTGCCGTGATCTGCTCCCAGTTTGTCACACAGGCTCACGTTAGTTTGTCAGCATTGTGAATTTTAGGAAAAGATTTCAGTCCTTCTTGGAAATCTCTGTGCCATCAACTCGTTGGACATCTGGTTTCAATTCGCAATGTATCTGCCTGAGGGTACATAGCACCCCCAGAGTAAATAATAATAATAATGTTAATAATAATAACAATATCTATAATATAGTAATAATAGATGTAAATGAAGTACATGTTCTTGTGTTTCCAATGCGGGAGAAAACAAATTAGAAAATCAATTGCCTGGAGGTTTGCATTTACATTGCACGGATGGTTTACATTTTAAGCAACATGAAAACAGACTGCCTTCAAGGAAGACCATGAATATTTTGGGAAGATTTATTTAAACCAAGGATTTGAGGAAATGTTAAAACCAGATGAACTCTATCCACAATAGGAGGGCTAGATCAAGGAATTTGGTTCAGCACCAACTCTGGGTCTAAGTATATGAGCAAAATCTATATTTCAAATCAGGGATGGGTAAATGTCTGCAACCCAACAGGAAAGCAAAATGTTTTCTGAAGCTGAGTGCAGATATGCACCTGTGAAGGTTAAAAGAAGATGGCTCAGTGGAATTGCATATGTGGGGGAATTTTTAGACTCTCTAATATTCCCACTTGAGTCTGTCTTGGAGAAAGCAAAACCTTTCACAGAAAAATATCAATTTGAATAAAGCTTTCAAAGAAAGTGAGAAAGACAAATTAGTGATGGCAGCAGTGATCATTAATTCTCTCACATTTTGTAATAATAATCTTTACTTTTATTCCAAAAAAGAGAAGTGGCTTTAAGAGAGACTCCACAAGTCTGTTGACTGCATCTTTCACCCAGCTGTCAGAAGTTCAGCTTTGAGGTCCCCTCAAAAGCAGACACAATCACAACTTGAACCTCTGGGTCTCATCTCCTGGGCCTTGACTCTCCAGCTATTAAATATTCATTTGGGTTTGTGTTTTCCTTCCTCTTGTTTTTCAAGGAGAACTTCAGGGGGTCTCAAGGTCTTCATGCAGATCTTGATGCAGAAACCTCACAGGTAAAATTCCCATTTCACAGCAAGACTGAGAGCAGCAGAAACTGCAATAGAAACAATTCCAGTGCTGCAGGTCACTGGAAAACACTGGAAGGAGGACAACAAAAAATTTGGTGAAGAATAAAAACATTTTGTGTGTCCTGGCTTGGCTGGTTGAGCATTGCCTTAGAAGATGGCCAGGGAGAGGAATAGCTGTGTGACAGGAGGTGCTGTGCTCACAACAACCCCTCTGCTGCAGGCCATGAGCTGGTACATGGTATGAGACCTTAAATACCACTGGGATCATGGTCTGAATAAGCATAATTTGGCTTTTCAACAATTTACACCTAGATATTCAAGCATGGTAAAGGGAAGAAAAAAATACCTTTTTATAAATATTTATAAATATTTTTAAAAATACCTTTATACCTGTTTATTTCCAGATAAATATACTAAAGGGAAAATTCAGGGAAGGAAATCAGCACAAAATGTGTTTAAAGAAATACTGACAGAATCATGGATAGTGTTCACATTTCACTACAAAATACAATTACAGTGCAGGAAAGTTACCAGGGAAGTACCAGACAAAAATCCAAGTTACAACCCTCTATTCAAGCAACAAAAAATATGATTTGAAAATTAAACTTTTCCCCAAGTGAAGCAAAGAAGGAAAAGTTTCTGGAAGGTGGGAATATATGGTTCCATATATTCTTCCAATATATGCAAGAAATTGGAAAAACAAGTAATTAGAGGCTGAAATTAATTATTTGAGTGCCTCAGAACAGAAAAGGGAGACTTTCAAAAAGGAAAACATGAATAAACATAGAAGAGGAATGGGAACCAGAATGGCATTTAGTGTTATTTTCCAACAAAATGAAAGATTAAAGCCTACATTACCCTGTACCTTGCACATGTCATCAAGTTTAGACAGCATCAGAGATAGAAGACCTGAAAACAGAGGGCACGAACAACAGTAAAAATAAAAAAAATAGCCCTGATCCAGTCAAATATTTACATTGCTTTAGGGAAATTTAGATCAAACATTAATCCTCCTGGAAATGAAGCATGAAATAGATGTGCTCTAAGTGGATATAGTATATTTGGCCAGGTAGTTAGTGCTGGCCATTATACTATATAGTATATATACTATATATATACAGTATATATATATACTGTACATATACCCTATATACTGTATATATACACTACTATATATACACTATACTATATAGTATGATGGCCAGGTTAAACACACATAAAAAGTTACAAAAATAATAGTGGACACCCTGAACTACTTTGTCCTCAAGAGAAGCATAGGAGCAAATAGGTGCAAATAAATGTGTTTTATTCCCCCTTACAAACCCTTTAACGAGAGGAGATGTGGGAAGATCAGTGGAGATCTGTGATACAGACTTTCCAAAGGCATCACAAGACCAAACTAAAGACACCTGTAAGTCTGGATCACAGTTTTGTGTGTGAATGGGAACTGTGGAGGAGGCAGGACCATGGAGGGGGTTTAAAGGTCCCAGTCTCACCAGGGCACAATTCTGGAACAGAACAACAATTGTGGTAAGGGGTTGGTGTTATGTTTATGCTGGAAAATGAAATTAGGCAGCCAGCCCTGGCAGAGGTGTGTGAGTGGCTCTGGGTAGATCTCACAAAAATGAGGAAATTAGGCAGTGTTCTGTCAGATGAGATTCCATTTCTTTACAAAATAATTTACTTTAGAATGTACAAATTAACTATGTATTCACTCCTCTGGGATCAGAATTTGCTGTGTACTTCCAAGGAAAATGATTTAGGCATCACTATGGACAGCTCAGTAAAGACATCTGCTCAAATTCAATATGTAGCAGCAGTCAAAATTTTAAATTAGATGTTAGGCTGCATTAAGAACTGAATGGCTGTAATACAGGAAATATGGTACCATTTATAAATCTGTGAAACAGACCTGGAGACTGAGAGCTTTCGGTTTGTTCTCTTGATCTCAAACAAAGAAAAAGAAAGAAAAACCAGAAGTCTGAGGTGGCAACAAGGGATCATAAGAGTTACAATGAGGAAACATTTAACTTTGGAGTCCTTGGGAAAGAGGATCTAATTTCTAAAGAGGAAAAATAAGCATGCAGGTAAAGGTAGAAACATATGCTGTGGTGGAAGCTGCAATGGAAATCAGATATTCTGACATTGCTCTTTTGTACAGAACCATTTCTGTGGTATTTGAAACAAGCACAGGCTTTTATAATTCTGCTTGGTCTTGGAGAACTGCTAGAGCTGCTGACATGAGGTCTGGAGTTTCAAACACTTTTGGTCATTCAGTGTTTGCAGCAGGAGGTAATGTTTCAGTAAAACTTCGATTCTTCTCACTTCTAACACTTTTCACGTTTCTAGGGACATTTGCAAAAGGCTCATTTGTATAAGTTCAAAAACTCTCTTTAATTAAAAAGCCATCTTTATGAATGCAAATGAATACATCAAAAACTCTCAGAAGTCCACACAACTAATAATTAATCTAGATTTCAAGGACTCTCTAACACTATTACATCATGAATACCTCCCTTATTCAAGAATGGGCATCCTTCTAGCAATTAAAAGAAAAATTTAGAAGATAATTAGACACAATTCTCATCACAATATTTTACACAGGTATATGATTTTGAAATTAGGTCAAGGGAGGGAGGGAAAATGGTGATTCATTACAGAGGCTCCAAGAAGCACAATTACCCCATCATAAATTCTAAGTAATCTGTTTTTCTAAGTCATCAGTGTAACAAATGACCATTGTTAATAAATTAGGAAGCCAGAGAACACCTTACAGAGTATGAATAAACTGGGTGCAGTCTGACATGTGTCTTTATCAGTAAAATTGCCAATAAAATTTTTGAAAAGTTTATATATTACAAAATCAGCAGACTGTATATTAGTTATATACCATGGTGATGGGCCATACAGAAAAAAGATGATTACTCCTTTAATATTGCACTTGCACAATTGCAGTGACAGAATAAACCTGGGATGCCAAAGCAATTATGCCAAAATACATCAGCCCTTGCACTCCCTGGAATAATAGGGGAAGAGATAGATGTGATTTATTTTAATGGACCAGCAGAGGTAATAAGGAATTGCTTAATGTCTTTCTTCACAGATTTAGATCTTTATGATAAGGTTTTTATGAAATGGAATATATAACCCAAATAAAGTGAAACCAGATTTAATGAAATTGCCTGTCAATAGCACATTTACAAGTTTGGGGTTTTTTCCTTTAGTCTTGTTCACACTGCCTTTTTTGGTAGGTGTTAATACTAACTGTGCTCAGATGGTTCTCTGAGCAATCAGAAGTTATTTTCTCTAACTGATGGTATGGTCTGGTGGAAGACAATGTCCAATAGCTCAGGCAGGTCTCAGGAATTCTGATATCCCAATTCTGACACTGGTTTTGTTACTGATTTGCTGTCTGACCTTAGATGTAGCACATGAAGCAGTGTAAAATGGGTGTAAATAGTATCAAGAACACAGAGTTTCTCACAGGTTTGATGAATGTCTATGAAAAGTCTGAAAAAAGCTCTAATGAAGCCTGGAAGATTTTCTAGACATCCAAAGTATGATTGTTTAAATAGTCTGAAGCTTTCATAGCATTTCAAGCAAAGTTGAGTACACATAGATAAGAAAATTTCATTTATGTTCTAATATTCAGAAATTTCAAATGAAAAGTTTCTAAGATAAATATTTTTAAGCATACAATCTAATGTGCTCATAAACATATATTTACTACATTTTGCCATTTTATCTGTAAACAGTGCATCAAAACTTTTGGGGAAAAATAATTTCCTGTTATGTATATTCCTTTCTATGGTTATGCTGCTGAGCATTCAAGAGATTTCAGCAGAAACTCGATAGGATGCTTTTTGTGAGAGCAGCTCAAAGATCAGTAGGGCAACCTAGTATGTGACAAGATGAATATTAAATCTGTTAGTGCCGAGTGTCTCATTTCCCAGTAGTGAAATGAAACTGTTTCTGATACTTTTTGAAGAAATATTTTAAAATCTCTGTTGAAATCTGGTCTAGGGGAGAGCTGAGGTCAGGGAGAGGATTTCCAAGTGAATTACCAGAGCTGAGTCTCTGGTAGTGGCAGAAGCTTCATCCCTGGAAACATTAAAGGTGATCTGAACACCTTTGGAGTGTGTTCAGGAGTCTGAACAACCTGTTGGAATTACAGATATCTCTGCCCACAGCAGGGGGCTTGGATTAGATGACCTTTAAAGGTCTCTCCAACACAAACTATTCCATAGTTCTGTTTCCAAACACTTGGCAAAAACTGGATAATTAATATTCTGTAACACTTGGCAGCAGAGCCATTCCTTTCCTTGAAGAACTAGTGCTGTTCCCCTAAAAAGAGTTTGTAGAGTAGGGAATCTTCTCTTTTCTAGGAATCCTTCTCCCATTCATCTCTGCCTTCTCTGATATGCCCTCTCATAGTTCCCTGTCAAGTCAGAGGCAAAAAGCTCAACCAACTTTTGTTCCTGATCTTCTGCTTCAGGACCAAACAGACATGATTTCTGATGGGTGCTTTTTTCACCTATTTTTGTTTTGGAGGTTCTCTGTTGAAGACCATTGACAGTGAGGAGAACACCTTCAGAGAAAACACTGGGTGTCACATGGGGCGGGTTCTGTTGCTCAGAACACAGCTCAGAATCTGAGCTGTTACTCTGTATGAGCAAAGAAACTGGAAAAAAAAAAAAAAAAAAAAAAAAAAAAAGGGTTTGGGGAAGAANAAAAAAAAAAAAAGTAGGTTTCTGGGAGTTAAAACTGTCCACTACTTGAAATGATTAATACAAGTAGTATCATGGAACCAAACAGCCGAAACAACAGTAATCTCCATCCCAAATACAGAGACCTGAAGGAAAAGCAAGCACTGAAGGGGATTTCAGTGACATTGTTCACAAGTAATTTTGTGTCTGTTAAATATGAAGTACCAGAACAATGGGAAAAGAGAACAGCAGACTCAGAGGGATGTTAGAGTCCAGACAGCAAGCCAACAGAGTGTTCAGAACCAGTGCTGGCTCAATGAGGTGATGAAGAAGTTGGTGTTGGCTGGACAAAATCTTATTGAGGCCCGAGGTGTAACAGCTGCCCTTCATTCCAGAGAGCTGAAAAGAAGCACTTACAGTCACTTATGAAACTATAGCAGTCTCCAAATCAAAGCCAAGGAATGTGTCATCACCCAAACAGCACAGTGCATGGCCATTGAGGAATATTTGGTACAGTGAGGAGAGGGAAGCAGAGGATATACAGACATGGGGCAGAAAACCAGAAAGAGAGAGTGAGATTATCTAGCAGAGTTCAAGATGTGGGCTGGAGGCGAAGGACAGATCTTCTACTGTTTGATTTTTTGTGTGTTCAGAAAGATTAGACTTTATCAGCCTTCAAAAGTATGCAAATTTGGATGGAAGATGCTCCCACTGCATTCAGTTTTTCCTTTCTCTAGAAAAATCTCTCTTTTTTTTAGCCAACTGCTTGAATCCAAAGGATGAACCATGTGCATGATTGAGGGAAACCTGTCTGCATGCTCATCTTTTCTCCTGCTCTTGATCCTAACAAGGCACCCTAAGACACTGAACACAGAGAGTGCAGAAATATAAATCAGGAGGGTACCCCACTGGTATATTATGGAAGAACTGCAGAGACCCACTTGGAGACTCCCAAGTCTTTCACATCTTCAGAATTTTCTCTCTCCTTGAAAATCATGAACCTGAGCAATCTGTAGAAAGTTTTCGGTGAAGTCAGTTGCTCATTTTCAGCAGGAAGCAGGATGGTCCAAACGGAAACAAAAAAGTCCGTAACTAGGTGCTTTCCAAGAAATTTTCTTCTTGTAGGTACAAAGGCAGAGGAAAACCTGTAGAAGGCATTGCAGTAATGAAAATCTCATCTCCCTGTTGCCTCTCAGTGCTCCACTCCAGCATCTCAACCTGTGGCACAAAAGATTTCATGATCAAAACTTGAGATGTTTCTCCTTATTTTCTCTTAGGAGTCTGAGAAAGTTTGCTGGGAAACTTTGAGTTCAGTGGGATTTGGATCAGGTACTCAGGGAGAGGGCAGAGGAAAAGATCTTGGTGGCTTCAGAGTAAAAGTATAAGGGTGGTAGTCAGAACAGCCAGGAAATGAAATGGGGTAATGATGCACCTAATAACTTACTGAAAATTCTGCAACAGGGAATGGAGCCAAAATCTCAGTAGAGATGTGAGCCTTTATTTCAAAACAGAGCAAGAAGCCTCTTGGCAAAACTCCCAAAAGCGAGGTGTGCAGCTGAAAGAATTATTTCCAAACAGTTCTATTCCAGAAGTACAGACTGAATGGAGATTACCATGGCTACCCCCAGGGCATGACTAACCAGGGCTGGTGAGGTAGATCAGGCTGGGGAGCTCTCTAAAGACTGACATTTCAATAACACATCGTGTGATAAGGGCCAGATCCTCAGCTGGGCTTGGCAAGGGCAGCTCTGAGGACATCATTTGAGTTGTGTCATTTTGTGCCAGGGGAGAACCTGGCTCGTGGAATGCACGCAGAGATGATTCATGGTTTAATACCAGGTAACACAAGGCTCTGTCAGAAAGACTTTAAACTAATAAACTGTGATAATCTAATCTTGTTATCTCAAATACGAACCACTTCATCAAGCTCAGATTAAGTCAGGATGGGCTACATCTTCCCAGCCCTTTAGGAGGAAAAATGCAGCCATTTGCCATCTGGTTATAATGTGAGGGTCACATGGAAAGAACAAAAGTCTCTCAATATATATAATTTTTTGTATTCTGGAAGTTTGAGATAATAACTGTACTGTCAAGAACTATTTGTAAGAAAGTTATAATGAGGGGATATGAAGAAATAGTCATTATTGCTCAGCTCAGAAATCTTATCAGAGTAGTTTTGCTAAAATACTGCTATTGTTCAGGCTCTGATACACTGACATTTCTAATATTGCTTCATTCACATTTTCATTTTACATCTATTTGTACAAGCTTGGAAGTCAATGCCACGAGTCAGCCTCTACTTATTTGGGTGAACCCAAAATCCCAGGATGCTTGACCTCTTCCTTTTGTGCAATCCTATATTGCACAAGAAACTCTGTCCTCCCAACTTCAGTGACTAAAATTTGGGGTGACTTTCTCAACTTATTAACTTTCTCAGACTATTATTTCTCAGATACTTCTCAGATAGTGGAAGGCTATCTTTCTTTATTGTGAGAGTAATTTTTTGGAAGTCAATCCTAACTCAGTTAGTGGTGGAAAGATTTCTGTTTTGAAGAAAATTCAAATAGATTATTTAACTAATATTATTTCAAATTCTTTCTGATAAGCCCTTAAATGAGGAAGATAATAGGCACAAGATTGGTAAAAGATATCTGAGGAAAGGAGTAAAATAAGATGTTCTACAGATGGTTAACAGAAGGTAAAGGGATTGCAGGGAGATGAAGGTTTTGCTTAGACATAAGGAAAAACTTTTTTAATATTTAACTAAGATTAACATAATTTAAAAATCACTCCTCTATTATTTTGGACTTATCTATAACCAAGCCTATAAAAATTCAAAGTTACTGCTTATGACAATGGCTGTTGATGAACTTTTAGGCAGATGCCATATTCCACTGAAGCTGATGAGTGCCCTTTGCTTGATCTCATTTGGCTTTGGGATGCTCTACTTACCTTTTAATCAAAATCTTGCAGTCATAATTGAGCTGTCTTGGTATTGGAAGTATTAAAGGTGTGTCAAGACACTCTCTTACTAATCCAGGAAGGGCCAGTCCTTCCTTAATCCCAGAGACACTTAATGGTTTATGGGACATGACTTTACTCTAGGTGTCATCTTTTAAATAGCAAGTAAAATTAAGGTCTGGCCATTTGTGATTATAAAAGATCATTAATTTCATTAAGAATTGAGGTGCTTAATTCCCTTGCATCTAATTGAATTGTGCTTAAGTTACATTTCTTTGTTTTTCTATTATTTCCTGCAAAAGAGTGATTTGTTCTGATATTTAACCTGGAGTTTAAATGATGAGACATAATATCCATCAAATGGACAGCCTTAAACCCACATATACATCTTTGACAGCACTTAATTTATAAGTGTTTCTTTAATATCCCTTTTTTGTTCCTTGTGATTATACTGGCTTAATAATGTATCCATGATATAGGATATATAATGTTTGGGCACATACATCTCTCACCCTATAGGTAACATAAGATTTATCATATATTCACCATTCATTCAGAATTAGAGGAGATAACCAGTGTAGGAACAGTCTTTGCTCTTCACATGGAAAGATGCATCTGTTGTTTTTTCTTTGAAACATCCAGATTTGGAACATCTGAACTGAAACAAATAGGTCCTAAGTTAAAGGACACCTAACTGTCAAAAAATTTTTCAGCAAACATTCATGAAAATCTAAAAAAGGAAAGAAAAATAATTCATAAATAACTGATCATTGTAAATAATTATTTTTTATAACATTTCAGCTTCTTCAATATTAATGAAAATATATATATTTTAGGCACGTGAGAAAACTGCTGCGAAATATTCTTTTAAAATAGTAGACTATTGTTTCTAGGAGAAAGAACTTATTCAAATTAGTTCCATTTTTGAATTTGTAACCTTTGTGGCAATGAATGGAGTGACAGAGAATGGACTGATGCAGCAAGCCCAGCTCCTGTGAGGCAGAGGGACCCTTTGCATGAGTGGGGACTTCTCCTTCAGACCCTCAGTCCCTCAGTTTAGCAACCTGAGGAAAATGTCCTTTATATTGTACCTAGAGAAGTGTAGACTACATGCAGGTGTGCTCCTACAGGGTGAAAAAAAGCAGTAAAAAGTCCTGACAAGGTAAAATCAGAGATAAAATTGGGAGTTCTCTTCTGATTTGTTTAGTCATTAGATATCTTAATTTTATCATTGAATATGCAAGCATACACTGTTTATAATTGCAGATTAACTGACTGCACTGTCTTTGATTTTCACTTTTGACAATTAGAAGACAAGTATATACTATTACCCACAGAATTACCAAAACTGTTTAAACTGTAGCTTAAATTCTGGAGTGTTATGTGTTGAGATATTTTTTCTATGGTTACCAAGAACTCTTCTGAATTTAAGGTGAATAAATCAATTACAATCAATTTGTTATCCAAATTTTGAACTTCTTCCTCAATACAGACTCTAAGGATTCAAGATGAGTTTGGATTTAATGATAACTGAATAAAGACAGGGCACACAGAATTCATCACAGGATTTGTTCTTGTTTGAGGAAATGCACATCTTACTCAAGGATTTCTCCTCAAAGGGATATCGATTGCCAGTGACATTCTTAAAAGCGTTAGTCAAAAAGAAAGGAGGTTTTTGTGTGATTTTCTAAATAAATATCTGGTTTACTTCAAATGCCTGACACCAAGATGGAGATGGTTATAATAAAAAATAGATCTTCGAGAGTGGACTGCAACATGCCTGTTTGTAATGTTTATAAGGGTATTTGATTTCACATCACCCTTTTTTCTTAAGCTGTACCAAGAAAAAAAAAGCTCAATTGCCTGTGATGATGAATTCCTCTCAGAGCTCTCTGCCTGATTTCAGCAAGTCCGGTCCTTGCTGCAATTCCCTCTGTCCACCCACACTGCTCAGGCACCTGTGTCTCCACTGTGTGACTTGGCTGCCACAAGGCTGCAGTACCTCTCCTAAACATTTTGCTTCTTTTAAAACAATGAATAATGTATTCCTAACTAACTAACTTGTTGCACTCCTGCAAGGTTTGCAGGCTCAGACTCCTGTTAGACTTCACTTAAAACTTCATCTTCCTCAAATATTCCATTTCCATGCCTGTTTGGATTGTGTCAGTGCTCTGGTAGTATTCATAAGCAAATATGATTGTAATTTAGGCCTCCTCTTGTCAATGATGCATGGGAGATTTACAAGCATTAATACGAGTTAGGATGTAAATCCCTTGCTCAACAATAGCAGAGAATAACCCCCTTCATATAGATTCTGATGACCTATGAACCAAGGGTCAAGTGGGCCGTGCCACAAATTATCTGACAGCAACAGATGCCAAAGTCTTGGGAGGCAGAAAAAAAAATAACAAAAAAATGAGGACTAGGAAATGCTGGGTTCATTTTCACAAAGGAAAAAGCAATTTCCAGCTATTCCTATAACTTCATGCGTCAGCCACTGACACAGCCACAAATTATAAGAAGCAAAACAAAGATTCCTTCTTGCCTGGCAGCAAACTTCCTTCTTTCTCCAAAAATACACAAAAGTAGCTCCAAAATAAATAGTCATCACAATTAATTACCTACCCAAACTGAGGGCTGTGCAATAAATCTTTAAAGTTTTCAAGTGCGCTTTCAGTGTAAGGGAATGTTTGGAAAGTCAAGCAGCAGAAACCACAAAGTATGTCAATTCTGAAAATAAATGATGTTTTCATAACTCTGAGATAATCAGATTAGTTCTCCACTCCTTTAACTCAAGTTTTATACCTGCCTAACTCCATTGATTTCAGTAGGGGTTTAATCTGTGCCACATCAGGTCTATATCAGTCCTATACCAATTGTAAATTGATTTACACCAGTTGTAAGTTAGAGGAGGAGCACACTCAGTGTAATAGTTCACAGGCCTCATGGTTTGTTCTGCCTTTGCAGTTTATTCTGAAATCTCACATTATTACTTTTGGCTGTTGTAGGGTTTTTTCTGCCACCCCACAGGTGTGTGAGGTCCTGTGCACACAGGGAAGAGGTACAGTCAGAACCAGGGGACAACTTTTATTTTCTAACCTCATTCAAAGGCATTTTCTTTTTTTTTTTTTTTTTTTTTTTTTTTACTGGCCGNTTTTTTTTACCTCATTTAAAAGCATTTTTTTTTTTTTTTTTTTTTTTTTTTTTACTGGACGCTGCTTTTGCCCAGGTAGTGACAAAAGGCCCAAATCCTGCATAGATTTTTGCATTTGTGAAATCTGTCTGTGAACACAGCATCTGACATGACAGGAACTCCCAACAGAAGTCCTGGTGGAATTAGGGCTGTGTTGAGATAAGGGTGGAAAGGAAGAAAAGAAAAGCATAATTTCCAAAGTAGTTATACATATGAACACCCTTACTCATGTGAGAAATGTCCCCAGAATCTGCATTTTGCTCGATATAACAGGAACAGTTTCAAGTTTTAATTCAGTGAAACGACTTTGAATAATCTGGCTGGACCATGCCCATCATTACCAGATTCGTCAATTCACACTAACAATGCCTCAAAACAGAGCATAAGAAACCTCAGGATTCATATCTATTCCATAGTTTGATAAAAATTTGCACATTAATGAAGGTAAGAGTATAATATAAGAAGCATAAGACATTGAAAAGGTGCAAGGGGTTGTGGGTCCTCATTTTTTTGAAGATGATTCTTTTAGCAAAGACTTTCTGTGAAATTGCAGGTGACAAGGGAGGGTCTCATTCCTGAGCTGCCAGATGAGCAGTGAAACTCAGGAGCATTTGTTACTGGTGCCTAAACCCTTTCCTTTCTGCTACAATCCCTTGTGCAGGGACTTTGGATGATATGACCCCACTGGATGTCCCTTCCTCTCAAACTCCAAATCTAAAATTCTATTAACTCAGATTTGATTCTGTTTTGTCAACCCCAGAACAAACACCTTTGTTTCGTGCTATGTTAGATGCAGTGTTAATTAAAAGATCATAATCATTGCTCCCCTTCCCCCATGGAACCCTGGGAGGAGAAAAGGCCTGCCCTCTGTGCAATTTATGCCTGTGGCTGAGAGGATGCCTATCTTTCCTGGGTATTGCTCAGAATCACACAGTTCATCAGCTTGGATCACCAGCAGGGCAGAGACACCAGCCTGGGGTGGGGCAGAGGCAAAAACCAAAGGGCAGAATGGACCATAGGGAAAAACAAGGGCCAAAAGAACAGGGATACAGGAGCAAACACTGCATGATGAAAACCCATTGGTGAGGTTCTAAAGTGAAAATGAGTGCCTCTCGTTAAATCTGCTTGCAGACATCCATACAACAACAGAAGATGTCATATCCCATTGCATTTTAGCCTTTTTGTTCTCGCAGATGCCATCAGCCTTCTTTTCCCTGCAGATGCTCTTGCAAACAAGATGCCAGATCTCAAGGGGATTTCTGTTTTAGAACAAAAAATTGCAAATAAATGGAGGACTGTAAAATACTTCAGTGGAAGGGAAAATGAATAAATTATGGGGGCTCTGACCTGCTACTGTTTTTTTGTTTGTATTTGTTCAGAGATTAGCAGCAGGGGAAGCTGGAAGTTATTCTGCACAGGCATTATATTTCATGCAAGATAACATGCATTTAAAATTATGCCATCATCCTTCTTGTACTAATATGAGGTCAATTGAAAGGCCCACTTTTTTTCCTTCCAGTTTTGAATGGGATGGATAAAATCTGCACTGGGTCTGCAGTGTTGCTGCAAACTTGAATGGAGTTCATAAGTCCTGTGGTTGCCCTGGAAAATATACTGGTGGCCCATTTGTACCTGAATCAAGAGCAGGGGGGTGGTTTTTGTGGCAGAGGAAGGTCTCCAGGCTGGAAGAGCCTCTACAGAGGTGTTTCATATGTTGTGCATATTTACAGATACCGAGGAGAAGGCAGCAGGAGCAGCCAGTGAATCACCACGGGGTTTATGTGCAGTAACACAGATGTTGAAACGCTGCTGGCCATGTTCTCTTACCCAATTTGGGTACAACCTGGAAAGATATTGCTTTCATACAGTTTGGCAGAAACAGACATTTGGTTGCACAGGCTTAATGTTTTTGACTCTTCCAGCATTTTATTGAATGAAGAGTGTGAACACGACTCTGGTTGCCTCTTTATTTTCTAGGGAGTGAAAAATCCCGGCTTGTTAAAACTGTTTAGAAATCCCACTCCAAAACAGACCCATTGGTATTTGAAGGGATCAGTAAAAACACCCATTTTGAACAATTTAAAGGATTCTGTGAATTGCATGTATGCCTCATCTGACACAAACAGTTATTTCCCCTGGAATAATGCCCACTGAATTGTATAGAATTTGGAGCAAACCTTCTATTCAATATAGCAGCACCATGCATCAGGATACTGTGCATTTTCAATGACCTATGAAATTTTTATTGGCAATAGAGATTTAAAAATTGGGAGCAAAGCAAAGAAGAATATGCCAGTCAGTGCCAGTTTATTGGTGGACTTGTCAGACATGAGCCAGCCTGCAGGTATCATCTAAATACCTGTCCATATGTATGATTAAATATATATATGAGTGCATATTTATAAAGGAGCAATAACTTGGTATAAACACCACTCAGCAATGAAATATCAGTGTGTTATCAACATTGTTCTCATACTAAATCCAAAACACAGCACTACTAGCTACTAGGAAGAAAATTATCTCAGACTAAACCGGGACAAATGAAATAAGCACGTATATCAATGCATGCATAAATTCATTTGCTTGTATTTATATGAAAGAAGATGCAAGCAACAGGGAAAAATAGATATTTAAAGGGAAATCAAAGTAACATTTATGCTATTTGGAACTAAGGAGAATCTAGGAAAAACAAATCTAGTTGAAAGTAGCAAAGCAGTCACAAACCTTGAATGGATACCCCTTTCCATGTATTTCAAATCACTTCTTGAACATCCCATTGGCCATCATTTTTTACATGTAGCTTCCAGTAACAACAACCATTGCACCCACCCACAAGTGTGAGACCTACTTGCAACACTTCAAGTGATGATGAATTTTCCTCATATTTCTAACCTTTCACTTTACAGCTTTGACATTTCATAAGATAAAGTGGAAGGTGTTTATTGCTTAGTGAGGCTTGTTAAATGGATTAAAATGTGAAGTAAGGGCTTAACTCCTTTCATGTAGCATAGATTAAGTTCAGATTGCATTAGATGCTGTACACTTAAATCTGCTATACATACAGAAAAATAAATGTATCTATAGAGAAGAAAAACTTTCTGTGAGTGAAAAGCCTGCCAGAAACAAGTCAGTTCAGGCAAAGATACAAGTGCCTACTTTGCCTAGGAGAAATATTCTTGTCACATAAAAATCCCACCATTAATCAAAAATCACATTATAGCTTCTGGAATGAAGTTTCCTTTACTACTCTTTAATAATAAGTCTAAGATAAGATAAAATTGGTAATTGTACCTTCTCTTCTGATAGAAGATAATACTAAAGTGGTATAGAAATTTGAGTTACAAGAATATATTCACCCTGCTAATAGGCTTCCATTATGTAGTCTTTACTGATTTATTCATTACACATTTTCTCCACATATAGAAAAATTTAATTGAAAGTTACTTATTACATTGTTACAAAATGTTAACTAGAAAGTTTTCTTTAATCAAATGATCATTAATGCTGGGAGAGCTGGTTTATTTCAATAGTGCATTTATCAGGAGCAAGAATAACACAGGCATTGCCAACAATGATTTCACAGCACTGTTTGTTCTGCAAGCACTTTCAGGGACTAAACAGATGCTTTTGCAGCTTGCTGGGATAGTATAATACTTTATTTATATTTATGACTTTTCATGATCAAAGATCTAATGACACGTGAAATGCAGAAAGGTGTATATAGTACAGTGCCTTATCAAAGGAATGACATTACCAAGGATGGTAAGAGCTTGTAAAGTCAGATTCTGCCTCTCTGTGCATGGCCCACAGAAGTAAGTGGAAGACAAGTGTTCACACTGTCTCAGGGAGGAAAGCAACTTGGCATAACATCCTCCAGCAAAGAAAGGAGGAAAGGGGAAAGTGTCCTGGAAGCTGTACCTGTATCTAAGTCACTTTTGCATATTTTGCATTCCCTGGAGGTGAGTTTTATACCCATCTGGTACTACTGTATCCCCTGGCAATAACATCACCCATACCCCTGGGGAAATTGAGGGCTCTTCTAACCAGACTGGGGTCCCTATTTCTGAAGTCCTGTGCAAACAGAAAACTAAAAGAAATCTTTTGTCCTGAGGAGGTGGAGGATGAGGCACAAAGATATTCCCAAGTGGACACAACATAAGTGCACATGGCAGAGATTCCAATCCTGTCCTATGCAGCATCTTTTTGAATTAATTTTGGCATATAACTGGATGCAAAGTCTATCATAAAGCAGGTAGGAGTGTCCCACTGCACACCAGATTTAATTCTCAGCAACCAATCCATCACCCAATGGTTCCCACAGCATCCAAAGAAGATAAGCACAAACATGCCTTCTTGCATAGTGGTTACAGACAGACAGACACAGCCCACCCAGGGGGTGATCCAGGCACCTTCCTTCAGATTTTAAAACATGTTTGCAAATATTTCCTGTGTTTGACAATAACCATAACTACGCTGTAAACATCTCTTTTATTTTTGATTGCTCACTGCTCAAGAACTGCAGAAAACTGAGTCATTAGGTGCATTCATAAACTCTGTGGCTGGCAGAACCACAATCTGACTCAGACTCAACCGTCAGTGTTTGTTTCCACAGTAAATTCAGTGAAAATCACAGAAGCAGAGCAGCTACTGAAAGAAATACCATGGCCAACAAAGGCACAAAAATAAATGAGAAAAATTCTAGCTGAAAGTTCAGAGACATTGTTCCACATGCTAATCTGAAATAGAGAGCCCTTGTTACCTCATATCAACCCTGAGATGAAGACACTGCTGCCCTTTAGTCTCTGGTAACCATTCTGGAGCCACAAAACCAGAGATCTAGAAGATATGTATGATATAATTACATGGTCACAGGCACTGAAATCTCCAAGCAATTTGCCATGGCCTGTGAAACACTTACTCTGGGCCACTTCCAGCTGTAGCTGAGTGAACGTTCACTGATGGCACAAAATCCCTGTTCAAACCCTACAAAATGCTCTTTCACTGTTACGTGGGCATGGTGGTGCCCTTCATCACTGCTGCTGGTTCGATCCCTGCAGCCACATTAACCTACCCCCACACCCTCTTCCAAACCCCACAGGAACATCAGCAATCCTAAGGAGGATATAAAAAACCTGCACCAACACAAACTCGTTATTTACCTTGTTTTCTTTGATCCTAAGGAGGATATAACAAAACCGCACCAACACAACTCGTTACTTACCTCGTTTTCCTTAATTTGACGATTTCCTTCAAGAGCTCCTTGGAGTAAACAAACCTGAATGGTGGTTATTTCTGAAGCTGCTCATACCCTGTGTGACTTGGCCTCTAGCCTGGAGCTCTGCTTTGCAACCAGGCTAAGGAATTATATAAGAAAACCACACATGCTCGATGATGTTACGCAATATCTGTGGAGGGTTATAATTGTTTGGAGAAGCCAAATTCAGAATTGATGAGTAAGCATTGCTGGGGAGGCAAAGCCTTGCTCTGAGTTACACCCATGCACAGCCAGCAAGTCGAGTTTCTTGCAAGTCACATTTATAATGGTGCTCCTTCAGAGCAGAAGTTAGCCTAGGGAGGCTAAGCTGGAATAATTTAAAAGTCTTTCCCACCCCTCAAAGCCAAATTCTTCCTCGTCTTAGACCTCTGCTGATGTCAATAGACTTGTTGAGACTGTAAATCAGGCCAGAAGTTGGCCCTTCTTTGGTCCAATTACCCCATAATAAACTCCCTGAGGACTACTGTACTGATGGGTGATTTGTATTCTTTCTCCTCTGAAATGCTATATTTATGTTTATAGATTGAGTTAGCAGTTCTAAGGGAGGGGAGAGGCTGCCTGAATCATTTACAAATAGGAAAATCCATACATTTGAGACTTGGTGTGAAATATTTGCTTTTGGGCTGTAACCTTGTGTACTACTAAACTACTGTCTAAAGTAAATATTTACAGCCAAGTTGCAACAAGTCCTAAGAACATGCGATTTTCTGTGTGGAAACACTGACACACAAGGGTGCGACACTCTCCCAGTAAAACACTGACTTAATTGCAGGTTTTGCAAACGTTATCAAGCTTAATCTTGAAATTAATTTTTAAGTGCTTGCTAATGATTTTTAAGCACGTATCAAGCAGCTGGTTTTGTGTCTGATTCCCAAGCTCTTAAACAGACAACTGTTTTCCTTTTAGTGACTTTGTCAGGCTTAACTTGGGATTAATTTGACTGCAGGTGTCAGATAAGCACAGTATTCTAGCAGCACTACCGAGAACCATGTGGACAAAATGCAGAAGCATGAAAGCACGTTGGTCAAAACTCTGAAAGATTGATGGAAGTGAGTTATGCTGCTTAAATATCTTTGTCTGCCCAGAAAAGCTAAACTTGCAAGAGGGGTGCAAGTTATGCTATACAGCTAGAGTTTTGCCACATTCCCTGTTAGCATAGATAACTGGTGAGGCTTTTTTTTTAATCAGAATTTCTCTGTCGACATAAAATCTAGCAAGCAAGCTTCATAAATCATGCAGTGACAGCTAGAGTGGTTGGCCAGTGCTAAACACAACTGGACTCTTCTTTTTAAGCCTTTGCTTCTTAGGTCGCCTGCGTCAGCAGTACTCCAACAAACATCTGCAGTTCATCTTATCGTTTGAAGAAATATATGAGTTTCTCCATCAGGGTGGTTTTTTTAGCTTCAGCTTCTTGATTTGTTTGAACACCATCTGCTACATATAAAATGCAGAGAATTTGTGAAATGTGCATGCAGCGAGAAAATTTTAATTGCATTAACCTTTCTCTTTTTGATCAAGACAACTTTTTGTATTCATTGTCTCCTGATATGTTAAGTAAGCAAATAGACATGTTTAAAATACTGCCCAGATATTTTATTTGATATCTTCTATCTCTATTATACACGAATAGCTCAGACACAGAACCAAAGTTTATCCCTTCCAGCACTTAAGAGTTATTTTAATACAGTTCAGGTTACACATCCAAAAAGAGTTTAGCAGCAGTAATCTCTTTTACAGATTTGCTCTCATCTTATCACTCTGCACCTACGCGTGTATTATTTGCATTGGGATTTAAAAAAAAAAAAAANAAAAAAAAAAAGGAAACTAAGTTAATTGTTCCTAGAATTAATCACCAGAAGACAAATAACTCTGTGGATGGCTGCAGCTCGCTGCCAGCAGCCGGGCTGAGCTGACGTGTGTCATGGCATGCGATTGCCACAGGGTGGTAGGAGAAGTGCGGCTCCACGGCCACGCCAGCCCGCAGAGGAGAGGGAAAACTTTGGAAAGGGCGAAGGAGGAATCGCTTCCCACTCAGTCTAAACAGAGGTATCAAAAATAAGGTTTAGCTCATGGCAAATCCAGATGGTTAGACGTTTGACCCATATCTAATCCCTCTGCCAAGCGTGCACCACCACCATCACCGCTGTCATAACACAGCACAGGCACTTAAAATCACCTCGGTTCCAAGAAGCAGCACGCGTTTTGGAGAAAATTAAATTTTAAAGCGTGTTGCAGGAACAGAAAACACGGTCCTGACAACATGTTATGTCTCCAGCTTTGAGAAGAGTGGTATCATATATACTAAAATAATTCCTTGGGACTGCAGCTCCCTGCGGTTCTGTGCATTTTGTTATGAAAATATTGTACAGAACGTGGAGCAGCACTTTGATATTGAAAGATTATTTCGCTGAGATCTATTTATTTTACTTAAACATTTTATAAAAGCATGGAGGCTTTGTCTGCCAGAGGAAAAAGAGATCGGTAAAAGAACTTCTGCCTCTCTTGTTAGTCCTATTCATTGTACTGATGAGTCCTATGAGTTATTGATTACTGATGGTGAAATATAAAGGGGAATGATCAAGTGACACATATGCAAACTAAATCCTTGGGTTTTGACAATTGCCTTAATGCCACTGATATTCAGATTTGCTTTCAAGGGCGTCTTACTTGAAGCACAGGGTACTGCTCACTTATATTAGAGGCTATCAGAGACACCTTGACTGAAAAATAAATAAATAAATAAAATATTAAAGTAGGAAACGCAGCATGTGTTTTATATAAGTATAATATATAACTTCCAAACGCCATCATGTTTTATTTGGGGATTAATATAGTTATGTCCAACTAACAGACGAGGACGTGAGAGGAGTATCGAGCTCGAGACCTTCAGGGTATGGAACAAACTGCATATTCAAAAATGGGCAAGGTTTATGTAGTATAATATCATGTTTTAAACAGTTCATAAAAGAAACCAAGTGACAACAGAGCAGTGTGGATGATATAAAATAATGTAAACCTTCCTTCAAATATCAAGCAATTTTTTCTCTGCCTCAACTCACTTTCCACAACAGAGTGAGTGAAAAATCCATAGAGAATAAAACCAGTGATCCCTTTGAGCAAGGATACAAATTTACCTAGATATGTCAACCATACAGATTTATGGGACAAGGAGTTTTTCACCCTGAAGAAAAAAGCCTTCTTGTCAGTCATCTATAAAAAAAAGCTGAAAATAAAGCTCTCTGAGTTATTTTTATGTTTCAGGAATTACAAGAAATTTCTGTTAAGGTTTGTTGGGGTTTTTTGTGGCTTTTTTTTTTTTCTTTAAGCTTTCCCATAACCATGGAATAGTTCTCTTCATGGATGTATAAGAAACACTTGTGTTGTGCTGCTATTAATGGTATGATTTGTTAGTGTACTTTTATGTATGGAGTGTCTGCATCTGGTAAGGTCTACAACTGTACCTCCTTGACAGTGCCAGATGTTGTGAAGATAAAATACCTCCTGTGTGAGGAACTGCTGGAATCAGGCTCCATGATAGGTGTTCTTAATGCAGTTTAAAAAGGCATCTGTCTTTAAATAATTTCAACATCTTACTTTTCTATTTGCTGTTTTGTCAGACCTTTCTTTTTACTGGGGAAATATTTTAGTGCCCCTCCTAACTTGATTTTAAAATTGCAGTTCAGTTTCCTCCACGTTGTTTTTGTGGGTTTGGTTTTTGGTTTTGGTTTTTTTTTGTTTGTTTGTTTTTTGGGTTTTTTTAAATTCTAAATTACTTCCCTAATGAAAAGGAGAAAAGGAAGAAAATGTTTACTGTGGGACTCAGCTGAGGTTAAGCATATTGGCCCTACCAAGCAAAAAAATAATAAAAAAATAATAAAAAAAAAATCAGCAGGTATTTTTAAACCAGGTTAGCCATGAAAGAGCATGGAAAATAATGAGTCTGAATTTAGCTAAGATTTGTTCAAAACATTACAGAGGGGAGACAAGAGGGCTGATAGAAGGCAGGAGAAGAGCCCTGCTTTGCTATCATAGCCCATAACTCACTGCATTGTCAACCTCTTAAAATAGTAATGATACTTGACCCTTATTAGTATTTCTGGGCAATATATGAGCTTGAGTTTCCTTGGGTGAAAGATAATGCCTCAGACCACCCTTTAGACCACCATTCTATCTAGTTATAGTACATATTAATGTTATTCTTGGGTCATTTAACTTACTCTCAGTGAAGAGTGGAGAATGGTGCTAAGCTGTAAATCAGCTCTGTCCTGCAATGGATTTGTGCCATAAGAGATCATCTTGAAAATTCCAGCCTTGCCTGACCATGGTAAAGAGATTATGGTATGTAAGAATTCTGCTAAACATAGCTTGTTTCATTTTTGTGCTTCTCTGCTTGTCTGCCCGGTGAGGAAATGTTAAGACCCGTTATGGTGGACAGTGCACTGAAAAGGAATATTGCTATAATAAACCCCCCAGGGCTAAAACTTTTACCATATGTGGTTAAACTCTCCATCTTTTCTAAAGGTGAGCTGCGGCAGTGAGGAAATTATTAAAGAAGGCCACTGATACTGTGCATAAAAATTATTTTTTTAATCCTCAGGGAAAAAGAAATGAGTTCATAAATGTATTGTGCTTAAAAGGTATCCTCTGAGTGCCAGTGTTCACACCCCAAATGACAGACTGAAACGTTCAGTGGCATTAGTCCATTTAACTAAATCCTGATTACTTGAGATGAATTCATTTAAAAAGCAAATGTACTGCTACTCCCTTAGCAAAGGTTTCACTAACTATTTCTCGAAATCATAAATATTTTTTTCCACACTGTTCTGGCAAACAAACAATGTTTACCTTCAGCTTCCTAGAGAAGATTTACAGATAAGTCCCTAGTCTGTTTTGCAGATGTGCCTTGGTGAATTTAACAGTAATATATACTGTCATCACGGTTGTCTTCAAATCTTTGAAATCACTTATGCCTTTTACAATACATATTTAATTGAATGTCTAGCTAGCAGATATGTATAAGTATCTCACATTTGTGGGTGGGCATGTGTGTGCCTAATACATATATTTAGCACTTAAACATGGTACGATGAGTGATTGAGAAATGCCTAAGAGAGAGATATTTTATACATGCACACAGAGTAAATGCGTAATCTCCTGAAACAGCCAGAGACGGAGAGGAAAGTGCAGAGACATCTGCAAATTAACAAATCATCTATCTTTGGGGTCACTCACAAATTAGTTTTGCAGAATAAGATAGAACAAAAACATAATTCTGACGAGCATTTGTTCTGGCTATTTATCACATGAAATTGTGTAACAATATTAGACACAGGAATTTTTGCTCAGCTTATTCCTTATAGTATTACCACGATTCCACAACTTGGTGCAGATGGTCTGTGCTGAATAATGTCCTTTAGTTGACATTTGTGCTCTCACTGTCTAACTTTTAAGTAGCTGTGATGCGTATATTCCATAGGAGCTCCATGGGAGGACAAGGGAAGGTAAATAAAAAACAAAATCTGATTTAGGAAAGGAAACTCTAAAAACCTCTTCACCTGCTGCGTAGTTGGAGGGTTCTCCACATTTAATTTGCTATTTTTTAATAGATCTTGTAATTTAAATTATTGCTCAGTAACAGAGGCTTTGGAGGAAACCTGAATATTCCTGGGATTTGGTTAGTCTTTGGAAGTGTGAGCGCTTCCCTGCTGCAGTGAGGATGGCATGTCCCTCGGTTGAGACATATATACTAAAATCTATTTCACTCTGTACACCTATTGTTAATTTTATTGCTTGAATGGAGCAAATGGTTGTGTTTATACCTCAAAAGCTATTGTTATTAAATTAATTGAACAGTTTTGAATCTCATTTTTCTCTGTTAATTATTTAAAAACAAAATCTTAAATCTTAAAAGAGCAATTTACTTCTGAATGAAGGCTAAAGAAAATTTTATATTAAGTAAAACATAAATTAATTAACTATCACAAGATGAACCTTGTTCAAAAAAGTCATACAATCAGTATATTGATTCCCTCAATGCATATTTTTCATTTATTGGTATTATAAGATTATGCTCAAGCCTAAAAAAAAAAAAAAGAGAGATAAAGAAGAAAACTGAAACTGTACATAAGTATAGAACCTTAGCTTACTTTATCCTGGCAAAATATTTTTATAAGTATGCCTTATTTTGGAATTAATCACATTAATTCTAAATTTTTAATTAATTTCTTTTTATGCTTGAAGCAGCATTACTTTCTTATTTGTGTGCCTTTAGAAAACGGCCACAGAATTTTCAAGAATTTATATTAAATTTTTTATGGAACCCACAAAAAGGTCTGTACTGAAAGCACAGTATATAAACATTTTAATCAAATTAACATATTTTTTCATTTGTGAGTCATCCTAGATGTTTGTGAATACATTCCAGCATGAAACTTCTGTAGAATCTGAACAAGATTGTTAAGGATCAAATTCCCTACTGGCCTAATTCCACTGAAATCAGTGGAATTATTTCAGGGGAGAATTTGATTCTTCATTACTGTGTGCATTTTTCAAACCTCCAATAATGTTTTGCGTGCTCTTCAGTTTCCTACGTTTATAGAATACATTGACAAATACAGCAAAATTGTATTTTATTCCTCTGTAAAACAACAACAACAAAAAAAACGGGGGTAGGGGGACAAAACAAAAATCTTGTTTCTACTATTTTCTGAAGTTTTTGGGGCCAGTTCACATAAGACAAAATCCCAGGAGGCTCAGAGCATATTCACTCTTAGGCCAGCATATCCAATGCACTCTTTAGTCTTAGATTAAGGAATTAAAGCACTGCAAATGAATTTCACATCCAAAATCATTCAATTTGTCCCCTTTGTCTCCTAGAATCCTAAGCATGTGGGACCACACTAAGTATAGCAAAAATAGCTGCTGCTATAATCATAATTAGTACCTATTAGCCCTTCCTAGGTGCAAAACCCCAGTGATGAGAGCACAGCACGAGAACCTAGATAGAAGAGGATTTGAAATCTCTGTAGTACAGGGCTGTTATTGCTGCCCTTGCAGGTTCACCAAACGCAGCGAGTGAGAGGGAATTGCTGGGCTTGGGAACCAGATCCTACGTGCCTTTCCCATACACACAAAGATGTACAGACTGAGATCTTTTTTACCTCCTTGCTGAGCCATTTCTTCTTGTCCAAATGTGTTTTCTTAAAAAAAGAAAAAAAAAAACCTGCTCATACATTTCTAATCATAATTAAAGGATAGCATTACTGATTTGTAATAGCCTAGGTATTAAAATTTGTTTTTCAGTGTGATGGAGACATTTTTTTATTCTTAGTCACACAGTGGATAGCAGCTGTTTTACACAAGCTGGAACAGCTACTCAGTGACCAACTAAATGTCTGAACTTTTTGATGAATTATTTTGGCAGGCTCGTCTATGCTGATATGTGTAGGTTAGGTGCAGATTTCAGCCTCCTTGCCATGAAATGTTGAAGTTATGGGCAATAACAGGTCTAAAAGGCATCGTCAATGAAAATTAAAATTTAAAAAAAATAAAAAAAATAAAAAAGAGAGAGAAAGGAAAGAAAAGAAAACCCACTAGACACAAGTCACGTTTTCGAAAGCAGAGATTCTAAATTGTGCATGGAAAATCAGCACAGTGGACCGATCCTTCTGCCTGAGAAGCTGTGCCCCTGTGTGTAGGCAGGTCTGTGGAGAGCGGCTCGCCCCGGCAGGACGTGTCTGCCCGGGATGGAGAGAGGGGACCGGGAGCGCGGAGCCGGAGCCAGCCCCGCCACCCCGCGCCAGCCGCGCTCGGTGACACCCGGTGACACCCGGGACAAGGGACAGCGCGGCCCCGAGCCCGCACCCTGACCCTGCACAAGGACAGGGCACAACCCCGGGCAGGGCCGACACCGAGCGGGGACCTGCCAGCTCTGCCTTCCTCCCGCCGGGGTTGCATTAAAAAAAAAATTAAAAAAATAAAAATCCCATCTCCCTGCCCAAGGTCAAACACAAGTAGTTCTCAAAAAATCTGAGGCTGTCGTTTTGTTCAGGGCTCCACGTTATCCCCGTTGGCTTCAAGCATAAAATCAGGTGGGAGCCAGAGACAGCTCCTAAAAGTGAAGTCACACGTGATAAGGAGAGTATTGATATCATAACCTGTGTGTGAAGGAGAAGGGAACAAGGTTATGATCATTGTCTGAGGAGATCTGTTCAAACAATGTAATAGAAAGCTGCCCCCTTTAAACAAACATTAAACTTTTGCTAGAGGGTTACAATTTATAGTTCCAGCACGATCTTTTGAGGTGCTGTGCATACATTTAATATAAAGATGTCTATACAGTTTCCCAAATGCAAGGCATATCCTGCACCACAGGCTCTGCGGCTACTTTTTTTTAATCAATAGCTCATAAGTATTCATTGAAAGATATGCTGGTATTCTAACCACTAAACTTGTGAGGGAATAGCTACAACCATAATAAAATCAACATTTACCTTTGAGCCTTTTTTTGAAAATGACAAAACATTGTGACTCTTAAAGGAATTTTAATTTATTGCGAGAGAGTTGGATATATGTCATATACGCTGCTACCAATTTTTCCACATAATTAACCCAGTGAAATCTGTTAAGAAAGCAAAGCAAAACTGTGATTTAACAGCCAGGTCCACCACATGAATATGCAAAGGAGACAAGGGAAACTTTACCTTCTCTGCAAAGAGCTGCCCCAGCCCGACCCTCACCCACAGCCCGTTTCTCCTGCAGCCAGCCCCTGCCACCACCACTCATTTTCCATTGATTATCCCAGGATGAAAGTTGGCTGCTCACCTAGATTTACAAAGGAAAATATTCTTTAAAAGGTGAAAGCTTTTCTGCGTGTGCAAACATTTTGATTGCTATTAAAGAAAACACTACTCAAAGCCTAGATATAATTAAAAGATTGGGTGTATTTTTACGTACACTGACTGATCTACATGCCTGAAAACATGTCATCTTCATTGTGATTTATTTTGCAGTTAAAATAACGTACTACTTTTTCTTGAGAGTGATCTGTATTTAATTTATTACCTGAAAAACAGATTAATTTCCTTCAAATTTTTAATAATATACTGTAAGATCCCAAAGGAAAAAAAGATACTTAAAGGGCAAAATAACTGACATGTTGCATACAGACCTGGATACCGAGTTCTGAAAACTTGGACAGACTTATATGATCATGCAATATTATAGTCAATAATTCACAACCCATGCATATCTCCCAATGCAAAAGTTATTACCATGTCTATTTTTTAATAAAAAGATATGAAGGTAAATGGAGATGGAAGGCTAATATGGTTAAAGGAATTGTGGGAATTGACTGATCCTTCCTTGGCAGTGTTGGCTGAAGAAGAAAATTGTCATCTACCCCAATTGAAATCCTCAAGCCTAATATCCCACTACTTGGAGGTTTTTCCCCACTGTTAAAAAAATTGGCTCAGGGTGCTGCTGAAAGCAAATCTCATCTCCAAGATCTCATCCCCATTTTAGACTGGCATGTCCACAATGAAGGACAGTGCATAAGAGCCCCATGCAGCTCCCACTTCCAGTGGTCCAGGGGAGCAGCCCTGTGCCAGCCTTTGGGCTCAGAACCTCCCCAAGGAGCAAAGCCCAGAGGTCCATGTCCCCCCAGGAGAGGAGGGAACTGAAATCTCCCTTCCCTGGCTCTGTGTTTGGGCTAACGAGCATAACTTAGCAAGCTGCCTCCTGATTATTCACTTCTTCCTTTTCTTTCCCCAACTTTCTCAAAAATCTCCAACCACACAATTCAAAATAATTCAATCTTGATTTTGAACTCATTGCCAGGTGAGCAAAATGCAGTTTCTTGGCTCATGTCCTCCTTTCAGAAACAGTTCACTCTGAACAAACCAAGGCTGCCTAGCGCACATTACTGGGCAGCTCTTCTAGTCTGGAACAAAATAATTTGGAAGTGATTTTCAGCCCTGCCCCACACATTCCCAAGCTGCTCCTCCTCCCAGGTGTTAATCTTTCTGCTGCCCAAGTCAGTTTTGGCTGCTGTAATGGAGTTTTTTCTCACTTCAGAATACTGTTGCTACAAAAGGAGTCAACTGTGTCCCCTGTAGCTTCAAGGGATCTCTGAAAGTGACAAGTGTGTTCTAGAGGGACACTCATTTGGCAGCATTGTATCACCAATTACACCAGGAAGTTTTCCCTCAGATTCCTTACATTTTCCATATCACTCTGTGTGCAGCTCACTGCAAAGGACTGTCTTCATGCATTGGATATTCTCCCTGTAGTTGCATTGTCCAAATGATTTTTTACTTGAATGATATATTTCCCCAAAGGAATAAAATAAAAATATATGGTGCCACAGTAATTGACAGAGTCCAGGATTTTGCTGCATTGTCATGTATAACTGCATATTTGTATTCTATCCATGCAGCTTATTCTAGGTCAGGGTTGTTTTTTTTTAAAAATAAAAAGGAAAAAAGGATGCAGGAAAAAATCATGTACATGAACCATTTTCCTGCTTCTTCCTCTTTCCCACAAGCCTGAGGAGAGTCAATACCATGGTTAACACTCAGACCAAGCCACTGCATAGTAGCAAGTTGGGTTCTGGGGACTTGAAGAGCTGGCTATGAGCTATGCTGGCCCAAATTTGGGCTCGGTGCACCTTGTGACTGACATCTGCTTTATTTAACTACATACTCAAAATTTGGTTAAACCAAAGCAAACCAAATCCTGATGTGCATTGTTGGTTTTGCCTTTGTTTTGCTTGTTTCTTTGCAGTTTGAACCAAATTAGCATGGAGTGATTATGTTTTATTAGACAGATTTCTGGAGAGCATTTTGAGGGATTTGCAGAAATCTTTTAAGTTTGAATGTGATGTTGACTATTAAATTCAGGCATTTTCACCAAAGACTGCAGTTAGCTTGTTGGTTTAGGTCTGGATCTCATTCAAATTGGGCATGATCCAAGCTCCTTTTAACAGATGACTCCTTTATCCTGAATTTCAGCAGCAAGTTTTAGAGCATCTACCTTGGGTCTTTAGAACCAAACTCAGGTTGAATCGTGGCTTAAGAGTGATGAGTGTTCTCCAATGGCTGAGGTGTGGCCATCAAATGCAGTTGTGTGTTTGCACAACATTGGCACTGAAGACCTGACCTCATGACCAGTGTTTTCACACAACACACTCTCTTCAGACTTCCTGCAGAGCTGGGTCTTTGGTTTTCCTCAGAACCTGTGAGACTCTTTGTTATATACACACCAGAGCTGCCTGGAAAGTGGTGGTCATCTACAAAATACTTGCAATGTTTCCATCCTTTTATTCTTTCCCTTTCCTTTTTTGAAAAACAGGATCTTTAAAATTCTTCTCTTCAGATGAAAAACATCTTAGACTTGCAAAAACAGAGCTGTTTGTTCACAACCACTTAAAGTAAATATGCACTAACCTGCTTTGTACTGTTTTCATTTTGGGGATTTTTTAATGTGTATTGCTCAGAAACCATCAGGAAGGCCAGAGGCTGACATTTACCTACAAACAAACCCACCAGGAGCGCAGGACATTGCAGAATCCCCTTTGGGGCGTGTGGAGAGAGCACTGCCAGGAGCATTGCCATTCCCAATCCCAACCTCTCCTCATTCCCTGCCTGAAACAGCTGCTGCCTGATGTGCTCCTGGTTTTGGGGGGTTTGGCTTGAGTACTCAAAGTTGGACACAGGGGCCTGACCTCATGTGGGCCATGGAATAGTCCTGACAGGGGAAGAGGAGCACACAAGCAAACATCTCCATCAGTACATGAGCTGCCCTATGAGTCAGGTAGTCCAGCAGCAGCCTCTTCCCCTAATTGTTTGCCCTCTGCAATTAATTAAAGATGAACTGGCAAGTAAACCACACACTCCCAAGTTTTCAATGCATTCAGTATCCAGAGCTGGCAACTCTTCTCCAGCAGCTCTCTAATAAATACCATCCACAGGAGTTTCGTGCACAACTTCTGTGTTTCAGGCTCAGCTCAGGCTGTGCTTGCAACACAGTTTCCAGCTGCTCAGCTCCAGCTCCTGCGAGGAGCAAAAAAGCATTTATGAAGTTTCAGCAGCAGTTTATAAATAGTCACATGATAAACAGTGGGCTGTGCTGGGTACAAGAAAATTCAGCAGAGGCGTCACCACAGAGAATATTATTGCCTATTAGGAGCTAAAAGGGGCCTGAGGAACGTTTCCCAGCGTGGCAGCTTTCTGCAGATCAGTACCCTTCTGCATGGTGCATCTCCCTGCTGGGCTTCCCAGTGCCTGCGGTGGTGCCGGGGCTGCCATGGGGTGTGGAGCAAGGAGGAAAACCCACATCCCACAGGCACGGGGTGTAAGTCACTACGGCCACACAAGGAGCCCCAGTGTGCCTCCTGAGCATCCCACAGCCTGTCACACCCTGGACACAGCTTCACTCCAGCCTGGTTCACCTGAGGAAGTCCCACGCCGAGCAAATTTCGTGGGTGCTGGGAGGCTTCCTTCCTCCACAGCACCAACTGTGTGAAGGACACTGCACTTAGACCACAAAATATCTCTCTCTCTTTTTTTTTTTTTTTTTTTTTTTTTTTTTTTTTTTTTTTGCACAGGCCAGCAAACAGCCATCATCTGGGAACAATGAGAGCTGTCAGGACGGGGGAAGGGAGCCAGCCAAACTGCGAGCACGGGCTTGAGAGCCGAAGGAAAAAAAAAGAAACACTCCTCAGGAAAATTTTGCCCTGAAAAACCCAAACTTCATTAGCTGAAAATGAATACTCAGTCCATTGAGATGTGTCCTGTGCCCGGAGAGCAGCATAGCAGGGATAGGTGACCTATTTTCCCTGGAGAGGAGGGAGAGGTTGCTCTCTATTGATCCCACCCTCCCTCTATCAGTTTATATATTAGCTCCTATGGCCTGTGGAGGAAGCAGCCAGTAATGGAGTGAATCATTCACAATGAATAAATCATCTGACTAATTTAGCTTGTTTTTCTTCTCATGCCTCTTCCACGAACAGATCACCATTTCCCTAAAGTTATTCGTTATTATTACTATATAACTTGTCATTTGGGGATGTTCTTTTCTTTTTATTCTACATTTTTATCTCCTATAAGTTAGCAAAAATCCATTAGCTTGGTTATGATCAGAGAGATGAGTTTCATGGGGCTGTTCCTAGCCCCACAGTGAATGAGCTCAGCATGGCTGTTGCAGGTATTTGCAACAATAAACAGAGAAAAAAATTCTTTCTGTTAACTGCTGAGTCCAAGGTTCAGTTTCTACAGATCCACATGTCCTTCAGGACAGAGTCTCCCAACACATCTGTAACACAGCACAATTGGGAAAAAAATTACTTCTATTTACACGAAGCGTTTTTAAATCAATTTCTATCATATTCTGGCTAGCAACCATCTCAATGAACAGCATATGTGGGGTGGTATCACCTAGAGGACCACTTGGCTTTGTCTCTTGCTAAAATGATGGCAAAAACAGTGGAGAACCTGCAGTGCTGGATTCAGATGAGGTCTGCAGGATTCAGACTCCATGGTCAGCATCTGAATGGATTTGGAGAGCCTGGTGTGTACTCCAGCTCCTGATGGCATCATGGAGTGTGCAGAAGGACAGGAAGCCACGGGGCTGAGGACTGTGATGGGAGGTCTGGGGAGATCTTCTCTCTCTGTAAATGTCTTTTCCCCCAGCAGAGCAAACCAGTGCAGCAAACCCCTGATGGCTTCAGGCCTAAGTACACGCCCACATTTCTTCCAACTTGTGTGTGTGTGTGTGTTTATATTTCTTTTGCTTGCTCTATGTGAGAGCACCTCACCCTTTCGTGAGGACTTGATGTAAACAAAAGAACAAACCAGAAAACCAACAGGCAGCAAACAGCACCCAGACTAAAGCACCACCTGCAGCACAAAAATGCCAGGCACCTCCCACACACCTCCCACCCACCACATCAATGGGGAGGCTCAATGGCAGCACCGTGCTCTGCCTTTTGGCAAGCACCAACAGCCAGAGAAAATGCCTGACTCCATAGAAAACAGGGAAAAGCTCCCATCCCTGCACTGCTCCAGTTCCAATGTTTCACAAGCAGTCTCTGTAAGAACTAAGAAAAGGAGTCCAGTCATGCCAGATCTCAAGCTAAGCAGTATTGATGAGTGAAATTTTAGACACAGGCTAATTGCAAACTGATGCAAGATGCAATTGAGTGGTGTGATGCTTCTCTGTGTGAAGAGCTGCCCAGGGCTTGCCCACCCACCCCTGCTCCCTGAATAAGTGCAGGCCCTCCTAAAAGCTCTCTGTTTCCTCACCAGACTGGGCTCATTCTAATCACTGTGAGAAATGGCTGCAAGAGTCAAACTGGGCAGAAGATGGGCTCCTCCTGCCAAGTTCTGGGCAAGTGGCCCACAGCCAGGCCCTAATCAAAAGTAGACATGATCCTTCCTTCTTGTTCTTCAAACTACCAATAAATTAAGTATCTAGTGACTTGACCAAGAGGTTTAATATTATTACAGCAAGGCCATGTAGTCTTCTGGGGAGTCCCTTTCTTCCAAACCCTCATCCAAGTCTGTAAACCGAGCTGACAGCTGACATTTCCTATCCAAGTGCAAGTCAGAGCTCGTAGGTGAAGCTTGGATGGATGCAAAAGTGAATGTAGCTATAAAGAAAGACAGCAGAGGAGATTAAAAGCTATGCTAATTTACACTACAAATTGCAGCAGCACCTTAGGTGAGGTAATGGAAACCACATGTAGCTGTGACAGCTCCAGTGCAACCAGCACTGCCCCAGCTGCAGAACAGATTTACCTCTGTGCACCTGAGTGTGCAAATGGAGATGTTTGGGGACTACAGCAAGGTGTTTGTCCTAGGCTGAAATGAGGGATCTTTTCCCTTAGATTATACCCAATCATAAATATATGTGTGTCTATGTCTATGTCTGTGTCTGTGTCTGTGTCTGTGTGTCTGTATATATATATGTATATGTATATGTATATGTATGTATATATATGTGTGTATATGTATATATATGTGTGTGTATATATATATATATATATAGAGTGAATCCCAAAAAAAATCTCTTTGGCATTTTAATTAGACATTTTCTTAATTTCCAACTATCTTGTGTAAACAAGTTGTAATGGTAAACTCAACAAATTCCAGAGGTCAAACCCCATTCCTGACTCAGTCTGTTCTTACATCATTTGACCAAACTGTACACCTGGTTGCTCCTCTGTTCCTCCAGTTTCAATCACTTGCAATGTCCTATTTTACCACCCTATATCTTTTCCTGTTAAAATGTTGTTAAGGGGTTTTTTCCCTACCAAATCCATGCACATGTTTACCTATTTTCCCCATTCTAGCTTAACATTTTCCTCAGTTGCTTCTGGGAAACATCCTGTTATGGGAGTATAAATAACAAACACAGTGTGCAGGACCAGATATGTGCCTTCAACACCAAGGGGATGGTTGAGCCATGAACAAGCCACCACTGCAGCACAGCAGCCAGACACAGGAATAGCCCAGCTACATGATTTCATTCTTCAGGAAGTACTCAGGTCTCCAAAAGCAGCTCGGCCTCCAAAGAAAGAAGATTTAAGATGAGCACAGTGCTCCACATGACTTACAGCCTGGTTCTGTTTTCTCAGAGCACCCTCAGAAAGCAAAAGGGAGAGGAAAGTCCGAAAGATTCTCAATTAAAATATATTTTTAAGAGTTTTTATGACACTTTAGTTTTTTTATTCTGGAGTATGCAGCTGAAAACTGCTACACAACTGCTTAGCCATGCCTAATTTGGTAGTACATTAGACAGACTTTCAGCCTAATACTCTCGAGTCTGTTGTAAATACTCGAACATTCCAGTCAACCAGACTGATAAAAACAATTTAACGGGGCTATTGGTAAGAGTGGTCTCAGATTTGCTAAGAATCATGTCTACATTCACACATGCAAACCAGAGCATTTTCACTCACCAGACTGATTGACTGGTGAAAAATCTTAATGTAAAATAAAGCTACTGACACACACTGAGACTGTGAGGCTACTCCTGCCTGAGGCTTGTAGGTGCAAAGAGCATCTAAAAGGTCTGAAGACGTTTTTAAGTGCTCTAGGAAGTTTTTCTTATGAAAAAAAGGGTCAGTCACAGCCACAAGATGAATGCTTCAAAGTATCTTTGGCAGTTTTGTAGCATAAAAATAAGCTCATATTTTAGGGTGCTTTGTGGTGGAAAAAAAGTACCGTGTTATTTGGCATATGCTGGGATTTAGTGAAAGCCAAAGAAGTACTTAAGATTGCAGTTGCTTTTTAAAAAGTTGTATTGAAATGTCTAAGGTCCAGATAATCACAAGATCTGAGACACTTTAGGTTAGGAGGGACTGTGGCCTTTTCTCTTGTCTGTTCATAACATTTCCTATATTTTTTCCCTTTGTACATCCTTTTGGCAATAAAGAGAGAACTTTTGTCCTGCATTGTATAGATGGAAGTGATGTTTCTGGTAATACTTTTTTGGTGTAGATGACGTGAAATTATTAGAGCAAAAGATGATGAATTAGTGGGCTTTGTGAAAGGAATGCAAAATTTCATAAAATAACTGCACAAAGACTCAATCACGAGCATTACTCCCAAGTAATACCTCCACATTCAGTTAAAATATAAATCATGGAGTTATTCACAATACCCTGTTCTTGCAAAAACTCCTCAATAACACAACTCTGACATTAACTTTCTTAGCAAAATTAGGACCATGGAATATATAGCTTATTACAGCTGGAAGCCATTCCTACCACTCCTAGTTAGATGTATTTTTGAGAAAATCTAACTGATATTGACCTCAGCACTGTTGTCTGTACTCGGTTTTTAACTTCTGCACTAATATGAAAAGTTTATCAAGATGGCCAGAGTTACACACCTACAGAAGGAAATTAAATTTGTCAGTTTACCATTAACCTATATTCAGAATGTACTGGCTATTCAATACTCTGTATTAACCAGGTACCCATCTCAAAGCTGGCTGTAATACAATATGTTAGAAGATTGTTTTTTGAGTTCAGAGAGAGGACAGATTTCACTGCAAATGTCCAGAGATTCAATTTATGGTTTTGCATGACTAATTCAGACAAATTAAGGGATTGAAATATAGCTACTTTGGTAGCTACAAACTGGAAGGAAACTACAAGTGTGGCCAATGATACCATGAAAACTTTCCTGGTGGCCAAAAGTCCTCTGTGGCTTGGGTCACCTCCACGCCCACTTTCACTAGCAGGCATTTCACTGGCTGTTCTTCTGTTTATTTGCATACATAAATCCCACCATGATGGTGAATGTAGGCATGAGAGGAGTCATAGCTGTGTACTAAGGATTAGTTTAGTTTGAAACCTGGTCTTGCATGTGGGACCAAGATGAAGCTGTGCTTGTGAAATGGTCTAGAACTTTTTGCAGATTTGCAGTCTCCCTGTCTTGAACTGATGTTGTCTAAATCTTAACACATATTGTTCTTATCAAAATAAAAGCTGCTAAATACTAGATAACAGAGATACATGCTATCCTCACTAATTCAGACATGACAGAGTAAAATATGTTTGCCTTAAAGAAATTATTAGCTGTACTTGGTGTCCTCTTCCATATCCTACCCTGTGTTTGTCTTCATTCCCATGTGTCCCAATGAAAGTTTTCAGCTTGTGGGATTCAAGTCCCACACATCTTTTGCCTCTCCAAATCAGGTGGCCAGTGCCAGATGGACTCCCATTGGACATCCTGAGGACTGGCACAGCCTTTCCTCCCAGGTCAGCAAAAATTCCCGGAGATCTGCATCTACAGCTCCTACTTCTGCCAGGGACCAAAGCAGACTGGACATGATCAAGGGAGTTTATGCTTCAGCAGGTTCTCCTGCCCTGCCATGCCCTGCAGACACAAACCACAGACAGCAGCAGCCCAAGGAGCAGCCCTTGGCCAGACATCACTCACAGAACTCCGACTACAGCACAGCCACTTCAGCCATCACCTCTCTACGTGAGGTCATGAAAGTTCAGGTTCCGTGTCTGTGGGTTCTGTAAGGTGAGGTCTTGCTGCTGCTGAGTCTGAATATGTTTTATCCCAGCATGATTTCCTGGGAGCTTCATGTTTGAGATGGCTCTTGCTTTTGTAAAGGTGAAGATGATATTCCCAGCTGATTCTAGCCAAAATAATTCAACAGCAGATGTGAAGTATTCATCAGACTTTTACTTTCCCTCTGGCCATTGAGCTTCATGGTGGTTTAACAGCAGCCTCAGAGATCCCACCACAGGTTTCATCTTCCCTTTGCAAAGCACATCTTGGGGCAAGTGAATAGGCTTAGGGAGTGACTGCACACCATCTCTATTGTGGCCCATTAATACAGAGCAGGACTATTTCTTTGATCTGCTTTATCTTCTAGCACCCAGATGCAGGCTCCAAAACAGTAAAAAAAAGAACATCATCACATTTATTCATTTGGCCCTGCAGTGTTGACTTTGTGCAAATCTTTGAATTGCCCACAGGTCTTGAGTCTGGCAAAAGGTTCAGTTCTGGGATTAGGCTTTCTCTTTTCTCACTTCACTCTTCATCATTTGTAATTATGTTTTTGTTGTCTGTAAATTTTGAAGACCCAAAATCTTTTTTTTCCAGTTGACATTGGTGTTTTCTTACGCCTTTCTCTGCTAATTTTATGTAATGATATGACCTATTCTAGTATCCACTTAGATATCTCTCAAGAAATTGTCTTAGACAATGAAATTAGTGACCTTAATTAGGCCATCTAGTTTGGAAGGCATTAGTGACATTGGAACAGGATGTTTCTGTCTGATTACATTAGTTAGACCAATTTAGACAGCAAAAGCAATGTGAAATCAAACTCTCCACTGGTGGGAGGGAACCAAGGAGTCGGGGAGCAGCTCCATTTTACTGACAACATTTCCATTGCTGGTCATGCTGGCACACTCTGCTGCATGCGTTGTGCACCAGCAGTGGACACGCACAGTAGAGAAACAGCTATGATGGCTTTGGAGATGCTTTGTTGGTGAAGCACTTTGGGGAATCTCTCAGCACGTGGAAAGGCTCTGGTAATGTCTCTTCCTTCAACTTTTTTGTTGCAAATGAACCAGTTGCTTTGTTCATCCTTTCCACTGGCATTGTTAGATCAGATATGCTGTACCTGGGCTGGCACCTTTCCCCAGTACATTATTTTGGATTTCTCAATAGCATTGTAATGTTTTTGATGTTTCTGATAGTGTGGTAATCTTGCTAGACACACAGGCTTCTCCCTCCATATTATCACACACACGCACAACCTCTTTTTCTGCAGTTGTATTGTCTCTATGGTTTTTCATGCAAAGGAAAGCCAGCACACTCTCTGCAGCAATGCCATGGACTCCAAAGGATCTCTTCAAATATGCTTCATCCATGGGCTCCTCTTTAAACCCTGACTTAGCCAAGCTTTTTCCTAATTTGAATAAACATGAACTACTTTGTTCTAAAACAGCTCAGCTTCCTTATTTGTGAACTGTTCTTAATGCCATTGGATTTGTCCAAACATGCAGTTACAAATTACTCCATCCTCCCTGCTCACTATATACTCTCTTAGCCAAGAGATCTCTCCTGAGCACCTTTCTGGTGATTTCAGTCTGTATGGCACAGCACACATCTCCATGATGAACTGCTCACAGCACAGCCATGCCCTGTGTGGCAAGGGATGCAGCTAGAGAGGCATCCCTTCCTGCTGGCCTCAGGGAATGGTTCACCAGGAGGAGATAGGGACACTCTTTCCTGTGTCATCCATGTGTCCAGCACAGGTGAATTTACTCACACAGCCTAAGGATGTGCAAAAAAGAGCAGAGCTTGGCTGTTCATGACTTCCCAGCTGCTGCTTCCCTACCTGCCCATCTCCTTGCTCACACCACCCATGGCTGGACAAACCCAACAGTAGCACAGCTGGTGGTCACTGTCCAGTCACTCACAGTGGTCACTTTCTGGTCACTCACAGTGTCAGGAACAACAGCACATATCTGGAGCACGGTCCCCAAACTGCCCAGAGGATCTGGGGAGGAGGAGTCAAGGTACTCTGCACCTTTGTACCACTTTTCTATGCCAAATGCAACAAGCTGGCACATTCTTGATGACAAAACATCTGCTCTTGTTGCATTCATGTAAATAAGGCTAAAAACACATTTTCAGGTCACATCATGCACAGAAAATAAATTGAGGGTGTTTTTTTACTGTAAATACACCTAGAAGATAAAAGCCAGGCATCAGCTGCTTAAAGAGGACAGAAGGACCATGCTACAAATTATTGTACTAGGAAAGCTCACAATTGCTTTTAAATTCTTAAACAACCTGGCATGGTTTATTTTCAGAACTGAAAGCTCCGCTACCCAGAGATCACTCTTCTCCCTTCTCTAAGAGGATTTCTGAAAAAAAAAAAAAAAAAAAAAAAAAATCTTGCCAAAAGCAGCTGTCGGCTAATGTAACACACAGCACCACTGTAAGAATAGATCCATGCGCCCTGGCAAAACCTCAGTCCTTGTCAGGACCCATGAATGAAACTGTCCCAGGGAATCTGCAGAGCAAAGCTGCATATTTAGGAAGCTCAAAAGAGAGTCAAAACAAAACAGAGTGCAGCAGGAAAAGCAGCACAGACATGTCAAAGGGCTGCCCACATGGCTCAACCAGAGGCCAACCTAAAGACACTGCCACACAATTCCTTGTGAAGCTCACAAATTTTTTCATTTCAGAAGTCAAAATTATACCTTCCACAAGTCTACATGGGAAACCTGCCACCATCCTGCCTAAAAGGAGGAGAATTGATACCATTTTCTTGACTAAAATAGTATCTTTTCAGTGAATTAGCTGGAGAAAGAGCAAGAGCTGTTTGCTTTGGACAAGTATATTTCCAAGCATGTCATCCCCACAAAAGATCTTTCTTTGGCTCTACTTTCATGCGACCCTGAAAGCAAATATCTGATGGATATGATCTGGCTAGTTCCACATCTTCAAACAAGAACAGGGAGCTGGTGGCAAGTGGGATTCTTCCGTTGCTCTGAGCTAATAGATATTGGGAAGAAAAATGCAGTTCTTGTCTTGGCCGGCTTTGAGATGTGCTTAACATTTCATTCACAACGTGCTGCTTGTATCCACAAAGCTCGACAAGGCAGTGAATATCATTGGCCTGTTTCAGAGACAAGAGGAAAACGCCTTGCCCGAGGTCTCACCGCCTGTCACAGCAACAGGGGCACGCACGCTGAACCTGAATCTCAGCCACTGGGCCCCATCACCCCAGTCCTTCCCATGGTGTTTTAAACATTGATCAAAATTTAAGTTAGTAGAGGGCGTGCCTGAATCGGCTCACGGTCTCACGGCTTGCTCTGGTTCTCAGATTAATTGTTCTAATTAGCTACTCCACAGGCAAATATATATTGACTCTTTCTTCATCTCAGACTTGGGGCCAAGCATGATTCAGAAAAACAGTCAGCTGTGGCTTCCTCCCAGAATTTGCCACACATCTAAATTGTAAACATTGGAGCTCAACTCCCAGTTCAGAGTACAGGTAAGAAAACTCACCTAGTGTTACCAAGGGGATTTCTTCTCTTTTTTTTTTTTTTTTTTCATTTCAGAAGAGGGACACCTTAATAAAGTTTCCAAAATCCCATGCAGCAAAGCATGCAGAACTGCATTTCTGCAACAATTGAGTCTGTGCAAATCTGGGTACTAGAACAGGAGGAGGCATTGCCAGCCTCTCAGCCTCATCTTCTTGGAGGCAGGGAGGCCAAACAAGCTCAAAACTAGTCTGGGAAATTTGGTGGGACAAAAGATTTGGAATCAAACCTCAGTGTTGTATACTCTAATCCACAACACAGGGGGGATTTTTGCCACAGCCTCATCTCAACTCCTCTTTATATTTTTAATAAATTTTCAAGATGAAAACATTTAGTATGGGGAAAACATAGCAGTCAGTAAGTACCCTATTTTCTACAAAGAGTCTTCTTGGTTTATGCATTCCCCACAGATTGGACTGCGTGGGCAGTGCACCTGCCCCATCTCTGTTAATGAAGTAAGGATAATTTAGCAGGTAACTAAGGACTGAGTCATGTTCCCAGCTTTGCTACATGTTCTAACAATTCCAGTCACTCAGTTGTGCCCATAACCTCTCCTGCTGCCACAGAGTTGCACTTCCAGTGGCTTTTGCCCTTGCCAGAGCCTCTGATAGTTCTCTATATGCGAAAGAGACCTTAGCTGCCAGGTCTGGAAATAACTACACAAAACATTCTATTTTGAGAAAATTATAAATTCTTGATGAAGAAACAGACATTCTGATGATAAACATTGATGATGCAAAGAGTTACAAAAAATGCAAAAGAGCAAAACAAACTGTGCATGTCAGTTCACCATTAGTGTTAATATACAGCTCATGTTGATCTGGTTTCTGTGGCTCCTTTGTATCCATGCTATGATGGTTCCTTGAGGTGGCAATAGAGATTATGATATTCTAGAAGTTTAATAAATAAAAATTTTTGAACTTTACTAGAAACATATTTGAGCAGTCACATATGATCTCAAATGGCCATTATGTTGTAAATTATGAGCACCTGAAAAAAAAAGATTAACACCTACATTTAGAATTAAATTTAGGGGGGGAAATCTCTTAAGTCTTTTTGTGAAATATTTCTGAACTAGTAACCTTTAACAATTTCAAAGGCTGTCACTGGAGCTCTTGTGGACTGAAACTGCTCACTTTCTGTTGATCATTTAATTTTTTAAAGTTTTTATTTTTAAAAGAGTGATGAAGAAATAGACTAGGAAAGATAATGTGCGGCAAAAACAGTGTATGGGTGTTTGTAAGAACAAAAGGATTTCCATCAAGCTTCATATGTGTTGGGAAGGACCTCTGTTAATTAAAAACAAATCCAGAAAATTACAGCTGAACTGAAAAGAGTCATGCAAATGCTTCTCAGTTCAAATTTATTGATAATTAAAACACAACTGCAATTCAGTTAATCTTGTAAGGGAAGGACAGACAAATTATATAAGTGGTGAATGGTGAATAGATAGGTAGATAAACACCTAAAAATGAGAACATTATTCCCAGCAGTGGTAAACAGGAGCAGATTAGAATTCAAATATTTCAGCAGAAGCTGAGCCTGTCCCTGCCAAAAACATTTTGCTACTATTAACTCTGTACTGCCCAGCTGTATTCTCTCAAATCCTACACAGTTTATTTGCTGGAATAAACCACTTGTACAAGATGAACATAAAGGTATCTGGGCAAAGGTGCTCCTCTCTGTTAGTTTAACTTTTATCCAGAGTTCCCATCTATGCTACTTCTGCTTCATTTAGTAGCTGCAAATGATTTCTGTAGAGAAATCACTGACAAGTGGGCCTTCACTGGTAATGCAAAGAGAGGATGTTATAGTTTTTTTTTTATTTGTGTTTGCCTGCTTTTGTCCCATTTTTTATCTGCTGTAGCAGTGCGTGTGTGTCTGTGCACTTGGATATTTGCAGGTGTGGCACTGTGTGTGTGACACGCGACATTCCAAGGCTGGTTGGGAGCACAGCCAGTGACAGGGGCAGCCCTGGTGCCACTGCCCTTCCCCAAGTGGGGCACTGCTCTCTTCCTCTGCTCCCACAGTCGTGATGTACCGACATCCCACACAGTAATGCAACTTTATGCACACTGGCAGACTCCTTTGCACATTGTGTATTAACTTAGCATTTTACTGATCATTTGGGAGCAAAATGAATGCTAACCATTAAGTTTTATATGAATGTTTCTATTGCATGAAGCATTATAGCACATCTGCCGAGTTTAGGGATGTTGCCTATGTAAATGAAAGATAATTCCACATTAAAAAGATGTTTTCTGGAGCATCTTTATTCAGTTATGTTACAGTTGATCTGAAGGACTCCTATCAACACTAACACAGAAGGGTAAGGCACAGGAATGTAAGTGCAGATAACAGTTTGCTAGGCCAGGATACTATTTCTCTGCCATGGATTTCAAAAGGACTTACTGTACATACTGGTTCTGGCATTTGAAACTCCAGGCTTAGCTGGGGGATGGGGAGAGATGGAGGAAAACCAGGATTTGATACGAACAAAACATTTTCTGTAAAAAGCAGATTCCTTTTTGTTTCCATGTGCCATACAGTCAGCATTTTTTTTGAGTCTTTACTGATGCTCTCACACAAGAAAAGTGACTCTTGAAAAATGCACCATTACAACTTAATATATCCAGTATGTAATTTGTACTTAACAGAAAGATATTTAGGACCATTTGCCTCAGCCATGAGACTTTCAGCTGCACAGTGGGAGGTAGCGCTTCAATGAAACCTTTGTTTTTAATCTTCTGATACAGTCACTAAGGCAGTTGGCTGGCTTTAAAATTACATCAGTCTTCTTTTTTAATCTAGGGTTTGCAAGCAGTAGTTAGTTTGGGGCATCCACCAAAGCATATCATTTCATAGGCAGAACTACCACCCTTTTTCTCCTCTCTTGGGTAGGATGCACAGAAATTGGTGTCTAAAAAAGAAGAAGGAAAATGAACAAGAAAGTTGCCCGGGGAGCGCGGATATTCCGGGGCACGCCATCCCAGACTGCGTGTACGGTGCAGCGCAGTTCAGTCACGTTTACTTTGTTTCCTCCTCTTCCTAAAATTAGATTACATTTCCCCTAGCGAGCACAATGATGCTGAGGCTGGACAACCCAGAGCCTGAATCACTTCAAAGCGAGCCCCTGTTTTCAGCTGAACATCGCCCGTCTGCCGCAGCCCCGCGGAAAGCGCATTGCTCTGCATAGCAAGTTGGGTGGCAGCGGGTCCATAATATAAAACTGTTGCCTTGTGTTCCTCTAAGCTCTGCCCTCCTCTGAAAGAAAAAAAAAAAAAGAAGGCCTCATAATTCAGGCAACAGCTGGAAAGCTTAGCTTAATGGTCTGTGCTTAAATGTGGAAGGTCACAGGGTGCTGATCTAAGGAGCGGAGAAGTCTTGCTCAGCCGACTGTTGACACTTAGTAAACGGAGGAGGAGGGGACTGTGTGTGCATCTGAGAAAGCCATACCCCGGCCCGCGAAGAATAGGAAGCAACTTCTATTCAAGATTTGCAGGGGTCCTGGACCCAGTAGGGAAAAGCAACAAGGCCCTTCACTGCCTCTAAGTTACCTTGTATTATAACAGGATTAAAGTACATTTAGCTTCTCTATTAGCATACTTTAGCCCCATTTAGGCTTACTTGATGTTTCCGATGGCCTTTGATCAGCCTTGCATGGTGCTGGTCAGCTTCAGGACACAGCAGTCAAAAAGCGAGACTGTGAAATTATCCTGATGTTGAATCTCACAGGAGATGTTTCTGGCTGTTTTCATTCACTCACCCCCAATATTCGAGTTTCTTTCTCTCTCTCTCTCTCTCTCCCCCCTCCATCTCCTCGCTCAAGAAAATAATTTACTCATTGTTAAAAAAACAGGGGGGGAGTTGAAGAAAGAAAGAGAGATATTAAAAGAAAAAGGTAGCTTAGTGACCAGTAATAATTAGCTCCTTGTTTGAAATCACTACTGACTTGTGTGCCGGTGATGAAGCATCTATGAAAAATACTATAATTTCTACAGTGTCTGGCTTTTTATTGCTTACATTTGCATATAAATTAAATCCATATTGTAGCTTTAAGGCAAGCTAGGCTTCGAATGCTGTACAGCTCAGGATCCTATTGTTTTACATCTACTTTCTATACTGTGGTTAAATGAAAAGGGAGGAGAAAGTAAAAGAGGCAGAAAGTCAGCTTTGTAGTATTTTTAATTGCTTCTCTGCCAATTATGGACAAATTAATATTTAAACTTTGTAGTGCTTTGAGAAAAATTGTTTACGGAATCCACCTCTTGGTGTTCGGTGCCCCCTGTGCCTACAGCAATATCTATATTGGAATCTTTCATTGAAGAAAATTAAAAATAATTAAAGATAAATACTGTTCTCTTTTAAAATATTTTATGGAAACAAATGCTGTTAATTGAACCATAAATATTTCAAATATAGGCATGATCCTTATTCCCAGCAGCAGCCTGCAAAGCCATTACCAGGCAGCATTTTTTCACCTGATACTGTTTATGTGCATGCAACTTGTATCGTTTACTTCACTCGATCTTATTTTTGTCTTCCTCCTCTGCTTCACGCTGCCATCTCTGCTTGGCCGACTCAGGTTGGCCGCCCTGAGTCTCCATTTCAGAAATCCACAGGCTGCTAGCACTAACATCAGGGCAGAGCCTGGGAAGACAAGAGACATTTGCGAAGATGAGTAACAAGAAGCAAATGGCGCCTCAAAGTCTCCCTTTATAAATTCTTTAATGAGATACAGTGCATTTTTTTTTTTCATTCTTTTCTTGGGCTAATGCCTAGTATGTACCAACCACTGGGCCACATTTTTAGGAAACATCTAAATCAAAAGTCAGAAGATTACACAGGGACATAAGAAAATCTTAAGATGGCAGGAGGCCAGGAAGCCCAGCTAGGCCTATCCTTTCCTTCAGTTAACAGTTGTTCTCCATAATATACTGTTTTTCTCCCCCTCTCTCTCCATATGCTTCTTGCTCTATTTGAAATCTGGTCAGATTGGTTGCTTCTAGAGCAGTATCTGGTAGCTTATAATATATACCCTCTGGAAAAAAAAAATGTATTACATTTGTACAGTGCAAGACCTCGCTGGAGCCGTGTCCCTCGTCCTCATATTTGACATTAGCTCTAATAACTGCAGCACTGCTCCCTGCGGTTCCCCCCAGAGCCCTTGGCAGCTCCGCCAGGTCCCCTCTTAATCTTTTCTCTTTGCGAGGGATACAGACCTAGTTTCACTCAGCATTTTGGAGTCCCCAGTCTCAAAGTCATTATGGGACTTTGTTGTACCATTTCCATTTCTGCAATATCCCTCCTATAATTAGGTAATCAAGACTGTGCATCTTTCCCATGTGGCCTTTTGAGATCGATTTTATTTATCAGTTTATTTATCTCCTATTACACATTTTAAAAATTCTGGTTTGCTGTACCATCAGCTGGGCACACTGCTAGTCTTCACAGCTGTCTGTTTGCTATCGTAATTTCCTTTTTTCTCTCGCCCGTCACTCATTTGCTTCTTCTGTCTGAATTTTGCAGCTGTTCATATTAATAAAGGATGTTACAAGTGCTTGAATGCATGGTGAATTGCATGAATAGTCTCCTATAGACACCAAGGGCAGCATGGCAGGGACTGAAATGTGGTGAAGGGGTTCATGGGACTGGTTTAAGTTGAGTGCTTCTGGGCAGGGATAATCCCTGGTTATGGGGTTAGATGATACCTGACCCAGAGAAGTCCTGCCCCTGTTTTTGGATGTCAGCAAAACCAGGCTGGAGATACAACATGCTGCTGATTTCACATAGACAGAGGGTGCCAAGATTATATTAACACCATAAAGATCCTTCCCAAGGCAGTTGACTAAAGCCTGGACTGTGGTGCAGCAGTAAAAGTCTCCCTTCTTGTTTCCTCTACAGTAAAATTATTGCCTTTTACTTATAAATACCTATCTGTACATCCAGGTCTTTCCAATCAACTATAAAACAGCACTCTTAAGCCCTTTCCTTGGTTACTCCTTGGAGCAATACAACTGGTAGCTGGGAAGAAGTTCTATTTGTTTCCACATCTCTTATAATCTTATACCTATCCTCACCTTTTGGTTTTCTGTAGACTCTGCCCATTTCTGGGTGACCCTTTCTACTCCAGAAATTAGGGTCAAGCTCAAGCTCTAGTTTGATAACAAACCTCCTCTCTGTGCCTTTCCTTCCTGCTGCTCAAGGCTGTCACTGTAAAAAGCACCAAGTTCTGGCCCATGTGAGGCTGCATGGTTCCTGGGAACACCCATGGAGGTGACATTGCTGCACCAGGTCATTCTGGGCCACCCTCAGCCCTCATGGCACCCACCAGGCCACAGGCTAGCCTTGCGATAATGGGAGATTGAAAATCTACAGGGATCCTTCTTCTGCAGGCATTTTACTGATGAGACACAAAAACTTGCAGATCAGTAACAAAATACTGCTGTGTATTGATGCCCTTTTTAAATGTTGGGATTTTAAGCCTTTCTGTCCCTGTTTCTGAAGTGAGGTAGTGAATAAGAGAAGGAGTCTTGACAACACCAACAAAGGCTTCAACCATTGCCAGATGCAGATAGTTCTGAGGCTTGAAAAAGTTTGATTTCTTGTTTGTTTTTATCATTGCTCCTTTGGTGTTTCATGCTCCTTCTCATGGTGGACTGAATCAGAGCACAGGTGCCCCATATACTGCAATATCCTTAAAGGAGGATCAACTCAAAAACGCTCACTCTTATGAAATTTTCAGTCTTCACTTGTTGACCCATGAGATTTAAACTACTGCATTTTATAAGGACAAAATAAATTGAGTCCAGACTTCACAGCATTTTACATCCCCCAGTGAGTGGATTCAGTGTTTGTTAGTTCTTCAAATTTTAGCTTTCTGTGTGTTACAAACCCCATCTTCTGGCAGTTTATCAGGTGCCTCCAGTATTGCTTTCAAAATAGATATTAAATACTGCTCTCTCACCTTGTAGCTGCAGTCATTTCCAAATGTACTGAACAGCTTTTCTGCTTTCCAGCCATCACAGATTATACAGTGAGAATAAATTACTCAGCTGGGTGCGTTGTTTGTAGGCAAACCCAGGCAGTGACAGTATCAGTAGTCCCTGTGTTTAAAAGCATGTAAAACACTTTCTCTTTTTCTGTGCTTTACATCGTGGCTCAGACACATTCCTGCACAAACAAGGATGCTGCTAAAGATGTCCTGAGGTATCACAGCCGTCAGCTCATTTCCTCACCCTTCGTGCTGTGGATGAAATCCCTGGCATGGGAGCAGTAGCCTTGTAGGGGTGAGGTGCTCCAGAGAATGTGGGGGACACCTGGCTGCCATCCCAGGCTGAGGAACTGTCCCCATTTCATTCCTCTGAGCTCTTTTTAGTGGTATTTCACCAATCACAACAACTTAGATTTTTTTTTCTTGTTTTTCTTTTCCCAAGAAAGCTATTATGCTTGCTAAGTATCAGTTAATGTTTCCAGCATCAAACAGATTTCTGAGATTTCCTTTTATGTCTTAGTAATTTTTATTCTTTCCTTTTGAAGTTTCTTGTCACAAGACCCACACTGCCCACTGCAACAGGGTATAGCACTGCTGTCCTTCAACTTCAACACCATATTTTCTCTGAATTGCTGAAGTTCACAAGACTATTCACAATCCTAACGCCAAACTAGAAACCCGGACAGAGGTTCTTCTATCTCTCCTTTCCACAACCCAGGCTTCCTTGGATGTTCCCATACAAATGCTCCCATAGAGTGAATGTTGACCTAAAGTTGAAAACAATTTCAAGAGTTGAAATTTGGCTGGGACAGAAGCAGCACAGTTCATAAATACTACATCAGTTTGTTGAGGACTAAAAACTGTATCTGAATTAATGTGACAAGTCACAAAATATCTCAGATATCTTTAATCATCAAGATTTTAGGCTCTAGGTCTGCAAGAGTTTTTCCATGGATAATAGGAAGGCACATCCAAAGGAATTCACATCTTCATCCTCAGAGGATGAAGCATCTTTTTTGAAACACTGATTTCTATGCTTTGGTAACAGAAGGAGCTCAGAAGACAAGTCTAGGTATATTCATAAGTTTCAGCTGTAGCAAATATCTTGCTATGGACGACTCACAAATCATCCATAATTCAAATACATTTCCAGAAACAATTTGTCTAACCATTTTGACAGAATGAATTTGAAGGGGGAAAAAAATCTGCTTGCAGGCAAACTGCAAGCATAAAAGATGACTACATTCCTTTAATTAAAAAATCAGTGTAAATAGTACTCTTGTTGATATTAAGTACCTTTGTGAAGCAGAAGTAGCTTAAATCAAAACTTACATATAATAAATACAGGGACAGGTTTCTCACTGTGCATATGATGCCTTCATTATCTCTAAATACAAACCTGATCATTCATCTTTGAGTAGTAAGCATTGGAGAACCATTGTTTTCTTTTTATTTTAATGCATCCTAAAAGTCAAGAAACAGGATTTTTCTTCTGCTGCTTTGTTTTACTTTCTATTTCATGAGTCCTTTGGATATTCTTGATTCTGCCTGATACCTGAGACAACCTCCCAGGGTAGGAGTGGGGGAATGTTGCATGCTCATTTACTCTTGTTCTGGCCTGTAATAGCTGGGATTCTCCATTGCTTTGTCATCTGCAGCAGATCAAGAGGAGACCAGAACTGACTGACATGAGGTGTTACACCTTTCCTGATAGGTCAGGCATAGCAATAAGGAAACTCCCTCTCTTCAAGGGAAGTTTCCTATTTGTAAGTGTTCCCTACGTTTCTTGAGGACACAAACCCTTTTTCCAAGTCTCTCATGTCAGCACTGGTCAGTGGTAGCTCAGCTTCTTGGACAAGGGTCAGAACACTTTCAGAGAGAGAAATGACAGTATGAATGGATGGTCTGCCCTTTTTTAATCCTTTCCTCTGCAGCTCAGCCTAAGCAGAAACCCAGTATTGCACTGTTGTCATGACTTATCTTAAATTTAGAGGAAAGGGATCCATTAAAGGCTTGTGCCTCAACATTCAGTATCAGTTTGTTCTCATTCATATGAATAGTAGAGATGTGAGGAGATAAATCCCTTGAACTAAAGAGTGTTCCAAGTGGTGTCTCAAAAATAGACGCTGCCATTTTTATTAGCAAAGCACAGAAGAAAAGGCAGTAAAAAATAAGTTTACAAAACTCACTCAGCTCATCAAATACTATTGAGAAATCCACTAAGAGTGGTGTAAGCTTATAATACAGATCTGGGTTTAAGATATTTTGAAATCTTACATGGCAGAACAAATTCTCTTTCTCACACTAGTGGCTGTCTCTGTCTGTCTGTCAGCTCAGAGCTCAATCACATATTCACAGTAAAGTATGGGTCAAGTCCTCGAATGTCTGTGTCTTATATATAGTCTTATTCTTGGCTGACAAGTGCTACATCTAAATCAGTGTATGGCATTAAGTTATAGCCTGAAAGCAAGCTGGAGTGGTAACTCCAGTTCAGGTGAAAAATGCTTCTTGCTCCCCCCCAACCTTCCACCTTGCTCAGGCCACTGTTCCTCAAAGACACAACTTCCAGCAGCACTTACCTAATTGTAATTCTACAAGTGAAAGCTCAATAGTAATACTGTAAGGGACTTACTTGGGCAAGTTCCTATCATCTGGCCTGAGTCAAAAGATTACACACCAGTAATAGAAATTTATTCAGAGCAGAGATATCCTGGCATAATAAGACCATCTTGCTTCATGTAATTATAATTCATGCATCCAGAGACAGCTGTCCATCAGATATATTGTATTAGCTAGCTTTGATTTCTATAATGAGTTTTATTAGTATATTTATGAGGAAGAACAGTGGCATATAAAGAAGTTATGAATAAGTTATTATGTGCGCACAACCAACATTTGGGATTCTCTAAGTCTTGCAGAGAAGCTAAAGTCTGAATGGATACAGACTCCCAAAACATGATTCATGAAGACCTATTTCATAATATATGGCATCAACACTACCCATTGTTTTCTTTCACAGCCATGAAATCATGGCAAAATCATTCCATTATGCAAACAAGAAATCTAAAGGGGTCTGAGAAAACCAAAACTGTAAACAAGAATGTCAAGTTTTAATTTACCTTTAATATTAAATTGATGTGATATAAAAGGAACTCTTTTGAATATGAGAACTGATACTGTTGGCCCTGGTTTCCTACATGCAGGAGCATTCAGGCTGAACTAGATGAGATACATTGAATTTAGAGAGTTTCAAGAGATGGCTGTTGATTCATCCAGCAAAAATGATGGAAAAGGATGGAAGTGTGGAGGGAAGTGAATCAACAGGAAGTGATGCAATGAAATTATGAAGAGCAAGTAAGTAAAAGGGAGCAAGCACTGTCTCAGCACCTCTGGAGACACATACCAATGGAGACAATGTTCTCTAAGTCCAACACATAAACACAGAATCCTTACAAAATCTATTAGATAGCTAACTACAGCTGACAGGTTTGAAGCCTGAAGTGAGACAGCTGATTTTGAAAATGTTTTTCCTGTAACAGGACAGGCTCAGGACTATACCTGCTGATATCTGTAACCCTCTACCTGCTCCTCCTCAAGGGTTCCACAGTGCTGCTTTCTGCAAAGAGAAATTGTCCACCCCCTTGTCCCCCAGGGCCTCAGACCATGCCCACACCATCCTTGTCATGCTGGTAGATTTCAGACCACTGAAGACAGACGTTGCAAGATCTAGGGGTATTTTAACTCCCATGCCAACTCTTCCTGGCAAAGAAGGTCCTGTTGCCCAACTGTACCTCATCAAAGCAGTTTGACTAAATCCCTCAGGTTTCCTCAGCTAAAAGACAGAAGACCAGATCTCTTGTGCAGCTGAGGACTGGACCATACACTACCAAACTTCAGCTTTTCAAATTGCACCACCAAGAGCCAGTGCAGTACTTTCTGCATGAAATGTTATCATGGCTAGGCCAGCACATCACATGTTCTTCACAAACCCTGGAGAGATAAAAAGATTGAGCCTTATAAAAATTCTCTTTTTAAGGGTAAAAACATATAGACAATCATGGCAAGGTGTGATGAATAACAGGGTGCTTGCCATGCACAAGTAACAAGAACAGATGGATACTTCAAAAGTCCAAAAGCTCTTCTGTGTCCCCTAAATAGTCTCCCCCAAGCAAGAAAAGAGACCAGATAAAAGTCTTCAGCTGAGCTGAAAAATTAGCCAACCTCCCCTGGGCTAACCCACACTGACAAGTCCATCCACTACTCCTTCTACCTATGTCTGTGTATCCAGAACCATATTTTGCTGCCATGAGCTGATCACATTCACTGTGGTGATAGCTGAGGGTGACATGTCATGTTTAGACCTTAGAACCAATTTCTGCCTTGCTGGCCAAAAATGCCACATAGACTGAAGAGGAGTTCAGCATGCAAGAGCAGCTCTGTGTCACCACTGCTGTTCAGGTTAGCCTGTCAGTGTCAGGGAGAAACGAAGCAGAGTCAAAAGCTATCCAATTATTTTGCTACAATCTTCTCAAAAGTCTTCCTTAAAGCTGAGACTTTTCAAGGAGGCAGGAAAACTTGGTCAAGAAGGCTTTAACAACTGCTTCTTTTAAAGAAAACCTTAGGTTTCTGGCAAGTGTTGGGTCTTGCATGATACCTGCACAGAGCTCAGAGGAGTCTCAGTGTCCCAAGCATTGCCTGACCTTCTGCAGGACCTACAGTCTAAAATGGCAGCAAAGATTTCATTTCATCTTCAAGAACTTATTCCACTTCCAGAAAGAAAGTAAAAGCCAGTGTGATGCTAATGATCCTGTCAGGACAGTAATTGGAAAAAATCCCCACAGTAAGAGAAGCTCAACTGTCACAGTTTGTGAAGAGCCTTGATGAGCCAGGTTGTTTACTGCTCACAACCCTTGTGCTGCTCACGGCTTGGCTGACACTCTGCTGAAGGGCACGGCAGCCCTTCCTGGCCTCGTTCCTAAGCACAACACATTGCTTCCAGAGCCCTTTGTGCCACTATCACTCCAATTAGGAGCTAGAGCGCCTTCACAAATGTTCTGTCCTCCCACTTTGTCAGACAGAGATGATCTGAATACCACAAAAAGTTTTGAGAAGGGGAAAATCACAGACTAGCGCATTTAGGGATCATAATGGCAATGAGTGGCAAGAGGGGATGATCACAGAACTTCATAAATTTTAATCAAAATATCAAAAGAGGGTTCTGTCAGTGGAAAGATATCCTTCTCCTAATGGGACAACAAACTAAAGCAGTAGCATTATAACATCCTTTGATGCCCTAGGATAGCAGGACCCCTGGAGTTGACTGTTGTGTCCCACAATAGTTCATTAGTATTGAAATTCCTAATTCCCTTTATTGGATCTGAGTTTTGGCTTCTGAGGTCTGACCCCTGAAGAGTCAGAAACTTCAGACTGCTTTTTGCTACACACTTCCTCACTTTGGGCATTTAACTCCACACTTTTACAAATACCACGTGCCTTCGTCACAGTGAAGAGAAAAGAATAACCTGTTATCTTTTAGAATATATTCTCAGTATCACTCAGGCAAAAACCTCTCCCACCAAATCATCCCTCACATTGCTGTTCTCTTGTAACTGTGGGAAAATATGTCTATATTAGAGCTGAAAATTAAAGGCAGGAGGATGGAATTTACATCTTCTCCTTCTGGCCATGCATTTGATTCAAATTTTTGTGACATACTGTTCAAGTACCTGCCCAGAAACAAATATCAACACTAACTCAACAGTCCAACCAGCTACTCAGTCCTTGTATGCTGTTTACTTTTGCTTCACATTTCTCAATCCACCATCTCATGGAAACTCACAAAGAAAGACAATGAATTTTAAAAAGTCGAAAAAGTTATTAATTTACCTTCCTCTCTTTTTCCTTTTTACACACAAGCCCTCAATCCCCAGACAAAGAAAGAATAAGGAAAACTACCCATATGTTCCTTAAAACCAGGACAATGTAGTGCACTTGGAAGAGAAGATGAGAAAGGGAAGAGTTAACTGGGTTTATAATTGTTTCCAGAGAGCAATTATTCAGTCCCTAAAAATGCTGGTAGAAGAAGAAAATGGAAAATGAACATGGTCCCAACAGACAAATGATTAATATTTAGGGAAGGACTATAGCAGAGTTTGATCCAAAAGAAATGGAAAAGAGCATTTTAATGAGCTTGGTATTCAGACTGTATAAACTCATTAGATTTGGGTTTTGCCATTTCATTAAAGAAATGAAGGATGTTTTGAAGGCAGGTTTCATGTTTGCATTCCCTTTCCCACCACTGGTGTCTGTGAGGAGATGCCCATGAAGCATCAGCAGCCCTGGCAGCCTCACGATACCAAAGCAGAAACACAACCTGGAGCAAGAGCCAGGCAAATAACTGGGAACCAAACATGCAGCTGATTTATGCTGCCAGACAATTTTTATAGAAAATGTTGTTTTTCTTTCATTTTCCCTTCCCTGTGCAGCTTTCCTCAGAGCAATATCTGTGAGTAATCTCCACTCTCCAGCTGATCGGGGTGCAGCTCCCTGCGTGCAGCTAATATTGGCACGGTGACATTTCGGCTGTTTTCGGTGGACACGAGCAGGTGCAAAGCAGGTCCCGTGGGAGCAGCACAGCCTGGCCCTGCAAGGAGGATGTGGAGGTGCTGGGCAGAGTTCCTGGCCACTCCACTGCCTGCCTTCGGCCGGGACCGATGGCTCCTGCCTGTGCCGTGTACATCGGCTTCCATGTTTAATAAAGTTCTGGACTCTTGGCTTCACCACAGCACGGCTCCCAGTTTTATTTCCCAAGGGTTGTTCCCAGCAACAGTAACATACAGTAGCTATAATGTGTCATAAAATAAATATCAGCAAAAGCACACTGAGTCTCCCCCAGTTTGGAATTTGCTTGGCATCACACATTCCCTAAAGCACGACTCCAAAAGCCAAAGTTGTCTGCTGCTGGAGGAGATTTGTTTGTTTGCCTTAGTTTTGTTTTCTCTCTCAGCTGGCTGCACTTACACCACTGTCACAGCTAATAAAGGTAAGCAGTGGCACAGCAGTACCTTGTGCCTTGCCCTAATCACATTGCTCTCGAAATTAAGTCTGTCAGCGCTTCAGCTTTAAACCCGTATTGCGAGAGCTTAATAACTCCACTGTGAACAAAAGAAAATTACTTCTAGACTCAAACCCAGTGTGCAAGATTTCTGCCTATGGGGCGACAGTTTATTTGTTGCTGGGAATATAAACAGTGTGCCCAAAATGGTTAAATAGATCAAATACAGGAACAGAAACACAACACGTGTGTGCAGCACACACACACTGGCAAACGTGCACACGTTGTAAGTAACCTCATATATTTCACAAGCTCTGCTTGCACAGGGAAGAAATAAAACCATCAGGAACTTCTGACTCCTTCCCATCAATTTCCTCAGTTTTAGACAAATCTCAGCCTCTACTTCTTTTTCAAGTGGTTTTTTTCCTTTCCTCGAGAATAACAAATTTACACTCAGCCACCACACCACATGCTGGCCTGAAGCTGAGGCAGCCAAGGTAAAACTCCATCCTGGAGCAGTAGCCAGATTTTTTATGTATCAAAGTGTCCCATCTTTGAAGTTGAGTTTTAATAATGTCTTGCAGGAAAGCCCCAGGGCAGAGCCTTTCTCTGCCACAGGTTTCTTGTATTACTTTGAGCAAATCATTTAGCTCTCCTACTCCTCAGCTCCACTGCTGAAAAATGGAAATAATTAAATTGCTCTACTTCATCAAACACCTGTAGTGATAAATACACTACAAAATGCACTGAAGTGCCTGTGATGAAGATTACCTGCTAGACTGAGAGATACAGAGCTAGAAAGGGGAGACTTGTACCCCTCTAAATTCATGGTGTTTAAAAGTCCAGAAGTGCTGTTCTAAACCACTTTTAAAGTTTGTTTTCTTAAAAATACGGTAATCAGATAGATTTTTCTATGCAAACACTATTTTTTTTTCTATTTTCCCTTTTTTTATTTATTTCCTAAATAATAATATAGACCACGTGTGGTACAACACACAGCTTTGACCACAGAGTTGGGGATGGCAATGCTGGAGCTGGTGGGGCTCCTGCAATGGCTTTGAACAGCACAATTGGAGACGTTTTGCTCTGTCAGGTCAAGATTAACCTTCCTTAAGACCTGCACTCCTGATTCAGATACTAAGTCACATGAAAGTTGTCCACTTTCATAAGGAGTGGCAAGAAATTATCTCATGACACCCCACCACCAGGGTGTCTGCCTTCATCCTCATCCTCTTGTCACCGGGGAGGCTCTGGTCCCAGAGCAGAAGGAAGGGAAGGGGAGGCATCATGCAACAGGGTACAGGCCTGGGAGTTCACCCTGTCCCTTAGATGGCTCCTGCACCAGGAGATGACCCCCTCAGTGACCACAGCTGTGGGAGTGAAGCTGTAGGTGCAAGAGAGCCTGGGGAAATGAGCACTTCAGGGGCAAAGGATCTCTTTGTGGAAAGTGCAGGTGAAGTTAGGTAACACTGCAGCAAATGCCATGGAGAAAGGGAAGGAAAATGGCCAGTGCTGGATTAAAAAAATTAAACACAACATCAGCACATGATGCAGTAGGGTTCACAGGAGCAACTGTCACAAAGGGATGAGCTGTCCCAGCAGTAAACAGACAGCAGTTCAGATTTTAGCCATCAAACCTTCTGCCCCTTCATGCTCCCTTTGCCTCGCCTCCTTTCTTCTGTGGCCTCTACTCAAATTCTGAGCCTAGGGAGAACTCATAGCATAAATCTTCCCATTGCTGTGTACAAATCCTACCTCCCTCCATCTCCAGTTCCCTTTGGGACCCCGAGCAAAAGGCAATAATGTTGGGGTCAGCCAGAAAGGGTTCCCACAGCTCCCTTGGCTCCATTTTGGTTGAGGACAGCCACAGCAGAGCCACGTGGTCCGATGGTGCCCATGGACTGACAGGCCTGTGTTTGCCGTGCTGGCCATGTATGGGGCACCAGCTGGGAAAGCCTGGGGTGCCAGGGCAGGGTCTCCCAGGAGCTGGCTCCTATGAGTCCTCCAACCATCAATCTTAGAGCAGTATGCCGTCATGGATAAACAGCAGCTGTTGCAGTAAGCTCATCAGATAACAGGCACATATATTAAAGTACCTTTAGCACACTTACTAAAACATATATTTAGCTAGGGAAAATAATCTCGCCCTGCCTATAAAAGTCAAAGTTTGCCTTTATAAATAACTCCTGGAACCCTGCACGCATCTCAGGAAATGGCGACGGTGTGCATGCTCAGCCTCCTGCCCTGAAAAGATCTCTGAATAAAATATAAACACACTGAAATATAAAGAACAGTTTGGTGAAGATTATGAAATCTAGTGAAGCCAGTAATTTACTCTGTAAATCATACAGCTACTTCTTACTTGCAGTTGCCTGCCCTGATTTACATCATGAACCTTATATCCGAGCTTCTCCCCGCCTTACTGCAAGCACGAGAGCACAGAGTAGAGCATCTGTGTGTCTTTGTGGCTGGTGAAAAGCATTTATTCATACTTGTGAAATGTCCCGCTCTAAATATGCCACCTTGGCTTGACACACTTGTTGTTTCTCCGGTCTTCACTCAGAACTCAGGTCTTCCTGAGAAGGGAAGGAAAAGCAGGCAACCTAAAATGTTTGTTTTGCACCCATTCTTGTCACAGCAGCTGGGCATGGGGACGATCTGAGTGCTGTGTTGGTGCTGGTTACAGGGAGCTGCACCCCGAATCTCCCCCCTCTCCCCACCGACACTCTCCAGCATCATGTGGCCCTTTCCCATTTTATTCATGGCATAAACCCTCTTCCCATTAGCATGCAAAGGCTTTGAACTTGGGAGTTTTCCGATACTGCACAGAATATCTTGAGAAGGGGCTGGAGATAATTTGGTGCTATCGCTTCCACAGCAGCACCGCGTACGCTCGAGCGTGTGGAAATCCAGAGTGGCACCGAACACTCAGGGGCAGGCAGCGAGCCCCGAGTGCCACAGAGCTGCTGCTCAGGGCTTGGCCCCAGCCTCATTCCTTATTCACGGCTCTCCTTTAAGTCTAACCGCTCTGAGGTGAGGCTGAATCTCTGTGAATTTCGGTGGATTTCTCTCCCGGTGTGTGCCTGTATATTAGGGAGGTGTAGGCATCGCTCTGCCTGACTCCGTGCGGGAATAGAGACTGCAGGGAAAAAATTATATCTAGATGAGTCTTTATGATGTGTGTTCCTTCAGTATTAAGATCTCTTCAGGCCTTGTGTATCCGGTAATATTGCTCTCATTTTAAATTCTCCTAGTAATAATTTTAAGAGAAAATTCTTTGTGACAACTGCTGTTGATTTAAAACTAATGTTTAGCCAGTAATGGGTAATTGTATTAGACTAAAAAAAGCTGCTGTAAAGTCGACTCCAGTCTGATTTTTAATTTACTGCATCATCAGCTACTTTTATGATACTATTTAATCTGCTGAAATAAAACTATTGCTCTATGAATATCTCTAACACTCAAGAAAAATTGTTTTTAGCTGTTCTGCTCTTGGGGTTGAGGAGTTGTTAATTATTATATGAATAATTCCTGTGAATACATTTATTTATATTTGTTTTTATTGTCACAATACTCAGAGAAGTTGCGTGTTCTATTTCGCTATGAACTCCCTTTTAACCTGTAAACAAGGAAAGATAAAAATGCCCATTGTAACTTTGCAGATGTTTGGAGTTCATAAAATGCATTCTGCATTTCCATGGGGCAAGAGGAGGGCAGGTTGGGCGGGGAGGAAGCAAAAAAACTTCCCTTTATTTTTGATTTTCGTTAAGAACCTGCATCTCCCCCAGCCGGGACGATCGTGCTCGCAGCTGCACTCAGCACAGCAGCTGCAAGAGCAGGCAGGGCTGCTCTCACCACCAGCCTGGTTTGCATTTCCAGGACCCTTTCCCACCCCGTGGCAGCCCAGGGGCCTGATCCTGCTCTCTGCTCCCCAGGGCTGTGCCCCTGATGAATGCAGCTGTGGCACAGCCCTAGGTTTGCCTCTTCCAGAGCTAACAAATCAGCCCCACAGGCCTGCTCCAACCCCCCACTGAATCCAGAGGGCTTTGGATGGGTCCCCACAGCCTCTGCGTGGGTACAAAAGAGGCTTGTGAGTTACATTTATACAAACCATAAAAACTAACACTGCAAAAGGACATTTTTTTAATGTTCTTCTTGCTTATTAACCTCCTGCCAAAACAACATGCATTGGGGTCGTGCAGAACAGCTTTCTGTCTGTGCCCAGCATCGGTGACTTCTCAAAACAATACATCACCAGATTAAAACAGCATCAAAAATATTGTGCTGCTCCTTTTCAGATGGGAAAGAAATCTTCACTAGGAAAAAAAAAAAAGTCTATCACAGCAAATAACCTGCACTAGTAAAAAATGGATTTTTTTATTATTGTTGTTTGTTACTCATTTTAATAAACAGCAGAGACTTGTAAAGATTACCTAAAAGATAAATTGGTCTGTTGGAAGAACAAAGACTCGAGGTGTAGCCAAAAATGTGTATCTGTGGCAGAGGAGTTGCTGATTTTTAATGCTACCAGTACATTTATACTGTAACTTTAGGTTTATTTACCCTGATAAATACTTGATTACCTGCCTGCAACAACTGCAGGAGAAGGCTGTTGTCAAATCTGTTATAATACCATCAAGTAATGGTTACAAGATAAAGTAAGGTAAAACAAATAATTCTTAATGCTGCTCAACCACTTATTATTTTTCCAAACAACTTCTGTTATCTCCTTATGGTCGAATGCTTATTCCCTAGAAAGAGAGAAGAAGTCTCTTTTTACCTCAGTAATTAGCTTGTTTGAAAGCTCCCACAAATTCTTCCTATCATAAATTTTGCATTGCTTCATGCACAATAATGCACATAAAATTAAATAAACAATTTAATTAATTTAATTAAAATTAAATATTAAACATATTGTGTATAAGAAGCCCATGTCTGTGATTTAATTGGGCAGGAGTACCCAAAGCAGTTTGGGTAACAGTGAAAAATAATTAAAAACAACAAGTACAGTAGCCTCTGGGTACGAAGAGTAGTTGGGAGCTTTCTCCTGAGAAAGGTTTATTTAATTAAAACCAAACTAATCTTTGGAAAACACTTGATAAGCATTTCATAATACAAATCATAATCCAAAAATGAAGCTTATACTTCGTCTACATGATACTGGAAAATAATATTAAATAATTCAATTCTGCCATGAGCTACTTCCCCAGCACACATAGAATAATTCAGCAGACAGCATGTTTACCACCTTTAAATTTTCAGTAGCATTTAGTTCATCTAGATAAATATTCGTAAATTATATGAAGGCATAATGGATCCGTAAGTGATAAGGCTGAGAATTAATGCTTTATTTAGACTGTTTATTGCTTCTTGCAGATATTATGCCAGACAAGGAAAGCACAGCTAACTTAGAGAGCAAGCTGTGCCTGTGTTGGCAGGTAAGTCTTTTGTCTGTGTTCACATTTTCTAGCCTATTCTTCGACACCTTTCATTCATAATAGAGAATATTATTTCCAGGACCCCACTTAACTGAAGGAGGAATAGATTATTTATAGGGTGGTGTCTCTATCTATACTTCATGTTGCCAAACGCTTGTATTTCTATACTGTCCGGTGATAATTTCAGCTCCCTGAAAAACTTGGATCCTGCCCAAGGTCGCAAACTATCTGCCTGGACATCAAACAGTCTGCCTTGCACAACTCCTCGCAAGCTGGATTGCAAATGCTGACAGGCTTTATAGGTCATTTCAAAAACAAATGCTTCATTTTAACACCTTAGACTGCAGCAGCCCCTACAACAAGCTGCTGATGCCAACTGGCTTTTTCAAAAGTGAATGTATCCAAAGAGATCCTAATTGACACTTTCAGGCAAGTGCCCAGCATAACTGAATATTACTCAGGTTTCCGGAGAGCAGTTTTAAAGTGACCATATAATTTAAGTGACCTTTGAATATAATTTAAAGTGCTACTGTAAAGCCCAGTTCCTCTCCCACTGAATGGGCTCCATCAATGGGGAAACTCCCATTGATGTTAATGAGGGCAGGAGCGGGTACTTCCCCACTGGCTCCCATTGAATTATCCAGGTTCCTTTTTTTGTGGGAGCTTTTTTTTTGATACATTCCTGGGAAGATCCTGTTAACTGACTTGGAGTTACTTTGGTTCATATCATACCCACAGCTTTTTAGTAGAGAATTCAGTGATTTAACAAAGATTTCCGAGGAGCTGAGGTACAATAGAGCCCTTTACAGGGTGTGGGAATTTCCCGCATGTTGATTAACTTCATACTGTAAAAGACCATAGGCCAAATCCTTCAGTCCTCACGCAGACAAAAGTCCACATTGACTTATCCGAAATCTGCCTGCAAACGCTCATTAAAGTCAATGGCATTTTGCTTTGGTAAGGGCCGGGGATTTGGCCCGCTGGTTGTCTTTGCAATTGGGCATCACCAGGAGAAGGGGATTACCCCAGCACCGAGCCTGCAGCAGGGTCCTGCCTTGCCCCAGACCTCGGGCACTGCCTTCCCTTCAGCCCCAAAAGCTGGTGGCAAAACCTCACTTTCGGTGCCAGCCCCTTGCTACAGCCTGCAGTGCTGAGGGATGCCCAGCATCACCCCTTGGGCCATCACCCTGATGTATCCACTAAGCCACCCCCAGGACCCTTCCATTTGCCCCAGGGGGCAGGCAGAGAGCAGGCAGGATATTATGCACTGACCCACAGGACTCCTGTCCTCCCCACTGCAGCTACTATTCAAAAACACTCTGGCTTATGTCTTTTCTAGGACAAGGTACCCAATATTTCAGAACCACCTTAGAGGAGGGTACATCCATCCAAATAATAGAAATATAGCAAAAAAAAAAAAAAAGTGGGCTTCTTTCTATTTGTTTGTTTTAGCCGTATCATAGCTCAGATCTTCCTTGCCATTGTGGTTCAATATTTACTGATCGAAAATATAGACTAGCTGCAAGTCACAGCATTTGCCAGAAAGAACGATTATCATCAGAAAGAAATGGGCATTAAAAGAACAGCTCTTCTATTTCCAGAATATAAAACAGACATTCAGAAGAACAAATAGAGCAGAGAAGAAATGATGGTCATTTGCAAGTAAAATATTACTAAACAATATAACATTGGATTAACTGTTTCATGTATTTATTGTGAAAGAATATATAGAACTTTACATGAGAAACTATCAGTACAAGCAAGAAACAATGCAGCCTTTTTAACAGCTTGCTTTTAAGTTTAATGCTTCTGCACGTAGAGCACACGAGCTTGCTCCCACTGAAGGCCATGCAACAGCTCCTGTTCAGTTCAAAGGGGTCAGGATCAGGCCCTGAGGTTTTCAACTTTCCTCCTGTAATGTCCCTTTCACCAATGTTGCACCCCTCTGCTCGTAATGTGCTTGAGATGTATTTAGGGTGGGGAACCTGCAGTACAGCCAAGAGGCACCATAAGATGCAATTTGGGAGGGGCTGATCCTGAAAACTGTGGAGGGACTTTTTCTTTCTACATGCATTTAGAATGAAAAGAAGGGGACAGAGAGGCAGGATAAAGAAAGAAAAAAAAAAAAAAAAAAAAAAAAAAAAAAAAAAAAAAAAAAAAAAAAAAAAAAGAGCAGGCACATATTGAGTCCAGTCCTGCATTCGACTGAAGCAAACCATTGAGCACAGTAGTGAGGGCTGACTGGACCGGACAAAACCTGACTCCATTTATTGTCTTTTGTTGTGGTGTGCCAGGAATGCAGGAGCTGTGGTTATTCTGAATTACAGCTGGCTCTGGGAATGGCTTCGTACTCTCAGGACCTGTGCACTGCTGAAAATTGGTGCAGCTCTGATCTCTGGCTTTAGAGACTTCTCTTCCTTCCAGGACTATTTAAAATAGTCATGTAACAATTTCAGTAACTCTGTGGCAATTAATTTTGTGAATTTGTAATTAGTTTGCTACTCTTACATAAACTTAAATTGGATTAATTTTATACTCTCTTACCCAAAATACAGTTCAAAAGAAGGATTTCTAATAAATTTCGTATGCAAGTCTGTTCTAGTACTTGTCTTAGTTTACCCAGAAATCATTCTAAATCATTTACTATTCAATGCATGCTTTAGCACTGACAAAAAATTAGAACCAAGTTAATTCTAGTATTTAACTAAATATTAAAGAGCTACTGGAATTCCTACACCACCATTTTTTTTTAATCTATCTGACCAGAAAATCCATTTAACACACAAATATTTTCCTGTGACTTCTTCTAAATGAAAGAATCTTTGCAGAAACAGAAACATAAAAATAATTGCAGTGGTACAGCTGATGACAGCTTTCCTGGCAAACACAATAACTGCCTATTGAGATAATTAAGGCCCCAGTAGAGATGTATAAGATAAAAATGGAGTTTAGGGCTGGATTAGTACAACCTTTACTCTGTGTGATGCAAAGGGTTGGGTCAGAAGTCTCATGAAGTTGTCTCCAAGTCCATCTTCTTTCATTCAATACATAGGGAAGAGCCATATTTATTTTTAGTGCTTGAGCTTTCCCTTCAAATTCACTCCATCCAAATTAAATAAAAATCCTAAGACTCTTTTGAATTGCTTAGAAACAGATCTTGAAGCCCTGATTTACTTTTAGCTTCATACACACAGAATTCCTGGTGATTTCAAGGATGACTTTGTCAGACATTAAAAAAAAGGTAAGTTCAATTCTCAGTCACTACTGCTGTAAGTGCAGATTTAGGAAGAATCCAAAATAAAGGAATTTTTTAAAAATAAACAAAACCACAACTGAATTGGGCCCCTGATGTGCATTAATAACAATAGTGATGTCACTCATGTTCAATCATTTACGTGTTCTCGTAAATCATTTTTAATAATTTATTAGGTATTAAAGAGGAGCTTGAAGTGTGACAAGCTGCTGCAATTTTAAATAAAGCTTACAAGTAACTTTTCAAGCTCTGCAGGCTCAGGGTAGTAAAACCCACTGACTGAGCAACTTGTATCCAAGTACAAAAACCCTCAGTAGAGGTATGAGCCTTCCTGAAAGGCAGAGCTGGGTGCTCCTCACTCAGCATCAGCACTGCAGGGACTAATCTGGAGCTGGTGTGAGCCAGCATGCAAGGGAAGGGAACCATGCTGTCTGCATCCACCTTGACACACAGCAGTGGAACCTGCAGGGCTAAACCACTTTAAACCAGCTCTCCTTTCAGGACACTGCCTCCAAAGCTATTCTGTGATGGATTTGGGGAGCAGCAAGGGGAGCACTCAGGAATTTCAGGGCAGTGGTCAAGAGTTAGTGGACTAAAGAGGATCTGCAGGACCCTGAAGCTTTCTACAGCACCTTGGGTTTCACTCTTTTGGGGAAAAATCTTTCATCTTTGCTACTGAACTCCCTGGGAAGTTAGAGCTTGTTGCTGACTTGTGGCTGACCACACTGCACAAACAGTTTACAAGGGCTCAGCAATCCCACTTGGAATCAGTGCTCAGGAGTGTCCTCAGGTGGGAGGAGTAGGTGTTTGGCACTATGAACAGTAATTGTACCATCTCCTGGATATTCAGAAAGTTACAATACACAAGGCAAAGAGAAATGCTCTACTTTCTTCTGGCATTGCTAGGTGCCTGTTATCTTTGCCAAGATTTTTCCCACCTACAGCAATATTCAGGGCATTAGTCTATTGTTGTGGCTCAGGCTAAGCTGATGCTCATTTTCAAATTAAACCTCAGGTGAAAGCTGCAAATCCACACGTGCAGATGGTTTGTCTGTGCTCGCAATCCTGCACGCGTGCAACTTAGCACAGTGCAGCTCTCCTGACCTCTGGCTGCTGGGGTTTTATTCCTGACAGGCTAGATGTGAATAAAATCATATGGAATTGTGTTTTTACAGTTCAGCCTTCTGAGTCCCATCCTGCTGCCATTGAAATCAATGGAAAAACTCCCAACTTCCCTAGTCATATCAGATTAGCTTTGTTCCACGGACTGAAACAATCTAATAGATACCAGGTGTCCTCCACAGAGCTTGTGTGGTCTACAAGTAAGTGGAACATATTTTAAAAAGTCAAATATGAAACAGCTACATCACAGAATGTGTACTAACCTCCAACTGATATTATTATCTATGGAGGACATGATCAGTATCTAAAATGTGACTCATTATATATTTATATGATGCATCCTATAAGAGATATTCTGGGGTAAATTCAGCTGCATGTTAAACCACTACAGAAATGGATCCATATTTCTGTTCATTTCCACAAGAAAGCAAGGGTCTCGTGTGTTTTTACTTAAGGGAGGGAGCCTTAAACAACCTTACATTAATCCAGAAATCCACTTGGAATATATGACCCTGCATGTAAAAAGATGTATAGAAGTTAAAGGCTGCAAGTGAAACCAGTAGGTTGCTACTCTAACATCCCTGCTTGCTCGTAGCTATGAACCTCCACCATGAAATTCCCTACCTGCTTTTCTAGAGCTATGGACCTTCACCAGTTCCTCCAGTAGCATGGAGATCACACAGTGCTATAAATGTCCAGACCTGGGCTGCACGAAGACATCCATCACTGCTCTAAGGGTGTAGCTGGAAAATGCACAGGGAATTTCCTTGTGCGATCTCCTGGTGTGTAGGTGGCCCAAGAGCCTTGCCTGGCTCAGGTGAAATTCTCAGTGCCCTGCTCTGCACCAACAGGGACAGAAAGAAATCACTCTGCCCACTCCAGGGCCTGACCCTGATTCACACCACCTGCAGAGAGGAGCCTCAGTGCAGTTTCTCCTTGTTTTGTTTAAGAGAGGACCAGCATTTCCAGTCAAGGACCCATCACACAGGTACAGCCAGGTTAATAACTTAGAAACACACAAATTGGGTGATCCCAAGCAAAAAATCAGACTTTTCTTGGGGACAATGAAAAAAAATATATTGGTCATTTTTCTAGTCCAATTAAAGGTCCTCAGATGTTCCAAGGTCTACCCTGGTTCCTCAGCCAGAAGGATACACCTGGAGCCAGCTCTAGGGGCTGTTTGTGTGCAGGTGCTCAAATCTGCTGCTCTGCTCCTGCCTTCCCATTCCATGTGTTAGGGGCAGATTCCATGGATGTCCCTGATTACAAAGTTGGCCTGGCACTATTGATAGATGGGGGGGGGGCGGGGGGGATGCAGAGTCAGAGTCAGAAGGCTTCAAAACACTTTTCACTTGCTTTGTGAAAGCTGGGGAAGCCTCACATCTCACAACACTCCCTCTTCTACCCAAACCACTGACTGTTGTCTCCTTAGGGTTGAGGGACAGCTTGCCCCAGCCTGGTCTAGTGGGAAGCACCTCATCAGCTGGGGTCCAGCTACTGCTGCAGCAGCCCTGCAGGAGAAGAGTTCTGCAATAACTGAGGTGTGATACTCCCAGGCAATATTCTAGGCAGCTGAAGCTAGAAAGAACCAAGCTGCCAGTGCTCTCCAGCAAAACTGCTGCTGGACTCAGTGCTTGGCCCCTGAAGGAAAAGGGTACACCTTTTTTTTTTCTTTTTTCTTTTTTTTTTAAGTGGCACCAGGAATACATCAAACCCCATTAAAAAAGCATGATCCAATCAGTATTTCATTTGTATCTGAATATCTAGTGCTATCTCTAGTCTTATCTTTTACCAGTTACCCTCTTTCATTATGGTCTCCTTAAGAGGCTTACATACTTGTACTTTTTCAATAAAGATCTTGGAAAGTACGTTCAAGGGTAGCTTACTTTAACATTCATCACATTTAACAAGACTTTTACCAGAGCAGAGAGAACGCGTAACTAATTGCTGGAAGATCTGGTCAAGTTTATTGTGACGGGTAACTGTCGGGCAATTATGATTTATTTATTCAGAGGGAGATAAGGCATGCATTGTTCTCTCAAAGGAAAAAAAAATGGGGCTGATCCTAAAGTTAATATTATTTCCCATGCCTTCTTCAATCTTTTCATAACTGAAGGTACCCACCAGAGTACAGTCCTCATCGGATACATTTGTTCCAAATTTTGGGGTTTAAGCTCAACTTCTCCCCCAACCTCTCCTGGGCCCGCCGAGGCCATGCAGGTGCAGCTCCTCCACCACCTATTTCTTAAAAGGTTTGTTGGCATGAGGTGACTCCTGAGAGAGCCAGTGTCCCCACAGGGTCTCCGAGCCTTGTTCCCTGCCGAGGGAAGCCTGTGATGGACGGGGGTAGGGTAACAAGCGGGGTGTCCTTTTCATCTGGCAATCAAAGAATGGGAAAGGAGATAAAAACGCCCGTGACTGCCCCCCTTTCTGGGGTCCCTGCGGTGTTTTCTCGAGTGGCAGCATGTCCTCGCAAACAGAGGCGTCGGGAGCGGGCGGGGAGCGTCTCCGTGGGCACTGGGAGCCACGACGGACAGGGACCGGCCCCACTGCCAGCGCAGCCCTTCCCCACACCCCACCCGCGCCGGGCAAGGGCAGCGCCCGGCGTACCCCAGCAGCTCCCGGCATCGGGGCTGCCTTTACCTCTGGCGTGACCCCGCTGATCCCCGAGCTCGGCAGAGCAACACAACCGATGATGAGAAAAACAAAACAAAATAAAACCAAAAAGAAAGAAAGAAAGAAAGAAAAAATCACCTTAAAGTGCCCTGGCCCGCCTGTATCCCCGCATCTCCCTGGAGCAGAGGCTCCTTCCCGTACTCCAGCCGAGCCCTGCGGCAGAGCCCGGGGGCAGAGCGGGGCTGCTCCCAGTGCCCGGGCCCACGACCCGGCGGAGCCCCCACGCCTGCACCGCCAGCATCGGCCCGGTCAAGGTGCGCGGTGCCCTGGGCTCCTCAGCCCCTTCCTTGCCTCCTTAATCCCCGCGACGGCTCTGCTGTTGCCGCAGCTACCGAAGTTTTTATTCGCATCTTCGTTACCTCCAAACTGATCAAGTGGCCAAGAACAAACAAGAAAAGTCTTTTTAATGTAAGGGTTGCTCACCTGATGTAGTAAAGATCAGTTCTCAGAGCAAAGGGCTTCTACTTCCAGCAAAATCTGGTTCCCCGACTTACTCAGCCGGAAGAGCGAGCACCATTAGCTGCTTTACATAGACTTTTTTAAGTCTGTGTCAAAGGCATTTGATGTAGAGCATAAAGATGCACCTTGCGCGCTTCTGTCAACAGCCAGCCCGAGGCTGCGGCTCGGGTGCTACGTGTCCAACTCCCCAACAGAAAAAAAAAAGTAAAGTTTTTTCCTTTTTTTTCACTCAAAATTTATTACCTTTTCTGAAAGTGTCAGCCCTTGGCCATTCGACAAAGCTTTTTCAAAACGGTTTTAGATTTAATCGGAAACCGTTTGAGTTGTGTTTTGATCCGACCGCCGCTCTGCGTTTATTTCTTGTAAGACAAAATAAAAGTTACATCGAACTGGTTTACCCGGCAAGAAGCCGGAGCCCTGGGGCTGGGAGGTGTTCTGGGCCGTGGTCCTCGTTGCCAAGACCCTCTCCGGGCGCGGAGGGAGCTCCTCGCAGGGACCGCCCGCCACCTCCCCCCGGGACTCCGCCGGCGGCTTCGGACGCTGCTGAGCTGCTCTGGGGCGGAAGAGAAACCGGGGCAAAGCCGGTCCCTCCAGCCCCGGCAGCCTCGACCGGCTCCGGACAAATGATCGACGAGCAGAGCTCCTACCTCCGCTCAGTCACTTGGTAGCGCTGCCTCGGACCTTACCCGACGGGGAGGGAGAGGTGAGTGCTTGGCAATATTCACTGTAAACCACTGTGGTGTTCACTCGCTTAATTCCGGCGTGGCCTCCAACATCGCAGGGAAGTACGGAGGGAGCCCGGGCCCGGGGCCGGACCCCTGCGGCCCTACTCCCGGCACCATCATCTGCCTCCCAGCGCCCTTTGGCGAGGTAGAGTCGGTGCCCGGGGGAAGAGCATCTGCCCCCGGCCGGAGCCGAGGAGAGAGCCCCCCGCACCTACGGCCCTCCAAGCAGAGGGGAGGGGAGCGAAGCTCTCTTGTAAAGCTCCCAGCCGTCGGAACCCGCAAGATAAACATCATTAGAAATCATTGTAATTGGGATTGTGAAATCTGACCTCTGACCCTCCGGGCTACGTGTCACAACCGTGTCTGCTTTGATTCCTCGAAAGGCGGCACAAAAGAACAAGCTCCGTGACAGGAGGCAGCGGGATCTGCGCCCCGGCCGGAGGGGACCGACGGGGGGGGACCACGCGTGGCCTTCCCCTCCTCCCCCGTGCCTCATTTGCATATGCAAATCAGCAGGCCGCCGAGCCGCGCCCTTCTGGGGGGTGGTGGTCGGGCCAGGGCCTGGGGCCCGGAAAAATTGTGCCCGATTCCAGGGGTGCCCTGGACGGAGAAATAAGTGTCGGTGCGTCCTTCCACCAGCGGAGGCGGAGGCGGGACGGGGGTGGGTGCTGGGGGTTGTCTGTTGCGTGTTGACGGATATTCACACCCCACAAACGCGCGGCTGCCTCCCGAGAGTTGGAGTGTGGGGGAACAGACCCCCGGGGCACGCAGGAAGCAGGGGGAGGGCAACGCTTTGCCTCCAGGGCTTTTCCGCCTGGGCTACGGGGGCTCCTCCTGGGACCTGGGCTCCCTAGTCCCATCCGTCCGTCCAGCCTCCCGCATTCCTCCCCGGCCCAGTGCGTGTCCCTCGCCTCCCTTCTCCCCTCCGCGCACACCTGGTCCCTTTCCTACGGGAGGATGGGGCGCCTTCTGCTCTTATTTCTCAGCTCGGGCTGGTGCTGAGCCCCGGGTGAAGATCTTCCCCCCCACTCCACTGCCGGAGAGGATTCCCCGCGGGCCTGTTTGCCCTCGGCACCCACAGGGGACCAAGGTCACTCGTGGAGCCAGTGAGGGCAGACCTGCACCTCGCCGGCCTGCACCGATTCACCAATATGCCCCGCTCAGCTGCTCTCCGTGAGAAATCCTAAAAGCGTAATTACATTAAAAAGTCTGATTTGTTTAAATAATCCCCTCTAGGCTTCCTTTAATTTGCCCTGTATTACCCTCGTCGGCTTTATTCCTGACTTGTCCAGCTCAACTGAGTTTGGCTGGACAACCTGTGGCTGAGGAAACCCTTCTTCATCTTCCTCCTCCTCTGGAGCCCCCAAGCCTTCGGGCAACCCCAGCGCCTCGGAATCGGCTCCCGGCTGCAGGTAGGCAGCAGGTCCCGGGGTCTGTCGGCTGGACGGTGGGCGACGGGGGGACCGACAGCCCTGCTCGACCCACGCCGAGAGCCAGCCTGAGCATCACCCGTGCCCTGCGGACAGGGGAAGCGAAGTGGGTTGGTGCCCTCCACCCTCAGCAGGTCCGGGCCAGATCCGGCCTGGGAACGCTCTTGGGGAGAATCGCTACTCGATTTTTAAGGAGAAATGCCATTTTTCGCCTATACAGCTCCAGAGGAGTACGGGACACCGTGTATGGCAAAGGCAGAGGTTTGAACTGAGACGAGTGGGTGAGAGTAGGGGAACAACCTCTGTGTGTCCCCTCGACAGCAGCAAGTGAAGGGGGGGCTCGGGGGGAATCTGAATGCTACCCCCGAACTCTGCAGCTGCCCTGGCCGGTCTGAGCTCTCGCCGACCTCTTTCCCTGCGAGCGGTGGAACTCGCACTTTGAAGGACGGCTCTATTTTCCTCAGTGCGGAAGATTTGAGTTCATGTTCCAATCTCATCGGAAAAAAAAAAAAAAAAAAAANAAAAAGAAGGAGAAAGAAATGCACAACTTTAGATGGCGCTGTACAACATTTATTTAAGCCCTCTGAGTATTCCCGTCTTCTCGGCCTGCAGAGAGAAAGAGAGAAGAGCCCTCGGCGGGCAGAGGCGGACTGGGCTGGGCGGGGATGGGATGGGGTGGGATACGCTGAGGTAGGATGGAGTGGGATGAGGTGTAGGAGGGGTCCTGCCCCACCGGCAGCGGGCACGGGGGACAGGGGGCACTCTCCCCAGCCTGCGCCTCCATCTCCAGACCGTGATAGCAAACCACAGCTCTAAGCAGGAAGAGTTAAAAAGCAGGAAAATGGCAGAAGCTGTGTCCCGCTTCCCCACTGCTCCCCGTCTCAAACAGACCGAAACCCCCGTAATGCCTCCGACGGAATGAGGAGGGGAGAGCTGCAGGCTGTGCCGACCCCTGTGCTGCTGCTTTCCCCCTTCCGCCCCCCAATCCCACTGACCTGGGCATGGTCTCAGCATCGCCCCATCCTCAGGGGGCATGCAGGAGAAAGGGTCCCCCGGATCCAGCTCTGCTCGCTTGTCTTCTTCCCCGCCGGCTGCGGGCCTAGGGCAGGGATAGAGAGGAGCAGAAAGCAGAAGGAAAGTCGACAGAGCCTCGTCGAGAGGGACGGGCGGCTCTCCACCTGCCTCGGCGCCCGGTTTCATCGGGGCACTGAGGAGCGGAATCCCGTCGCCTGCCCTCGGCTCGGCGGGGCCCACGCAAGGCCCGCTGGGCTCAGACCCGGCGGTCCTCGACGGCTCGAGGACAAGGCCACGCGCACGGCCCGGTCCCTGCCCGTCGGTGTCTCCGGGTCGGCGGCGAGGAAAGCCGACCCGAGACTGGGCACGGCCGGCTTTTAACTGGGGCGGGTGGAAAAGCGGAGCCGCAGCCGGGGGTCCCGCCGTGCCGCCGGCTCTCCGCCACCCCGCGCGTCCCACGCACACGGCAAAAGTGAGCCCGAGCCCTGCAAGGGGGAGCGGAGGGCAGCGACCGGCACCGGGAGCGCTCCCGGGAGCGGCGGCGCAGCGCCCGGCGGCGAGTGCCGATCGTTCCGGTCCGATCCTCGGGAGAGGTCCTCGCTGGAAACAGTGTGGGAGCAGATCCTCTCGGAGAGAGGCAAGGAGCTGTCAGACAAACATCTTTCCAACACATCCCGGAGCCCTAAACGTCCAGACAGTTTCAGGCAATTTTTCAGCGGGAACTCGTGATATATTACCACCATTATTAGGAGGTAGTTTTATTTTTTTAAAAAAATTCTGGTTAAAAAGAGAGATTGCGGGAGGCGAGGCACGACCAAAATTGCCAAAGAGAATTAATTCTTTTTAAAGGGTAGAAAAATAATTTTTAAAAAATCGAAGGTCTAAGGGTTTTTAACAAGGGATGAGCAGCTTAAAGATTGCTGGATCTGTCAAAAGCAAAACCTAAGTATGCCACAGAAATGGCACTATGTACACAGCGTATGGTGTATATATATATATACATTTATTTATTATATTTTTATATATATATATA
>VWYP01006504.1:0-43659 GCA_013400435.1 Pycnonotus jocosus
CACACACACAGGCACTGCATTTTAGATGGAGCCTCTCAAGTTAAATAGCAAGAGGAACAATAAGACAACCTGCTGACAAGCCCAGCTCAGACCAAAAAGAATCAGCCAGGAATCTCACAGCTTAGAAGTAACTCAAAACAGTTATTCCCCTCATACATTTTCACTTCAGTGATACAATGGTGTGTTTCTCTGCTTATAAACCACTTAACTTGGTAGGGATGGGGTGCACTTTCCTTCTGAAGAATCAGAGTGCATCAGGTAAATAGAAAGGCTCCATACATTATCCAGGAAAAGGAAGGGTCAGACTGAGCCCCAGTTTTGACCTTCATATTTTTTGTCCCACTTAAACCAAATGAGTTTGTCCCACAGAATTTTGCAGCAGCTGTGAGGTTCTGTAGATAGTTTATACAAGCTTTGCTGAGTTTATGCTTGGAGAGTGCTGAGTGGTTAGGGGGATACTGCACACTAAACCCTTGCCTCTTTAGGGAAAAAATGTATTAAGCTGTCATTTTTGTGTGCATAAATAGGAAATGTTGAATCAACTTCTGACTTTCTAGACATCTCATTTGTTTTTCAGCTGTCCATTTTTTTTTTCTTTCCCCTTTTTTGAGGTTCAAGAATTTGCTTGGGAACTTTGGGCATTTGCAGGAAGCCACTGAAATGCCATTCTGCCCATTTACTCAGGAGCAAATACAGATGGCACCCACATGTAAAGAAACAGGGAGACACAAAGTTTTGTGGGAACCTCCTCCTCCTCCTCTGCTTGGCAAAAGCATGTAAGATGTTACTCATCAGAACTTGAAGCAGAATTATTATATAAAATTATGTCTCTTGCCTATTAACGTCTGCTTCCAAAAGTCACCAAAGAAGAAACGATAATATCATGTTTTCTAATGCCTCCTTCATTCTTATTTCCTCAGCTGCCTTTAGACCTGTCTCAACCCTGAATTCCAGATGCTGACCAGGATGTTGGAAAGTACCTGGACTTCTCTAAGAAATCCTAGTCCATCTCCACCAGTAAATACAACTTTTAGACAGCAAATTACCCTCCAGCAGCTCCAGCATCCGACTGAGATGGTGGGCAGGGCTCTCTGCTGCCAAGAACACTGAGGAGCCTTTTAAAGCACCACAAACATCCACCAAAATGCCACAATCCCAATCAGACACAGAGCTCTGTGCATCTCCCTGGTGTGCTGCAAATGACTGAGCAGGGCACGAGGCAGAGATGTCTCAGTGGGCAGAATATTCCCTTTAATGTTGGTGGAACTGAACCTTTTTCAGCTGAGCCGCACTTGAGTAAAGCCAAACAGTGGTGAGGCAGATCTGATACTTCTGCTGTGCTTTGTATCTCTGATTACAGCCTAAAAAATCTGCTTCAAGAAAGATGTTTCGATTGCATATGTCAGCACAGGAAACCATCTTTTTTTCTTTCTTTCTTTCTTTCTTTTTTTTTTTTTTTTTTTTAACATGGGTGGCAATTATTTCATTCTTGGAGGTTGCTGCTGTGCACCTATCCAAATGAATATATAACATTTAAATATCAGCAGTGACTCCCAGACCACTAACAACTGCAGAATCCCAGATGATGAGAAGTTGGAAATGTGCATTTTTACGGATCCTTTTTGTGGTTGGTATCCTTAATAATGCCAAATGATTTACCAGTGTCTCTTAAGAGTAAAACAGTAAAGACTCCCATCTGTTAGAGGGTTGATCTATCTTGTTCTCAACTTTTTTGAGTCAGTTTATTACCATCTGAGAGTAGTTCTCCACCTAGTTCTTCTCCTTTTCCTTTTTTTTTTTTTCTTGTTTTGGGAAGACAGCACAGAATAAAAGGTCATAACTGGAACAGGGCCTAAGTGCTTGTTGTTTTTTCTAAATGTAGAAATAGATCTTTCAATAATGGTTATGTCCTGAGCAAAGCAAAGGCAACAGATACTTTCTTCTTTTTCTGGCTTGAATTTCTTTTCCCCTAAAATTTTAACAGCTTGGAAAAACTGGGAAAATAGGAAACCTGCGTGTAAAAGATTTAAACTAAATCAGAACCTCGCCTTTCTTGCCCAATCATTCACCTTCCACTTTTTTTTTTTCCACAAAAGGCCATATAATTTTGGTTTCCCAAATGTACAAAACAAGCAACTTTGTTGAATTTCACCAGGTAGCTCCTTTTGTGGCATGATTGATCCCCAAGAGGGTTTCATTTTAGCCTTGGAAAATGGCAAGCCAGCCTTTCTCTGCCAGGAAGGATTTTGGCCTGAATTTGCTTCCCACCACCATCAGCAGGTTCTTTTTTCCTGAGACAAACTGCCCCAGCAGTTTAACCCATCACCAAGGTCTGCAAAGTTGAGATTATTTTCAGAGGAGCAGATCCAGGATAGAAAGCAGGTAAAGGAAAATGAAGAGATGAAAGGGTTGGGTAGAGAAGGCAAATAGGAAGATATGAAAGAATTTTGTGTGGTTAATACAGGGCTCCCAGCAGTGAGAAGAAATGGGAGATGAGTCTGGTCAGCAGATTTTTGCACTGAAAGAAAAGTAATTTACACAGACTAAGTTTATTGAATTCTTCAATTATAGTTTGGAACAGCACATGTGAGGAATATCCGAATAAACACGTGTTTCTTAAAAAACTTCAACCTGATCATTCCTCTGTTCCTTATCTCTGAATTCTCATCAGCCACATCCTTTCTTCACATTTGCCTTTTCAAAGTTACAATGGGTTCAAACTAACGTCCTGCCCTGCTAGGCTGCTGAATATCCAACTGCAGCAAGCAAAGGTTTCTCTGCCTGAGACTGAAAACCAAGGCAGGTACCTGGATGTCTCAGCCACAGCTCTGGTTCACAGCCACCCAGCTGTTTCAACTGACAGAGAAACAAGCCATCATTTCCCAAACCACAGACATACTGCATCTTATTCAGAGTGAAATAAGAGACCTGTTTCCTTTTGACAGTTTGGGCAACAGGTGGGGAAAATTACAATGTCACAATCAGCGTTTTCTTTTTGAGCTGTTACTCTTGCAGCTTTTGTGAGCACTATCAACATCTAATTTATTAACCATGAAGAACACAAGCTCTGTGTGCAAAAACAGAAGCCTTGACTCTCACTGTGCAGACCAATTTAGTGATAATTCCAGATTTTACCCACTTTCCATTTTCCAGCTCCTGGGACATTTTGGAGATGAAAGGCTGGAAACCACTGCAGAGTCTGTATGATGGAGAATATCACGGCCTGGCCTGAAAGCAGGTAGGCAGCAAACTGCACTCTGCTGACACAAAAATATCCATGTGCAACTGGCATGAATGTCTGTCTTGTTCCAAAGTTTACTTCCTTTCTGAAAAAAAAAAAAAAAAAATATTTGTCTCAAAAATCTGCAGCTTGAAGAAAACCACAAAACTTCCTTGATATGGGCCGGGCAGTGCAGAGCGAGAATCTAGCCAACAAAATTATTCACTTAATCAAGCATTTCCTCATTGTTAAAATGATGCTGTCTCACTGCTACTGCTCCACTTCCTTCTGTTCTCATCAAAATCTCATAGTGTATTTCCACAAGAAGATGTAAAGCATGCAAGTACAGCATAAAAAACAACCCTTAACTCCAAGATCTGACTCTCTCTTCCTACAGCACGGATTTTGCCCATCTTCCTCACGCTCAGCCCTTTTCCCCTGCCTGCTCCAAGTCTCAATCCTCACCCTTAATTGCCTGGTGCTAAAAAGCCCACTCAGTGCCTTGCAGAAGGTGTGCTTGGTGGGCTGCCAGGTCCATTTTTCACAGCGCAGAGACCTCGGGGTCGGGGCCGTATCTCCGTTTACGTTTGTGAATAATCCAACACATGTACAGCACTCCAGGTCTGATCCCATGGATCATAACACCACTGATGTGGGACCAGATGCTATATGAACAAATGGGAATCTGTTGCATTCATGTAGTGCCTTTTTTTTTTTTTTTTTTTCTCCCTCCCTCCAAGGAACTCAAAGCACTTTTACAATCCCTAAGCCTTCACACATGGCTGTGGGGTACAGCGGGGTAAGTAGGGCCCGTAGCATTCTTTCCAGAGCCAAGTACATTTATTCAAATGTAGCTGAATAATAATAACGCAGCCATGACCTCCCATGACACTTTAGGCTCCTGGGGAACAATGAAACTGTCAGCCACGAGGGTGACACTCATGAGCCCGGGTGACAAAACTTTTTCGGCAGCTGGCCCACGGCTGCAGGCCTCACTTCCGCAATAGATTAGGATGACCACGAGCAAAAAAAAAAATGCAAAACTTTGCTCATTCACGCTCCTTTTCCCACCCACCCCGTCAACAAATACCAAAACAACCTCGGTGGAGAACAAGAAGGCCTCTAATGGGGTTTTTTGTGAGGCGTGCTGCAGATTCTGATAGACAATTGTTTCCTCACTAATAGGTCTGTGTGCTTCAGGAATGGCCCCACCTCAATAATTTAATTCTTTGATGGCTTCTGGAGATCACCCATTAATTTAAATGAAGTATGATTACATCCCTAAATTCGCTTTTATGGAATTACTTCTGCAGGGGTGAAGTGGTGACGAAGAAAGAAATTAACCTTAATTTCATCAAAATAGGGGTTTCTACACTGTTATGAACCTGTGTATACTGAAAAGTATCCAATTCAGTGATTTGTTTCCAATCCAATAGTGAAAGTAGAAGAAACATTTAATAAAGGCCATTCTCTTCAGAAAAAATGAAAACAAATGAAAACAAATGAAAACAAACCTGCAGGAAATGTTTGGGAGACCCCAGACTCTACCTCTGGGAGTAGTATGAACTTGGGAAATCTAGGAGTCAGAGGCACAATTATTTATGTAAAAAATAAATAAAAACCTATGCACTATTGATTAACCTTGGCGCTTCAGACAACAGTGTCCCCTCATGCATTGGAATGGCATGCCACCACATGACAAACTTCAAACTGGCCATTTCCCAGAGATGGCTGCCACAATAAAAATTGCATTTAATGTACCAATGCTTTCCAACTGGTTTACTGTCTTCCAGGAACAACCCAGACTGTTAAACTGAGCAGATAGAGTGTTAAACTGAGGAGAAAGTTTGGATCACACAAACCTCTTTGTCACCCACCCTGGTTTTGCTGAGAGATGCCATTTCCCCCCCTTGTTTCTCAGCCTCCTTCCTCTTCAGCGGGCGCTCCTCCATCCCCTTATGTTCCCCCTGTGCACAGAGTGAGGCTGGAGTTGCCACAGTCTCCTTAATGTCTAATCCTTTAACACTGGGAGAGCATTGTGTTGCAGCCCTAATGCAAGGATGAATTCTGGAATGTGGAGCCTGGAGAGAGGCTTATAGAATGAGAAAGAAAGAAAAAGGGAAGAGGAAAAAGGAATTGAGAAGAGAAAGAAGTCAAAACCACACATGGGACAGAAGGAAAAAAAGGGGATTAGGTGACAATATCCGACTGCACTGAAGGGTCAGGAGAATTAAGCTTCAGAGCAGCTTGCTCAATGTGTGCTGGGATAAAAAGAGTCTGATATGAATGGAGGTGGTTCAAGTGCAGGCACATTGTGGAATGCAATAGGAGTCTGCTAGGGAACATTTAAGAGAGTTGTGCACCACTTTCATGTAGCAAATAATATATATTGTTTGCTGGGCAAAGATCTGAGCCTCCCTGTCACTTTTACAAGGTTGTTACAGAGGAACAGAAATACAAGAATGGAATGAAATGCAACAGCATTACACTAAATGAAATTATAAATCAAATAACCTGAGCATGTGCTCCTAAGATTTACTATTGCATATGATGTTTATATTGAATATAAACTTAAAGCAATAGATCCCTGTCCAAAGAAAATCAGGGCACATGGAGTTAGATCTGCTTTTAACAAATACTTCAGAGCCTGATTGTTAATACCTAGTGGTACTGCATGTGCAACTGAGTGCATAATCTTTTCATCAGGCCAGCCTTGTGATCTTTCTAATCAATGTAGGTGCCTCATCTTGAAGGACACTGACCCATTATGATTTTCATATATGCTGGGAGGTACTTCTACACAGCTCAAGAGTTTAACTGAAAAAAAAATCACAGATTCCTTAAATTCCCATGCAGTTTATTTTCAATTTCCTATTCACTCCTTGCAGACAAAAAAGCTCAAAGTGACAGTATGGTTACTTTATGAAAACCAGCCCTCTACATCTTCTTACAAGACAGGCACTGGGAGTTAACATAGCTGGAATCTGAGAAAATGCCCTCTTGTCCTTCTGACAGGCTTTTTTTGCCCCAACATGGCTCCCTAATATAAGATAAAATAACAACCTCGTCTCAATCTGGCATGACTACCCATTTATGAAGCAGAGAGAAAACTGAGGAACACGAGAGATGGAAGAAACAAGTCATGAATAATAAAAGAAAGTGATTTTTAACTATGTAAAGAGAATTCATTCAAGTCAACCATCTGGCACAGGGCACATCCTGCAGAGAGAGCAGCCATGGAAAAATGACAAAGTCAGTTCAGTTAATGTTTCCCAAGAAGACACCACAGAAGACAAAGCTAGAGTGGTGTGCCACATCCAAGTGACTGATACTGAAATTATTTTGATATTGGTTATGAGACACACCAATCCCTCGAGTCTGGTTCAGGCAGATCCAGGGAACTCAGGTATTTATTAAAAAAACCCCAAATACCATTTGCTCACTTGTAACACTATTGCCTTTCCTCTGCTGCAGAGAGCTTAGGTAAAGCTGAAGGTGGCTGTGTATGTGACTCAAATGCACTTTGCTTTGTTGTTAAAATAGAACAGCAAACATAACTCATTGCAAAAAAACCACCAGCCCAACAAAACAAAGCAGAACAAAACAAAAAAGAAAACCCAACCCCAAAACACTCCACTCCTACACAAAAAACTTGCTTGGATTGGAGTGAGAAGGACACGTTTCCTTCCTCCTCCCCAGTGGTAACACCTATGACCTGACCCAGGACTTGACCTGGAAGCTGAGAAAAGGAGAAAAAAGACAGGGCTTTCAGGGTTCACAACAGCATCTTTACAAAGATGTGTGCCTGGACGTGGGCATTATGGATGTACAGTGTCATTTGTTCCCTGGGGACACGGATGTGAAAGCACTGCTGATGTGTATTTTCAACCAATACTTTCCTCTGACACAGGGCAGAAGAATTGTTTCCAGTGAATTCAGCAGCAATATTTTTATCACCTTCATTGAGCTGGAGCTTTACTCCAGGGTTCTAAATATATCACAAGAGTTCACAGCCATATCAGGAACTCCTCCCTCATCATCCATATCCTTAAAAACACCAATATGTCCTTTAATCCCTGCATCCTCTGAGCTGGGTTTGCTGTTTGTCCCTTTTCAGTCCAAGCCAGCTGAGAGCCAGGCCTCAGAGCCTCCAAATCAAAACAACAGCAACACATTAAGCAGCCTGCTGTCTGCAGGGTATGTCTGACTGAGCTGGGAGTGATGTAGGAGCTGAAGAATCCAGGGTCTCGTGCAAGCAGGCGCCGTGGCTGGGCAAGGTCTCTGTGCTGCTACGTAATGTGTTCCCCTGATCTGTGCACACACACACAGACACAGACCATCCTGCCCCAGCTGAGCCAAAACACTCATCTCAAACAATACAAAAAAGCCCCAAGGGAAACAAAAGCATCGTTTTGCACATGGGTTGATGGGGTTTTTTAAAATTTTCCTCACAAGCTCCTCCCAAAAAGATAGATATCTTAGAGTTGGATTTTTGCATCACATGCTCTTCTCCTGCATCTTTTTTCTTAAAAACAAGTAGAGAGAAGACAGGAAAGGAAAGGAAAAAACCCTCTAAAGAAAAACAAACAAAACCCAAAAGAAATCAAGGGCAGTATTACTCATACTCATTCAGAATATGCTATAGGCAGAGGTTAGGAGGGAAGAACAGAAATCACTTTCTTTCCTACCTTTGGGCTTCCCAGATTGGACTAACACAAAATGTTAGGCTTTAAAGCTCAGGTGGAAGAGGAGCTGTTCCTCCAAACATCCCAGAAGTTTCTTCTGGTCAGCAGAGGTGGACCAAGACATGAGGAGACCATGAAGGGATGCAAGAGGTGTAAATCAGTCCCTACAAGGGCAGGACCTCTAAAAGGAAATGTCTCTCCTCACCNAACCTGTAGGAGTTCAAATAAAGTTCATCCAGAATTTTGCTCTCATTTTTGGCAAATCACAATGCCAGCTGGAGCCAAAGGCCGTGGCTCCATGAGAAGACTAATTTTATATTGCTCTTATCAGGAGGAAGACACTACTGGACTCTCAAGACATAGCTCATCATTAGCTACCTGAGCTCATTCTGCTGGTGAAGAGGCTGCCTGAGCAGCCCAAATCAGTTTTTGATGATATTCAGACTGTTGTGTTCAGGTCTGAGCCAGAGAAAATCACATACAGCCCATGTAAAATCATTTTCACCACAAAAGCTTTCCCCCAGCAGAAAAGGTATAATGTAAATTGCAATAGCTTCAAATTATTTTGAGATGCTACAAAACATAACCTGGATTTGCATGAGCTGTCCCCACGTGAATCACAACCCAGCCCTCAGAATCAAGCTTGTTCATCTGAGAAGTGTAAACATTGGAAAACAGAAGGGATCCAAACCAGGCAGAGGCAGGCAGGGATTATTTTTGGTGCAGGACCATTGGTGGCTCTTGCCTGCAGTGCTGAGAGGATGCTTGTCTCTGCATTTTTCTGAATTCAGGCCTCTGAATCACAGCTGGTGAGGACAGAAGGCAGCCCAGTGCTCAGGTAATTTGTGAGCTCAGTGAGCTGATTACATGCATTTCCTCTGCAGTAGAACCTGTGTCTTCCTGTGACCATACTCAGGGTCTGGAGGGGTTTTTTGAGTTCATCAAAGTGAGTGCAAGGTGCACTCCCAGTGCCTCAGATGAAATGAAGGCTGTCATTTGAGAATGAAACCTGTCATCTTGACAGCTGAGGGTTAAGCCTCACCTTAAAAATGATTCAGAGGTAAGAAAAAACTATACTCCTGTGAAAACTCAGAGGATGAAATTTAAGACAGAGCTCTGACTGCATACCACTTTCCTATGGGTTCCCAAATGCCCCACAGGTATTCCAGCCACTGGCAATGGTACCTGTGAGAACCACAGGTCTGCACCCCATCCCCAAACAGCCCCTGCCCAAGGGAATGCCTGGATTCAGAGCAGCTATTGTTCCCCTCACATTCAGCACCACTGCTGAAGCATGAAGGAAACTCCCACCCTCGTCCTCCCCTCCTCACCCTCCTCACCCTCCCCCTTGCCCCACACACGGAGATGTGAGAAAGGAAAGCGGATCAAAGTGAGAAATGGGGATTCTCCCTCCCGCTTTGCAGTGCCATCTATCTCCTGTCACAGCCCCAGCCCAGGGATCCCTGCTGAGGACTCGGGGTCACCTGCCACAGCCTCTCAACTCTGCACGTTTTTCCACCCTTGAGCATCCCAGAGTTAGAGAAACGAAACATGAAAATCATAATTCCTACATATGACCTTGTCAATACCAAGGGCAGCACCTCCTCCAGGGTACAGAATATTGTCCACAGGATTTAAATGGATTTAAACCTCTGGCCACAAATGAGTCTGAAGATCAAGAGCCACTACCACAGGGCAGGAAAAAAAAGGAGTGAAATTTGCGATCTCTAAATATGAAATTCCCAAAGAGAGTTCCTGGTATCTTAAGGAACCAGGTATCTTTTAAAAAAATACAGTTCCTGGTATTTTAAGGATCTTAAAACTGGTTATTATACTGATTTTTGGAAAGCACTGGCCCAATCAGTAGTTTGTTAGAATAACATTGTTGGTGAAGCATCCATCACTTAATTGGAGTGCATCACCACATGACAACTGCACTGACAGCAGAATAATTCAAATAAAAGTGATTTAGAGGGAGAATTCTAATCTACCTGCTACAGAGTGTCATAGACAGCCTTGAAAAGTGGCATACACCAGTCATTCCTGGCTTTTCCTATAGGCTTCATAATTCCTCCACCAAGTGCTTTGGGGTAGAGGTATAAAGAAGAGAAGGCAGAGAGCTGTGTTAGATGAGCAAAAAGTGGAAAAGTCAGTGTCTTTCAAGCAAAAGAACCAACCAATGGGACACTTAGAGAAGATAAAAGAACTTTGTGCTAGAAGGGTGGTCAGACACTGTAGCAGGAGCCCAGAAAGGCGGGAGAAGTTAAAAATTCCATGAGGCCCTGGGCATCTTGCTGGGACTGGACCTGCTCTGGGCAGGAGATGGGATAAGACAACCAGAGGTGTTTTCCCACAGCATCCTCTGTCCCTCCCAAACTCTGTCACTGAAGGTTTTCACTGGCCCTGGTGCGCTGACTGCACCTGAAATGCTGTTCTAGTTGCAAATGGTGAAGGAATGAATTAGTAATAAACAAATTAACGAATAATAACATGAACAATTAACTAACCTAGTTTGTTATCCTACAAAATAAATAATTAATGTGTGATAAATTATTGGAGAATTTGCAAATTACTGCTTTGCTTTCGACTCTTGCACATAATCACAGCAGTGATGTGCTTGACTCAGGTTTTGCGTGTTCCTCGAATCCACTGAGCTACCTGCTCATAAAATTCGATGTGAATGCTCCAGTTCATTTTTATCTTTGTACCAGAGCAAGGTTTGTTTGCTGGGGCTTCCTTTCCACAGCATAACCCAAACTGAAGCTCAGATCAAAGCCTTTCTCTGCCATTCTGAGTGCTGTGCCCTCTGCAGTGATGCATTACAGAATGTGATCAGCAGCTATCATGTGCTGTTTGTTTCTCATCATCATCTCCCCAGGGATAAACCCAGTCCAAGCGTTTCACTGGTAGGAATTCATGCTCGGTTTTGTTTTGAAATATGTGGGAATGATCTGGCAGAGGAGCATTGCCAGGTCATTTCCATGGAGCACAAGATTTATCCTGAGCCCTCTTCCACGCTGCTGTTTCACAGGGAGATCAGGAGATAAGATACACACTATTTAATATAAAATTTGAGGAAAAAAACCTGCCATGGTGAGGTTCCACTGGCAGCTCACACAGGAATCAAAACTATGATCCAACATGCCCAGAGGCATTGATACCACAGTGTGTTGAGGATTTTTGACTGATATTACTTATCCTCACCTCTTGCTGGCCCAAGAGGTGTCAAGGCCACTTGCAGAGCAAATCAGGAACTCTTAGGATTTGACTGGCTGGGAGAACAGCTTGGAGTCAACAGGTGGATTTGGCTGCAAGATTCCCCCATTAATAAAAGATCCCCCCCTCAAAAAAGGTGACCCTGCAGGAAACATAATGAGCAAAATCTGCTAAATGCACTCACTTTGCCCATCAGCACCATCCCAAAGCAGCAAGCAGCTCTTGCTCTCCCTGGACAAGAGATGTGGTGAAAATGAAGTGATGGCTTCTGCTCACAGACAATTCAAGTCAGCACGAGTCATGTGTGCTCATTAAATCCAGGAAGAGTCTTGGCAGAACAAACAAAAACATAAATCCAGGCATTTTCAGCACAACTTTAATGTATATTTTTCTCAGTCTTGGCATGTACCCCCTGTCACCTCCCCACCATCCTCTCTCTTTAGCCCCAAGGGCCATTAATCCAGTTTTGAAGACAGCAATTTCTTTCACAACCCAAACAGCTGCCTCGACATGTCTAAATAAGTAGTGCTTTTATTTTATTTTTTTTCTCCTAAGAGAAATATTATATTCCACACTAGGTTAAATCTTTCATTCACATTGCTGACATGAAATTTATCACTTATAAACCCCCCTAACCCAGGACTACAAAAGACAGGGAACTCTCTTTGTTCAACAGATGAGAAAAACAGGAGCTGATGCTAAAGGATGTTAATGCAAAAAAAAAACTCCTGACAGAAAATAACCAGGGCTGGCACACCTGAATGTCTCAGGTGCTTCTGTGCAGTGTGACTGAAAGGAAAACTCTCCTGGCCCTATAATATAGTTAGTTCCTATGAAATGTAGGACAAAATCCAGTCACAGTGATCTGAAAGTTGCTTTGCAATCTGACCCATGAAATCCGTGGTGCTTTTATCAGCTTGTGCAGAGCAACTGGGCTTTGAGACTCCAGCCTGGCACTGCAAGGCAAAAAAGATAATTTTGGGCAGGGTCAGTGTCAGGCCCAAGGTCTCCTGAACTATTTGAGTCGTTGCCTAATGCAAATCTGTGAAATAAAATCATCAGGCCTGTGTGAAGCTTTGCATCTTTACATGAAAGCCAGTTTCAAATGTAGAAATTCAGTTTTCAAGCTCATATTTAATCAAACTGTGCACTCAGCTTTCCTGCAGCTTTTACTGCAGATATCACTGCTGAGAAATCTGGGTTAGGAGAGCAAATGTACATAATTTTTTTTCCTGATATTCTCATGTCAGGTATTCAGATTCCTCCTCTCTTCACCTCATCCAATTCCCAGACTGCTTGGAAACGATGGGAAAAGATCCTGATGTAGAAAAACTGACTCTCTGATGTACAGCTTGGGATGAGAACCAAAGTATTGAAAGAACTAATAGCAGGATGAAAAGCCTACTGTCACCACACAAATATTAAAACCTTCATCCTGTCATGATGCAAAGATAAATTTAGAAGTGCATGAGGGATTCATTTGTCACGAGGTAGCAAGAGTTTGAAACAAACTCAGATTTTCTTCCTTCAATTGTATCAGGTTTATTTTTTACCAAACGAGCGAGAAATCAGCGTTATAATTTCATTCAGTATTTTTTGCTCCAAACTACAAACTTACCTTGACCTTGAGTAGATCTGGTTTCAAGTAATTTTTCTGACTTTTTAACAAATACTGTTTTTATATAATTTAATTTTTAGTTTTTCTACAGTTCTCTGCATGGGTAACAAATTATATTTAAATCCAAACAGGAGTATTTGATGCTCTGTCAAAGCAAATCAATCTTCCCTCTCTCTGTAGACCCTAATGATGCCATCAATAAAAGCCCTCATCAGAAATGAACGTCCTGCACAAAATGCCATGCATAATGGCATGACCCCTCAGGATGCAGGGCATGTCATTGTGAATTTACTCAATCTCTGGGAGCCTTGTGCAGAGCTAACTTTTGAGTCTTTGGAGTCTCAAGCAAAACAAGATCGTGGTGCCCCACGCAGAGCCAGAGACAGAAGAGCTTGCACCTGCAGGAGCCTCTTCTTCACCCTGTTGTTGGATGGGGCTGCTTGTTTCAGAGTTTCCTCCCCACAGCCCTGCCCTGAGGGGGCAGATCTTGGTTTGGGAGGTGAGCTGGGGATCAGCCCCATCCCTCTCTCCTTGTGCTGCCCAAACCTGCAGAGCTGTGTGCTCCCAAGGCTGAGACAATGTGCTCCATGCACACCACAAGTCACCAGGATTTGTGTTTCATAAATCACTTCAATCCCACTGCATTTTTCAATGCTGATCACCAGGGAACAGAGGAGTTTGGATTTCCATGGATGCTTTTACACTTGAGGAAACCCAAAGTGCTTCAGCATGGATTAATTCGCATCCTGGCACCTGTAGTTACTGAGAAGTTAAATAGAATAATCTGCAGAAATGCAGCAGTAGGCAGTGACTCTCTTTTGACCTGAACTGTATGTTGAAGCCTTAGCAAAAGATGTCCCACACAGGTAAATGTCTAAGTAGAAATACAGACAGAAAAAACACATCCATGAAAGCAAAGAGAAGAAATGTTGGTTTGGAGAAGAAACAAACTCTGCAAGCCTCAAGCATTTGTTTGTTGGGTTGTTTGGGTTTTTTTTTCCTCCTTCTGGCCCAGAAATATTCCTTTATTTGGTTTCTTAGTTTTTCATGTAAAAGATGAAGCCACGCAGATTTCACAACATCTTTTACAAAAAATGTCAGTTAGTCAAAAACTTCATTATCCACCGAAAACCAACTCTGACCACCCTTTGCATGATCCTGGGGAATTCAAAGGAAGGTTTGGGCTCTTGGTGCATAATTGCATTCCAGATGAGGCAGCATGAAAATACAAAAGAGAATGAGTGGGAAGAAATCACTTTTATGATAAGCCAAGAGGGAAGAGTATCTCCAAGTCATGCAGGGTCTCCAAAGTAAAAGACTGGGTTGAAGGTGGAGCCTCTGAAGGGCTGTGGGCAGACTGGGGAGCTGGGCTTGTGCATACTCTTGAGGGAACCAAGAAATTCAATGCTCAAAGATTAAAGAGAGAGCACAGGCAGATAATAGTTTTCAGTTCAAGAGACCTCTGTACAGAGAGGGAGGTAAAATATCAGTATTTTGGGTGTATTGTTTAATATCATTCTTGAATTCACTGTTTCCACAGTCAAAAACTGGAAAACAGGAGTATTTCACCAAAGCACAGGAACCACTTGAAAATACCAGAGCTATTGAACATTGAATGTACTGATGAGGGTACAACAGAGCATTCTTCTTGCAATTAATTTCTGACGAGAGACCACTGTATGAAAAATATATGTACTATGCATCCCCAAAGGAGAAGAAGAGAATGACTCCTCAATGCCTTTTCAATTCTGAAGAGACCCGGTGTAATATTATGAGAAATGTGCATTTAAGAGAGATTTCCCATCATTTCAGGATCCTGGTGGTAAGCTGAGGTTCACAAGTGCAGTGAGTGTCTCCAACCACAGGCATTCTGAGTCCCAGCCACCCCAGTGGATATCAATAATTTACTGACCAAAACTCTTCAGGATGATGAATCCTTTCTGCCTCATCACGGGCTCTGTTTTCCAGGACCTGGCTCCCAGAGCCCAGCTGCTGAGGGTTTGATTGCACAGGCATTTGCAAACGCTGCTATTACACAGTGAAACATGGGGACAGTTATAAATAGCACAGAGGGAAGGAAATTCAGCTCACACAAAACTGGTGTCCCACAGGCTTGCACAGACCTTCTCCAGGATGGAGAATTTAGGAACCAAACCGGTTCAGGGTCAAATGTTTCAGGTTGACCCCCGCAGCAATGCCCCTTTTGAACACTTTTCCTCCTGCCTGCCACAAAGGTTAGAGAGTAGGAAATGCCCATTAGTGTTTGACCCCGTGTCACGGGGACATTTTAAGGCCCAAACGCGAGGTTATTTTTAGCCACGCTGCTCTTTCGGAGCCAGGCCCGGGAGAGCAAAATCAGCAAACCCTCCCGAAGGGAAACAATGCAAAATGGCAACCAGCATTCTCTTCCCTTTCAGCCTGACAGGAATATTTGTGTTGATGCTGGTGCTGCGCTTCCTCAAGGAATGTTGGATAACTTCCGCTCACGTTGCGCCAGCGCCTGCCCCGCTATCACTTTCCTGTGTGGCCACTTTGTAATCTCCAGCTCCATTATTGTTTCCTAAGGATGCATCCTGCCTGGAAAACAGCAAAGGAAGGGAAACTGTATCTAACATTGCTTCCTAATTAAACTGTTTGCATCATTCAAAGCCCGTGATGAATTCCTTCCTTTTCTCTCCTTTCCCCTCTTGTTTACTAAAATCAAGAGGTACAAAAAGACAGCAGGAGAGAGACACGGTAAACCAGATCCTAATCTCCAGCACAAAAGGTATTGGAGCTTTTCCAGGTTTCTACCAGCATCCTGAGGATCAAATTCTCTGACAACTTGCCACTGTAACCTTGCAGAGGACAATGCTCTGTGCTGACGTGTAAGCTTTGCTAGGAAAAATTAATTTCTGGAGTTATGTAACAGGAGATACAGGAAAGCTATTTATAGTGGTTTGGACAGCTCTGAACAAGGTTCAGTTCCAGATTCAAACTTTACCTATATGTTGTCATATATATATATATATGATTTTCCCCAAAATAATTTGTTTGTGTTCCTGTCTGGTGTTTACAGAGATGGGAATGAGCTCACACCCAGATCTGAATTCAGAACTCCCCAGTGTTCAGGTGTGTTTGATCCAGTGTCCAGATTTGGGCCCGCTTCCAATAGTTGGTCACAGTCTTGATGAGCAACCATCCCCCTTGGCTCTATAATCCATGCCTCTGAGAACATGGCATTTCAGATCTGCCAAACACTCAAACAGCATTAACTGCTGAACACTGACATGAACTCTGAGTGGTCAGCCCTAAATACAAAGACTACCACTCCCCAAATCAAAAATGGAAATACTGAGAGGAAGAGACATGAGACAAAACCCTGAGGTTGCAGAGCAGGGAAAAGCCTGGGACTCCTGGCTTTGCATCCTGAGCTCTGACTGCTGGACCAGGCAGCTTCCCCAAAAACAAACTAATGCAAAATCACACCTCACTGGTAGGTATCTTTGAGAGTCAGAAGAGCAGCAAATTGGGTGTATCAACTATACACAGAGGCACTCCTCCAAAATCTCAAGCCTTTGCCCCAGACTACTTCCAGAAATTAGAGCTTGCTTACGAGTTGTATTGGCACATAATTGATTTATCAGTTATTCCAGATAAATAGCAAGATAACCTTGGGAGCTGTGGGGTAGGAAGATTGTTTCCACAGGCCCTAGTGCCCCAGCAGGAGCTCTGTTAACAATGCACCACCCGAAACAGTGAAATTCTCTGTGCAGTCAGCTCGGGCACCGACAGCTGCCCAGATGTTGCACTGGAGCTCACATTGCTTCCTGCAAGGATGATGTCACCCATGCAGGCAGCATTTCAGAGCAGGAATGTGCTGCAGGTTCCCACAGATCAGCCAAGGATGCAGGTCACTGACAACCACGCTGGCAACCGCGGTAAACGCAGGTAAACGCAGGGGTGAGTCAGAGGGAGGGGTTCAATCCTTGCCAGGCACCTTGGAGGAGTCCCAGCCTCTCCTAATCCAGTTGCTGAGTGGCCTCTCCAGGGGGCCCCAGCTGCCTTCAGCCAGAAGAATCCTCCTGAGCTGCTCCTGATTCACATTCACCCAGCTGGGTGCAGGGTCAGGCATTTATCCCTGCAGGCAGCATTCACAACCCACAGCCAAAGGGGGACTGCCTGAAGAAGGAACCAAAATACTGAGGTGTCTGCATGGAAAGAGAGAGAGAGGCAGGAGGCCACAGTCAGAGCCAGCTTCTGCTCTGTTTGGCCCTGGGTGTGAAATAGTCCAGCTTACTCCAGCCAGATTTGCAGCTGCATGTTTTCCTTCTCTCTGGCGTACCTGCTGTCTTGGAGTTCTTGACAACAATAAAACCAAGACCTGCTTTGGACAAACCTACTGCTCTGTGAAGCACAAACAGCTCATCCATGTGCATTTACACAAATAACCACCACTGACTGGGAAAATTGATCACCTTTTCATCAGGGCCAAAAGCTACAGGATTGTGCATTTGCTGCTTTTATTAAGCTATGCTTCAGACACCCTCCAGACCTATCAATGTGTAGGTTGGGACAGAATATGAAATTCCTGTTCCCTCAGTGTATGGAAGTTGTTATTTGTGGCCAGAAGCCTTCTGGGAAGAAACGTGCTATTATGGGAAATTATAAACTCTAAAATCTAATGGGCTGTGATGCAAAGATGTGCAGCCACGATTCTCACAAGGTTCACAACAGCATGGAAAAGAACATTTCTGGTTTTCCATATTCCAAGGATTCCCTGACAGCTTGGGGGTCTACAGCTGTTGTTTGCATTTTAAAAGAAGGTCAAGTTTCTCTGCTGCAATACATGCAAGTGAAAGACAAACATTGGCATTGTCCCTGCATCCACCCATGTGGGCATTTCAAAGGATCACCTATAAACCATTTCTTCTGCTCCAGTGAATGTTGTTGAAAAAACACACGCAGAGGTTACGTCCATAAAAGAAGCTAAAAGAAATCAGACTTGTAAAGAAGCCATTTAGTGTCCCAATGAAAAGGTGGAGTTGAACTAATAGAAATTAATAACTACAAACCCTCTTCTATCATGAAAAAAATATGATTATTGTTATTCTGTTTACTATGCTTAGTAGCAGTAACTTTTCACAGACTTGGCCAAAAGTGGTGTGGGAGATCAGTGTCATTCAGGTTAAAAGATGCAAAATAAAGATCCTGATGATCACCAGACATCCAGAGATATTTTTGTTGAAGAAACCCTCGTTGAGAGCTAAATGAAATTCACCTAATTACATTTGACATTTCGTCATGAGTACCTTGAGCATCACATGCTGTGCAAGGCTGTTACATCTCTACAGAAATAAATGCATTTCAGTAATAGGTCACTTCCTCATTGAAAAATATTCTTTTTGAAATACCTGAGTTCCTGCCTGGTTCCCAAAGGTTAAAACCATGTGGCCAATTCCTCTGCTGAAAGAATACCACCACTGCAACAATCAATTACCAACAAATTAGGGCAAGACCAGAAAACGGACGCAATTAAAACAATTGGGGGAAAATTAAATAGTCTGTGCCACTGAAAAACCGTGCAAAGGGATGTCCAGAAAGCTGCCTTGAGGAGGTACCTCCACACTGCCAGTCAGTGGCTGCAGGCAGGAGCTGAGGCTGCACAGAGGCATGGAAATATTCCCAGCATCTGTGTGGAAACACAGCTGCTGTGGAGACTCCTCTACCCTGCTCTGCACCCAGAGATGGTGAAGACCCTCCAGAGCAGCTGGAAAACCGTCTGTGAAACCTCATATCTCACGAGCAACAATTTAAACCTGCCCTAAACTCCGCCGGCTTGAAGGCTGAGCTGGCTGATTTATATCTCAGCAAGAGAAAAGACAAACAGATTTTCCCAGCCATTCTGAGTCTCTCCTCATCTCGCCAAAGCAAGGGAAATTATTTCCTCCTAGGCATGCTGGAGAAGAAACCCATTAGCAGTCACAAAGCAGGGCTGAATGTTATTGTTACATCCAAATAGCTGTAACAGCCTTTGATTCCACCCCCATTGCTCTGAGACAGAAACATGGGATTTTATGTGCACGTCTCTTAATTGCTACCTCCTCGCCACGATTCTGCTGCATTAGATTGAAACCTAATAAAACAAAGGTTTTGTTTCTCTTTTTAACAGCGATCACAAAGCAGTCCACTCATATCAGTTTCTCTGCACTGCATCCATTTGTTGCCCACACACAAATGCAACCTTAGGGGAGTGTCAGGCCTGTAATTTGTAGCGAATTTATTCATTTTGGAATACGAAATATTCTCCTTGTTACCTTGAGAGTAAGCAGGGTGGGTAAAGAAGTGCTCGAAGTGTTCAAACCGAAAGGAAACAGGTGATTCATGCAGGAAACTGCACATCAAGGACTGTTGCCATGGCTGCATGCCCTGGGTACAGGCTGACACACCAGGCTCAGGGCAAGGTGTCCCCAGGCACCCAGGGGACATCGTCCTTCAGGCAAATATTTGTCTGCAAGTGGGTATTTTAGGAGGAAAACTACATTAAAACACAAGTCCTTTTTATTGCATTCAATTTTTATTGAACATTTCCTCTCACTTGGGATTTTTTTTTTGGCCCCATTTCACATGTAAGTGTTTCTACTCATTTTAGAGGAGGGCAAAAAAATGCAATGGATCAAGGGAGAGGTTTATGGCATCCCAAGGTAGGCAAAGTTTAAAATAAAATAACATAACATAACACAAAATAAATAAAAGTAACTAACAAATTTGCATTTGAAGACTGACACATTAAAGAATTACCTGCAAAGGTGAGAAGAGAAGGAGGAAAAAAAGAATTCTTGTCAATCAGACAAAAGTGGCCCAGTCATTTACTACCATTTTTCTTGCTGGCAAGGAAAAACATACACATGCACATGAAGCAAAAGGAAGGAGAACTAAATGAATTAAAGGTTCATTAATCATGGACCTGCAGCTAAAAAGATCTTACAGAATGAGGAGGGATAGAGCTTGGGTTATATTAAAATGAGCTGGAGCTCTGCATGAGTCACAGAAGCTTCAGAAAGATTTTATTAGAAATCTGTATATTTAGAGTCAGGAAAGCAAGCACGTGGCTTGTGAACAGAAATTCAGGGCTCATGGCTGTAAATATAAACACTATTTTTGAACATCTGCAGCTATTATTAGACAAGCTCTGTTTGTTTACATTGCCTGCTCCAGCAGGTGAAGAAATGAGGAGGGTATTTTTAGTGTCAGCAGGTTTTAAACTTGAGCACTTTGGGACTTAGGTGATTTTGATTATCCTGTTTAATTACTGGGCTTTTTTTGATGGTGTGCATACGAGGGTGGCACACTCAATTTTTACACAAATTCAGATCAGCTACAATAGGCATATTTTAATGTCTTATTGTTTTACAACTATTTATGATGCAGATCATCCCAGCTTCCAGCTTGAGTGTAAAAATCTTTGTTGCCTGTATCCAAAACCATAAAAGTTGTGTGTCACAGGGGAAAAGTCATGCAGGTATTTTGCATGAAGATTAATATTGATGATGATGACAATAATAATAATAATAATGAAACCTCCTTTTTAAAATAGATTTTTCATTTTTCATTTCATAGGTTTTTTCAACTTGGCAGAAGATTTTGGGAACCCCTGATTTTCTGCTCCTGTATCTCCCCCTTTTGCAGTCTTGAGCAGGTCACTTTAATGTTCATTGCCCAGAGAGGTGTACAGAGACTGCCTGTTTTAGGGGTTTTAACTAAATGGTAAGAAGAGTGACAGTGACAGTGCAAATGAAACCCCAAGAAAAGCAAAATAATTGCTGACATTAAGAGTTTGGTGTGCCAAAACATCAAATTTTGAAGTCAACTGGAATTATATTTAATCCACAGAGTTATAACTCTACACACACTTTCCTAAAACTTAACAGTGAGTGAACTGGCATGTCTGAAGCATTAACAACACTCCACCAAACCCAACAAAAAGCCCAGGCATTTGAGTTTTGGGGTGGTTTTTAAAAAATCTGTGGAAGTTTGGTATTTCTCATTGTGTCCTGCTCTGGGTTCTCTCTGGAAGGAGCAGTGCCAAGGCACTCTGAGCAAGGCTATTCTTGCTCTACTCACAGCCCAGCGAGGAGCAGGAAGCTCCATAAATCTCACAAAAAATCTGTTTTGCCAGCAGGGCTGGTTCTGAAGTTAACCCAAGTTGTGTCATAGCCTTCAACCAGGATCAAGCCAGGCTGAATCATCGCATTTATAGAAATCAAAGAGCTTCAGAGGGTTTGGATGGAGATCAGGAAAGTATCTAAATAGGTCCCAAAATCAAATTCCTCAAGCAGTTGCACAACAGGGGCAGGGGAAGCACCAGCAACACTGAAATCCAGCTCCTGATCAGGCTCAAGGCAGCAGCCAGAGGCAAAGGAGCAGGGATTACAAGCTGAAAACAGGTCTGAGCCCCATTTTCTGGAAGATTTATTTAGGATAGATTTCTGGGTAGATTTTTTTCTTTGCTGGATTTTAAAAATAAATAAATAAATTCTATCCTCCTGTAGAGATCAATGATGCTGTATGCAAGATTGCCTGGCTGCATTTGCAGAGTCACACACCTTGTTCCCCACTCCACAGCTTGTTTCCCACGTGTTGGCCCACCAAGGATTGAATTAAAGAGCAATCAGGCCCTAAATGGTGAAAGAAAGTTTTGTTTCCAGAAACTTGTGCTCCTTTTGGACAAGGCAGCCTGCTCCTCGTGGCTCTGCTCTTATTACATGTATTAACTGTGCTCTATTTGACGTGCTGTGTGAGTGCATGTGCTTGGAAGGATATTCCCAGTCAATGCAATGAAAATTTCCAGTGTGTTAACACAGAAGGAACAATCCAGGTATCACTTACACACTTTTGAATTCGGATTAAACGTAAATGAAAGAAAATCAATGCAGCTTTTGGCTGGAAATGAACATGAGGTCACACTGGCAGGGCCTTGGGGTAGAGAGAAGCAGCAAATTGTTTCTCTGCCCTTGAAAACATCATCAAAACCCCATTAAGGAAAAACTCCACTAATCTCTTCATGCATTTTTTCCCAGGAAGAGAAAATGACCACCTCTGTCATGTCTACCTCCAAACAACAACAGAAAACAAGAAAAATAACCATACAGCAAGTGATTCCAAGGTTGGGTGTTATCCTGAACTGTAAGAGATTCTGGCTCAAGTAGCCACTTTCTGACCCTCCCACTCTGAAATATAAAGCCCAGCAGTATTCCAGAAAGAGAATTATTTACCTACAAAAGTCTTACATTGCAAAATTTCTCCTGGGTGAAACATCAGAACTGGAACATTCCCACAACTCCACCAAAGACTGCTGGGTTAGCTGCCATTACCTCATGGGATGTACATAAATCCAGACCCCCCTAAACCAAAGAAAGAAACAAAGAAAGGCACCAGATCCTAAAGATTCCCCCACATTCCCTGTGCTGAGCTCTCAGGGAGAGCTGAACACCCTGCATGGGCCCTTATCTATATTGATAAACCATATTGATATGGTTTAAACTATATCGATAAAATATATCGATAAAATATATTGGTGTGGACCAGAGCACGAGGCTGGGCAGTGCTGCCCACACCATTGTTACCCTGCTCACAAACGTGGGTTTGGCTCCTGCCAGCTTCTCCCCTCTCAGATTTGCTTCAGAACCATCTGAGAGATAGCAGAGATCAATGGTTTCCACCAGGCAGCGTGGCCAAGGTGTCCTGGCTCTTTGGGAGGGGAGGAGGGTGAGCTCAGCCCCACAGCTCAGTCATGCCATGCTCTTTGATCTGCAGGGCAAAGAACCATCCCTGGCTCATTGTGTTCTGCTACAGACACAATCCTGATGGTTTGGGTTGAGATGGAAACTGCCTGCTTCACCATCTCTCCATGAGCCCCTCAGGACTTCTCCAGAACATGTTGGTGGGATTCCTGGGGTTATCTGGAAGATCCCAGCTTGAAAAACATTGGAAGTAGCCCGTGTTTCTTGTGTAAAAAATGAATCATCAAGAGTTCTTCCATAAATCCAATCCAGGCAGTGAGATAAGGGGATATTTCCACCACTTTGACCTTCAGTTTTGGATGAAGAAGCAATACATTGTCTTTCCCATAACTAAGACTCCAAAGGACTTGTAAACACTGGAGCCAGAGAACACCTCTGTGAGTTTGGCCCATGCCATTATTCCTTTTCCACAGGGAGGAAAATTGGGCCACAGCTTCGGTGAAATACTTTTCCAGGGCTTTCTCATCACCTAAGTGGCACTGCTGAAAACAGGACGCATGAGTCACAAACCCTAGACTCCCTAGTTTAACTCTGCAGAGAAAGATGATTATTTGGATTATGGGTGGCAGCCACAGGAGGGGATGTGATCCCTGGAGCCACCTGAGCCAGGGGTGGCTGGGAATGGCACCGTGGATCCACGCTGGAGAGCTGGCCCTGCTCTGCCACAGCTGGAACTGCACACCTGGGCCATAAACTCTGCCTCTCAACACCAGGCAGCAGGGGACTGAGCAGTCAGAGCCTTCAGCACACAAGGTCACCAGGCCAAAGCCTTTTTATGGATTTAGCCCTCAGAACAGGATTTAATAGCACGCAGTAAATAAGGCCTTGGGCCACACATGGAACAATGAAGATGAAACAAACTGCTGAATAGCTGCTCATTAAGAGCAGCTCTGAACATCCTGTGCGCAGAGGTGAGAGGCGTCTGCGGAAAAAATAGTATGTGACCAGGTAATTAAAAAATGAATCATAATGAATTACACAGGCAGCTTTAATTAGGGCACTTCCTAACTTTTCCGTGCTTTTCTTTGTGACATCAAAATGTCCTTCCAATGCCATTTTTCTGTGTGCACAGCGTAGAGCTCTGTTCAGTTGTGCTCTGAAGGCCACAGGAATATTTGTGTTGCAGAGGAGCCTTAGGTTTCCCTCACAGGTATTTTCTCTCCAAGTCACTTGGATCTGTTCCCATCCACACCAGCTTCAGGTGGAGGAGATCCTGCATCCTTTACAAAGAACTGCTTCAATAACTCAAGAGCAAGAACAAATTCGAGCCCTGTGTCTTTAAGAAGTGTCAGAAGGAAGAGACAGAGCAGCAGAAATACTCGTTGTACAACTCAGCTCTTCCAGCTACATCAGCTTATAACCATACTGGATTCCAGGGCATCCGTGGGAAAGTATTTATTTTACCTGTAGGTATAATTGTAAGCAATAAAAACAGCTCAAGCCTTGCCAGAAAGGGTGTGAATTTCTAAAAAGAAGGGAAAACTCTGAATTCCAATACCTGAGCAAACAAGTTAGTATAACAGAAAAAAAAAAAAAAAAAAGTAAATGAAACAGCGTTGCCAAAACAATGAGCTTATGGTTTGCCAACAGCTGGATTGCACTTTCACTTATAAATGCTGCAAAAAGGGCTCTGACTTCTGAGCACATTTTCTTTTGAATCCAATTGTTTTGCTTGTGAGTGCAAAAGATGCAGAGAGAAGGGAAAAAATAATATTAGCAGAAGCTTTGAAAACCAAAATAACCCCCCCCCATATCTTTTCCCTTGGAAAGCGTTTCACCAGTTTGGCAATAAAGAAAAAGCACATCTTGCCAGCTTAAAAAACATTGGCAACACAAATACTGCTCTGGCCTTCAGGAGGTGGGAAAAAAGAGAACGAGGCTCCCCAAAAAGCACATGCACAGGGTCAAAAAATATGTTTTGATTACCCTTGCCAACTAAAAGCTGCAGAGTTTGTTGTCAAAGCAGGGCTTGTGCCACGGCCAGCTCGTGGCAATGCAGTCTGATTGCAATCTCATCCCGTGTCATGCCCAGGTTGTGCTGTCACATAAAGCTTCACCTTTAAGGCTTTCAGTGTGTCACAAAATGAATGAGGAATTCGGCTTGAATTTGCATGGACACGCTCTTTTGGACGAAATCTCACCAGACAAAGGTTTCCATTGGCAAGCCCTTGCGTTTCCTCGTGCGCCACAAAACTCTCATTGCCTTCCTGACAAGTCTCATTTCCAGCCCCTGAGTGAAACCAGAACATTCATGAAAAGCAAACTAGGTGGGAGAACAAAGTTAATCAACTTCAGAAGCCCTTCCAGGAGCCTGTTTTATAGGTTGGCTTGAGACAGGAGTTATTTCAACAAAGCTTGTTCAGCTAAGCCCCAGCATCATGTCTTGATAGGGAATTAGAACACCTAAAAATGTTACTAATTTTCACCTGCCAAGTCTTTGGCCTTCAAGCTGACAATGACACTTTCTTGATCAGGTCTTTACACCTCTGTACTCACCTCCAGCTTCCTTTGGCTGCTCAGCCCTGCTGAATTTTTCACACGGAGTTGACTTCTCCTTTCTGGTATCTGATAATCTGCTGAATCTCTTCTGTTCCTTATCACAATCTAGCTTGCAGCTGTTTTGCAGCTCTGCTTGGAGAGCTTTTTAGACAATACTGAAAATCCTAGAGATGCTGCATCTCTCCTATGCAGAGCCTCTACATTGTTGTACGTGCACCTGCTTCTTTCTGCTGTGCACCTAAACAAATGCAAGGTTTCTCTTTTTATGCCAGTCAGCCCCTTCTAGATGAAGGCAGAAAATGGTGCTGTTTGAGCCCAGAAGGTCTGGCAATGGTGGAACTCACAATGACAGCAACAATAATGTCTGGCCAAAATGGTGCTTTTGCTCGATTTGGCAGAGCTGGCCATCTTTGAAAGGTGTCATGCAGCAGCCTCTGTGTAAAATTCATCATATAAGGAAAAAAACCCCAGCTGAACCTTAAAAAACGAGATGCATTTGTACTTGGCAACACTGGTTTTCTGATTGTTTTCTAATGGCAAAGACTAAACAAGATGGCTGTGGCAAAGCAAAGGAGACAACTGAAAATGAAGGCAAAAACAAAAAACCTATAGACAAGTCCACAATAAAGACAATTTCCATGCAAACTGCAACTGTTGAATTTCAGGCCTTTCAGCTGTCTGTCTGCTTAAAAGCTTTTTATTCAGCAAACAATTTACTTTGTGACAAACCTAGGCCTGGAAAATTTCTGCCCAAAACATGCTTCTTTCACAGAATCAGAAATTAGCCGATGACTTAATAGCAACACTTACTACTAAGCATTATAATAAGGAAGTATTTTTATGTACTTGCCTTGCATTCTACCAAAGACAAAGATGAGAGTCTTGCACTGCTCTTGTACCACACATATCATGGATCAAAAGTTTGCCAGTGAGGGTCCCAATGGTTGTGTTCTCTGCCTTTTGTGGAAGGCTGAAACATCCCAGAAAAACCAACAATCAAAGCTGGTGGTTAGTACTCGTGATAAAATAACTAGATGAAATTTGGCTTGGAAACTGAGGCTTGTAAATTCAGAGAAAGACAGTTTAAGAGATATTTTTGGGGATGTGTAGCAGAGCAACGTATGGATAGCCAATACAGCAAGTCCACAGTTCTCTGCAGCATATTTGGGAACATACAGAATAGGTTCAGAAATAATAGATGGAAACAAAGGAAGATGCAGTCATTTCCATAATAATACTTGGAGGGTGGAAAACAGATTGAAGCCCTCTGAATTTTTGTTTCAAAAGTCTTGTTCCAATCATACTAAAATCCACTCCATTAATTCTCCAGATACCATGAGGAGGATAATCTGAATCAATGTTTAGACTGCATCTTGGACCTGAAAGACTGACCAAGTAAGAAAAAAACCCCAAAGCCATCAACATCTCAGACACCAAGCATTAAAATACCTTGGCAAAACCTTATCTATAGCAGATATAGGAGCTGCAGAGCAGCCATCTGGCCCAGCATCCTGTCCTCAACAATGGCCATAAGCAAACCTCCTGTCTAAGTTAAGAACAGGGGTGAATGTATATGACACTCTCTTTGAGCACTTTCCCAGTCCTGGAATTATTTTAAGCTCAAATGTTTCCTGAGCTTGGTGTGGTCACTCAGGGACATCCAACAGAGCTGTCCCTTCCAGGTATTTGCCTTTTCTCCCCTTAGAGCCACACAGGCTCTTTTTGCATCCAAGGCATCTGTCAGCAGGAAGTCTACTTCTAGAAGTCATTCTTCTTTGTTTTGAACAAATGATTCCTGCCAAGATCATTTGACAGCCCTCATTTCTTGCACTCTTAGAGATGGCAACTGCTATCCACCCACCCACACCACCAGTGGTTTGTAGACGTCCATCAGATCCCACCTTGCTCCCTTATTTTCTGAACTGAAGCATCCCAGGAGGTTCAGTCACTCCTTGCTCAGACCTTTGGTCATCCTTTCTGCCCCTTCCAGGGCCTTTTGTACTTTTGGGGTTTGTTTCCTGTGCAGTAGAGGGTGCAGTATGGGCTTGCAGAATGACACGGTGGGATCTCTCCAACATTCCAAAGCCACAGCCCATGCAGTTTGGAACAAGTGAGGAGAAACCTCTAGAAACTGCAGGAGAAAGGGAACAGTGCAATTCTTACAATAATTGTGGCTACAGAAGTATCTATCTATTCATACTGCAAGGATCTGAACCTCAGTTGAGCAACTGCCTCAACATTTGAGTAATATCACAAAATACCTTCTGGAACTTGGTGAGCAAAACCAGATCTATTCAAAGGTATCATCTACCCACAGGTAACATATTATTCAGGCCACAGAAAGTGACTATTTCTGCACAAATATTTTGCAGTGGCGGTGCTGACACTTTTCTGTTACTTAAAAACATTCAGAAGCTGACTGGATTGCTGTCCTGGGTTAACACAGCTTGGTTTTTAGTTAAAGAGGAACACTGCCCTGTAAAGCATTAAAATTGCCAGTGTGTGCACAGTTGTACCTGCCATGCTCATCCTTAGAAGGTCCTCTGAACTTCAGGTCAGGTTTTGTGCTTGTGCCCAGTCTTACACACAAAACCACCAAAAATCTGTAATTTCCCTTGACCCTTCTCACCCCCTGACTTCAATTTACTTTTCTGCTTGGCAGTTTTTCGATTGAGGTGTTGTGGTCTGACAGATTGACCAACAGCAAGCACAAAGAAGAACTCAACAACAAGAATTAAGTCTGTGAAATGCTTTTCGTGCACTTAAAAGCCTCCCCCCAGCGAGCCCATATTCCTGTGAGCTTTCTGCAGAATGGTTGCCTGCAATTATTTTTCTCATCTTTAAGTGCATTTATGTAAAGTCTGCAGCAACAATTGGCACATATGAACAGCAGATTGTCTATGTTTTTCATTAGTGTGGCAGCAACATATCCTTTGTTTTTCAGCCCTGGGCTGAAAGAAACATCTTCCACGGAGACAAATCTCCACGATGATTAATCATGAAGCTTTCCATATGGATACTGATATCCCACATGCTTTAAATGAGGCTGGGTGGGAAGTCTTCTGCTTCACTTACCTCTCAGCACAGCAAAATGCTGAAAGGTACCCACAGGTCCATTCCCCCGTGATTTTTAACATCCCTGAAGATTTGGTTGAGACCAGGTTAACTGCAGGAGCCTTTGCTGTCATAGTACTGATCATTTAGTGATGTCATTCTTTAGTTTAGTTTTTCCATAAGGACAAAAATGGGGTTATGCTCACACAAAACTATTTTTGCTGAAGTGGCTTATTTCACTGACAGACCTGATGTGAAGCCACACCACTCAAAAGTGTTTTCCAACAGCATAAAACTCACTTTCACTGTGAGAGCTTAGCATGGGACAGAAGGCTTTGGCTGTGCTGCCTGCAGACCCATTTGGCATTCCATGGTGTGGAACCTTCCTGGGATGCAACTGAACCACACCTGGGTTTACACTTCTAATATATTAATATATTTATACATTAATAGCTTCCCCACACACTGCAGAGCAGCAATCTAAAGCACAGCCAAACTGTTCCATAATGCAATATATTGAGCACAATATGCTGGCCAAAATGAGCTCTAAAATAAATAGCCACAGCTTAATTGACGTAATAGAGGTCTGTTTGCTAGCTTGGCACTCTTCACTTATTTGACTTCAACTCAGAAAGTGCATTAAGAGTGTAATGTCCATTTTCCAAGTGGAAATAGAAGCAACTTCTTCCTATCTGCACACATAAATTAAAACACCAGAAGTACAGCACAGTATTCTTTGCTTTATGACTGTCCCTCAGTCTGAGGTACGGGTTCAGTTCTGACTTAATTTTTCCCTCTCCCTGACATATTTACTGTCCCACTTCCTCAAAATCCATTCCTGATGACAGACTGCTTAATCAGTCAGTGGCTCTCACAACATTTCTTTCATCTTCTGACCTGCAGTGGTTTTAATGTTATTCTATAAAGGGGTCTCTGTCCTCACAGCACATGATAAAATCCCCAGGATTCTGAGCTTCAGCTACATCCTTAAAACACTTTGGAGTCCTTCCTGAAGCCCCTTGGAACAAAGCTTGGGATGGCTTCTTTTGCTGTTTTTCTGCCATTCAGATAGAGGTTCGATGAACCAAGGTCTAACAATTGGATGTCCAGATGCAGATTTTGGTAAAAAATGAATCCACATATTGATGTCCCTCCAGAATCAGGGATAATTCACTCATGGTATGACAATGTTGGCCCTTGCTGGGACATCTCAGCTATGACCCTCTTAATCCAACCAGCTTCTGATATATCCATGCTTTTGAGGCGCCAGTATCACTAACAAACAAAAAAATAAAACCCTGAACCACAATATTTTCCTTTCTCTGTAAGATTCCTGTCGCAGCAAGCTCTCCATCCAAGGAGCCCGAAGGGCTTGGTAGGAAGATAGATAAGATTGTTTCAACAAGGAACTTTGAAGGATCAGCTCCTGCAGTGATTCATCTCTGAAGAAAAAGGCTCCTACCAACTCAAAGCAGCTTGGATGGAGGTCTGTGTAAAATGGAACACATTTATGCTGTATATTGGATTTTCATTAACAAATAAATATATAGCAGGTATAAAACTGCCAGCTTAAATACTGGGTATTGATGAAGACATTTAATTTGCTCTTTACTAGCATATAGAAATGTTATTTTTTTTTCCCAGTTATTTTTTAAAAAGATAAAATGGCTCCCTACCTAGTTTAGGCTTTAAGCTACATGAGTATAATTCAAGAAGCACCCTCCTGAACTGAAATATGTTAAATGAGGGGACGAGAAAAGCAGCATTAATATGTTATTCAGAGGCTTCACAGAACTCCTGACGTAAAGGATCAGTCAAACCCTCCCCAAGTCAGGCCCTGGCAGAGCCAAGTGGCCTGCATTTCTTTATGCACTTTTCTTCACGCCATCCCAATTATTAGTCTCGAGCTAATGGTGCTTTCCTATGAATAAATATGCAAAGTGGAACCGATTGAATGAAGTCCAAAAACGCAGGGCACAAAGCTCCTCTGCTGTGTGCCAGTGCCTCGCAGCTGCTGAGGCATCAGCTAGAAGACAGCTATATTTGCCTGCTTCACTGCAAGGCTCTGGTGTGGGCTCCATTATAAGCCAATATAAGATTAAAGAAAAGGAAAAAAAAAAAAAATCAAACCTTTCCATAAATCCATCCGAGAGCGAACTCGGCGGCGCTGCGGAGACAGTGATTTACACCAGCATTCAATTTTAGGGACTAAAACATCCCATCTGAGCAACAAACAAAAAATTAACCTATTGTGAACAATTTTCTCGTCCGTGATTTAAAACAGAAGCGTTCACATGACTCGAGAGCGTATCAAACGTGCCATTTTCCTAATCACTGTGAACAGCAAAAAAATAGGACTTTGAAACCACAGCAGGGGCTTTACCACTGCTCATTGGAAACAACAGTCCGACCCACAGAGCAAAATCTTAACATATCTGTGATTTGTTTTGCATTTAACTGCAGCTCTGAAAAATGATAGCAGTAAACAGCATTCAAATGTCTCACGTGGAAGCCTGCCTGGATCAGTGGCTTTATTTTGGATTTATCACTCTCCTTTGGTCCACATTTGAGCTCCCCTCTCTTCCTGGCCCCACGGTGTGTTCCAGCAATTTCCCTGGAGCTGTGCAAAGGTGGCAGCTTCAGACAAAGGTCCATCTCCATCTAAGAGATGAATCAAAGTCACCACCAAGCATTTCAAAGTCAATGCTACTTTCATCTGAATAGGAAATCGTGCCTTTTAATTATTTTGCCATGGTTCTTACCACTGCCCAAAGGCTAACAGGAAAAGTAAAAGGTCTTATAAATTATTAAGCAAACAGAATTTCTGAATCACTGCATTCCTTCAAGGCACCACAAGAGTCCCAAGAAGGATGACCTTCTCACTTATGGACTCTCTGGAGTATGGCTGGAAGGCATCAGGCAATTTTGCCAGGGGAGATAAAATCTAGAAATTTCAGGAGCATTGCAGGGAAATTCCTAGCACAGTGATCTGTTAGATCCTGACCCTCACATATCCTGAAAGCATGAGCTAGATAACCAGCCAGGTCTGTGAAGGGTAAAGTGCTGAAAGACTCTCCCAGACCAGCAGGGTGATCCTTCATCCTCATGTCCTATATAAGAAAAAAATTGTGGACCTTAACTCATTTAATTTTAAAGTGTAAAAAATTGGTTTCCCCTAGGAAAGTATAATCAGGCCTTGTGGAAGTAGCAATCATATTATCTACTAATGCTACTGATTAGCCAACTGAAGGCAGCCTTGTGTGTCTGCACCAACCAAAAATTCAGTCCATTTTATTTTCTTTCAAAACAACAATTTCACCTTCATGTCACTAGGGCACTGGGGCCCTAGGACAGAGCTGTAATTACTGGTAGCACCACACCAGCAGAGCTCAGGGCAGTGGATTTGGCAGCCTTTTGGGAGATATCTGTTTCCATGCCTCCAGCACAGACCAGACCACCAAGGAAGTGTAGATAAACATGGCAGGAGGCTGAGGACTGAGCTGGAAGCTTTGCATCCAAGTGCTCCAAATAAGATGTTTAGGTACAAAGAGACACAGTTGCAGACAGAAAATTCTCATTGCAATGGTTGCAAAGAGGACTGAAGGCTTTCTGCTGCTGAAGGATGGTAAAATCCATTAAACACAAAGAGAGATCCTAACAGATAAACCATGGTACAAATTCAGATGTAAGGCTAACTGCAGATCACACCCTGAGCTCATAAGCCTTTATGTAACCTTGCACTTACAGCAGCACTTATTCTTGGTTTGCTCATCTGTTAAAACCACCACTGGCTGCAAAGTGCACCATAAAATTTGCTCCAGGCAAATCATGGCAGAAGAATTCTTTCCCATTCCCTGTCCTTCCTTCTCAGTTTCTCTCTGCCATCCCTGTTTATCCTGATGTCCCTTATGCTGGAATATTGTTATATCCTGACATTGCCAGTCTGAAGGGTCAACCCCCTTGTCATGGATGTAATGAAAACCTTTTGCATTTAATAGAATCAGAAATGGATTTAGGCAAAATTCCCACCAATTTTTGTAACAGCATTAAGTATTCCCAATATGTCAATGTACTTAAACATGTCTCAACAGCACAAACTGAAAAGGATGGACAGACAGAGCAGGAAGCAACTGAGAAAACCACATGCTTTGTCAAATAAGCTCTGTCCATTTGTTTAAATGACACTGACCTGCTCACAATTACCCTAAAGACCCAGCTTGACCTGCTGTGAGTTTTAGACAGGAAAAAAAAAAATCCTGACCTCTGAGCCAAAAATAGCAAGGATGAGCCACAGAATAACTTCATTTTGTCCAGATAATTATATATGTTCCTCTTCACATCAAGCCCTACCTTATTCTAGAAAGGAAAATTGAGGTCTGGTGGCTGTAATTTAAGGAGAAATGGAGCACCATTGACTGGGAGTTCCAGAAATCGCTTTGCTGGAAATACAGAAACATTATCAATCACACCATTCCCAATGCCACTGACTCTTCCCTTCAGTGTAAAGTGAAAAGCAGAAGAAAGGGAGAGAGAGACCAAAGAAAGCAAGGCTGTTGATACACTGAAGAAAATTCCTCAAGTGTTTACAGGTCTTTCATTATGTGAATCAAAGGTCCTGTTTTGTCAAGAGGTGATTCCAGGGAAAGGAGAGGGTTTTATTACAGAAGTATTGCCCACAGGTGGGATTCCCTTCCTATTCTTCAAACTCACTCTGCCAGAAGTAATTTGCAAGACTCCCTTAACACACAGTCCCCATAAACACTGGGTTTGCTCCTGAATTCCCAGGGGATGTTTTCATGTTGCCCCCACCTAGTGCCACCTTTTGCACCCTGGCAAAAGATAAAGTTGAGGGGACAATCTGCAGAATCTTCACCACTTTGGTCTTCAGAGGCTGTGGATTAACAGCTGGCCCAGGTGGGCAGCACAAATTAATAAAACCAGGTATGGTGTGGGAGAAGAACAAATCAGAGACCACTATCCCAGGGAGGATCTGGCTGAAAGCAGACAAAGGGCCATGCTGAGAACCAGAAACACTAAATTAATGTGAGAATTCAGTCCTACCTGAGAAATATGGATATGTCTCCCTGGGAAAGGTGTAATGCACAAAGAGGGGGCCTCAGCCTCAGGGAACCCGACAATTCCCAGCACTCAAACCTCTGCTTCCAGCAAAGCCTGCAGAAGGAGCTGGGTGGTGAATGCTGCCCACCTCTTGGCAAGGAGCTAGCCCACCACTGTTCTCTCCCTCACTGGTGTGTTAAAAGGAAAATCTGTGTTCTCACACATCCTAAGTCTATTTTTTCCATTGGAACTGTCTTTAAAAATGAAAGCAGGGATAGTGGGAGCAAACACCAAGGAAAGGCAGGGAAAGGATTTACTTCTCATGGCATTAATTCCTTCACTATAAAGCCATAACTGCAAATTCAGTTGCTCTTAATAGCAAAATTAGGTTCTTACCTGTTACTTTTTGCCATTCACATGACCTTTAGTCATTGGAACTGGAATTGGCTTGTGTGGGTGTAGTTTGGCATGAGAATTGAAGGCTCTCATAATTCTCAAACACACCTACATTGATGTAAGAGCTGCTTAGTGTTTCAATGGAAAAAAAGAAAAGATAAGTAAATCTTGATAATGTAAATAGTGTTCAGGCTTTAGAGATCATTTCCTGAATAAGCAGAGTAGGCTGGGTCAGGGGGGTGGGAGGGAAGACCTAGAACAGACTTGCTATCAGGATTTCCCAAAGCAGTTGAAAAACATGGACAGATTGACAAAATTTGTTGTTTAATATAAACTGAGGATGCTGTCCTGATGAAAATGGAGATCAACTGATCCATCCTGCCGTGACCTGTGACAGTGCTTGGAGCTGGTCATGGAAACAGCCCAACACTTGCTTTCTGTTCCAACACAATATAAACTGGATTATAAGATGATATTCTTTTCCTGAACCTTCTCAAAAGTCTCACCACCTCTGTGCACCCCCAAACCAACAAGAGTTTGCATTTCTCACCAGAGAGTGATTTTTTAAAAGCTTTTCTCTGTGAGATCTCTTTGTTATCACAGGCTGAGAGTGCACACTTAGACTGCTCCAAGGCTTCCCTGGCAGGCCTGAGTTAGCACAGAAGCTCTGGAGCACTTCTCCATCCATATAATTTCCCCATAATGAGGGATAGTTTAATGTGTGCCTTTAAATCAGGCTCAGAACAGCTTCTTGCTGTTGTTGTTGTTGGTTCTGGTTGGGTTTTTTTGTTAAAACCAACCCCACAAAGATAATGCTACATCAGTAGGCTCCACCGATGCCAATTGCAATGAAGTGAACCCTACTAACTTTTCACATGTAAGACTGGAAAAAAACCTTTTCATTATATGATTTGGGCTTTTTTGGCAGTGAAATCTGAAGGGAAAAAAAATAAAACCAAGTCAACAATCAACTTGATCTAAATCTCATTTTCTTCCCGTTCCTGCCATTGAAACAAGAAAGGATCTCCCCACCCTATGCCTATACAAACTTAAAATAAAAATCACATATTTTTACTCTACCCTCGAGTGCCCATGTGTGTTAAAAGATTTTGGAGGTGAGCTGGATGACCCTCAGAGGTGTTACTCATTCAGCAGGTGGCCAGCACACATTGACATCCCTCGTCTGTGTGAGGGTTGGACTCCACACTTCTCACCTGAACATCCAAAGTCACATGAAACACTTTTTTTTTCTTTTTTTTTTTCTTTTTTTTTTTTTCCCCAATAAGAGAGTAAACCACAATACCACTGAAGGACTCAAACTCCTCATCTAAATTTGAGTCTGTGGTCTACTCATTGCTTCATTCAGCCCAAGCTCTGGCTCAGAGCAATGAGGGATTAGAGAATCACAGCTGATTTCTTCATGAGATTTCATCTCCTTAATGCCATGGCTTGTTTTAATCCCACCAGTCCCTCAACCTTCCAAAGAGAGAGGGAAACAAGGTAGGACAAGGTAAAGAGGACCAATAATAACTTAGACTTATATCTGAATAACTTGGGCATCTACATTTCATTTTCAAAAGCCAGTTGGACTGTGAGTGAAGTGAGCAGCATGGAAAAGGAACTTCTCAGACTGAAAAAGGAACTGCAGATGCCAGCAGGGAGGAGCACACCACGTGTCTAAAGTTACCCCATGTTGCTTCCTCTTTCCATATTTCCTTTACAGTCAATGGAGACAGGATGACTTTCCCCAAGATGAAAGCAGAGCACCTTGGTGAGGTGGCCAAAAGACCACTTCTCTGCTGCATTTTTGAAAACTACTTATTTTTCACTTTAAAACCTAAACTTCTTAAAAATGCTCACTAAATCACCCCCACCTTCCTCATTCTTTAGCAAAATATCCCTTTTTGATTTACACTTTGCTTATCCTCTTTAATTTTTGAGCATCCCCTTTAAGACTTTTACATCCACAAACAAAAGTGTGAAGCAAAACACTGAGTCTGGCCTGTGTAGACTTCAACTGTCCTCAGCTTCAAGGGGGAACCTGTCATAATAATGCACACAAAGCGAAATAATAAAATTTATCAGCGACGATTAGATATTTCTGGAAGGCTGTAACACATTTCCACGTTAGTGCTCATTCTAAGGTGCAGTATATTATCTGCAGAGAGCCTACACAATCTCTCTGAGATGAGAAATGTGCTCACAAATCAGCGTGCTGGCCGCACTTCCTGCTACTGACACCGGATTTGGAAAAAAAGAGATCTTGGTAACGGAGTAAACACACACAGTAGCTTTCTCCCAGAGACTCGGGTTCAAGCTCTTACTCAACAGCAAGGCAAACCAAATGTGGCAGCCTCCATCCCAGTCAGCACAGGTCATTCATCATCACCGAGCCATCACAGCCCCAGCGCAGCAGCCAGCGCTCGTCTGGCAGCAGAAGCCTCAGTCTGGAGGAACTGGAGACTTGCCTGTCAGCAAGAGAATCACAAACCCTGCCTGGGCCCTTGCTCAGAGCATCAGTGCCACTGGTGATATTAATAAAAGGATGTGGAACTGGTAGAAGTTGAAATTATCAAACTAGAGCTGCCTGGAAAACAGGAAGGGGTTGGGGTGTTGGGGGTTTTTTTCCATTAGAGAAAACAACGTGTTTTTACTCACAAAGAAAAACTGACATTGTGGAAATAGTCCTTGGAACAGAGATCTGGGACAGATCTCCACACACTCTGATCTGCATGCCTGGCCAGGGGAGGTGATGCAGGGATCCAAGGCCCATTGTGTGTCTTTGGAAACGACCCCTCCTGGGCAGGCTCACCCTAAGGGTGAGGTGAGGCTCAGCAGAACCTCTAATTCCTCTACAGCACTTACAGTGCTTGAATGCAGGGCTCCCAATGCCTCCATTCTCAGGATTCTGTTCTTCAACAGAATTGAAAATGCATTTCTCTTCGAAATAATTCCTTTTCCCAAAGCCCAACAAAAGGAACAACCCCAACAACAACAACAACAAAAAATCAGTTTGATTTAATTGCTTCACCAGCTTGGGAGAGTTGCAAGTTCCATTTCAGCCCTGTCACTGGTGCTGCAAAAGCAGATCCCAGGGAGAAACACCTCCATAAATCAATGGCAAAATGCTTCCACGAGATTTATTCCCCAGCCTTATCTTAAACGGGTAACGTGTGACTGGCAGCACTAAGGAAAGAATTCTAGCTATTGTCCTCAGGCAGGCACTCTCCTGGCAGCTACAAAATAAATTTAGCCCAACCATAAACTCCAGTAACTATCAGGAATATGCATTATCTCTGCTGAAAATGCACTCTTGCTCTGCGAGTCTATTAATGAGCAGACATTTTCAATCCTAGCTGTCCCAGCTTCAGAGAAGTGAAAGGGAGTTTATAGCCACAAAAAGCAGGAAAAAAACAATCTGACTTCATCTGCTGGGCTTTTATCAAATGTATATAGCCAAAGAGCTTTAGAAAAGCTGGAAATTACTGTTTTCACCTTCTTTGCTTGGATGGCTATCAAACATTTTGTATTTTTAGCATCAAAGTCGCTGAAAGGGCATTGTTAGAAAGAATGGTCTCCCTCTCTTGGCTCATGCAGTAAACTTCAGGGAGGGGGCTTAACTCCAGAGACTGCTTGAAAAAACGGGTTTTTTTAATTCCCAACCTAGCTGAGCAAACTCTCTGTGGACTTATTTACTTGTAGGATATGTTTTCATGTTTATGATTTTGTTCCTGCGGGTGCAAAGCAGAGGAGGACAGTGACAGCATCTTCTGAGAACATAAACACCACTCTGTGCCAGACAAAAGCCATAAGCAGCCCCACATCCAGCTGTCACTGGAGGGTGCTTGACCAAGGAATCACCAAAAGCAGGGCATGGAGAAAGTGACATTTTTTTAATGTGTGCCCTGCTTTCCTCTCAGTTTCTGGAAATTACCAATGCAGAAACTTCCTGGCTCAGATGCTGCTCTGGATTGCTGTGCTCAATGGCTCTTTCAGGGCACTGTGCTGCTGATAAGGAGGCTGTGATTGATGCTCATTTGATGCTCTGTGAGGCCTCTTTGGTCCTGCCCTTCTTGCCACCTCCAGCTCCTTCCTTGAGTCCTGGATTGGCGTCTGAGGCAATAAAGCAGCGTTTTCCAGCGATATCGATCTGTGAAGAGCTGATCAACAGCCTGATTGTTACCGAGCCCTTTGCAGAAACCCATTACAAGTGATTTATTCTTTTACAGCGCTGGCTGGAAATCACATATGCACAAACCTCTTAAGGCACTGAGCGATCTGGGCCAAGACCTCAAAATTAGGGGCAAAACTCAGGGCTCTTCACTCTCTACTGGATTGGGCACATCCTACAGAATTTTCTGCCCAAATAAATTCTTGCATGTGCCAGCAATGAAATATAATGACTCAGGCCAGTGTGTGCTGAAGTCATCTATTCCTTGTACCCCCAGCACATCGTTTCTAACTGCTTGGGAACTCCTTCTTTTGCCACAGGATTTCCTGAAGTTATCCCCTGTAATCAGCTGAAAGCAGCAGGGTGATAGTGCCTGATGTCAGATGCACTGACATGTTACCCTTCTCTGCCTTCTCACAGGCAGCTCGTAAAAAAAAATAAAAAATAAAAAATAAAATAATAAAAAAAAAATTCAGCTTTGGGCAAGTTTCGCAAACATCAAACAAAAGACAATATTGGAAGCAGAAGCCTCAATAGCGCTTAACAATTACATTGTTAATCTTCATATAATACAAACATTAAACAATTAATCTCGGTGGCTGAAAATTCAGCCCCAATAAAACTCTGATGACTTCTGTGGATCTTTGCCAGGGAGAAATCCAGCCCCACGATTTTCCCCCGTCTCTCCTTCTGGCAATCCCGGGAGGGGTTTTGTAGTTCCCAGCCTGTCAGGGGCACACCTTTTGGCAGGAGAAAATTCCGTGCTGTGCCTGATGCTGCACTGCCCTTCACAGCAGCTCTGCAGCCCCAGGAATTTCCTGGGGACAACCAGTGGCACCTATTTGGCCCTCCGTGTACCCGAGGGAAATTCCATTTTACTTACTGGGCAAACAAGGACAAACCTCTTCCAGCTTTCTCAGTTCTACCTCAAAGTTTAAAAACTTCTGCAATTCAAAGAACTATTTTGCCTCATTTCTTCCATTTCAGCCAGCTCCCGCTACTTAAATGCCACGGAATTAATGTCATATAAGAAATTTTAAAGCAGAACTCAGAAAACGCTTTCTTTTAATGCCCAAACCTGCAGCAAATATAAACCTTTGTAAATGCAACCTAATTTGCTAACATGCAGTGCTAATTTGATTACTCGAGATAAAGGTTTTAGTGGGACCAATTGGCGCTTGCTGCAGTGTGAAACTAGAAGGATAATTTGCTCAGAGAAAAGTGCGAGCTCCCTTTGGCACCCTGAAATGTGTTCGGTTGGTTTTTTTGTGCTTTTGCATTTGAGTGAGTACTCCAGCACAAATTGGGCACAATTAGCAGCACATTTTAAAAAAATACAGCTCAGTTCTGGTGCTAATTTGTCCCTGCAATAACACCAATTTCCCCTGTATTTACACTCAGTAAGCGTACAGAGGCTAACACAGAGGAAAGCTTCGGACAATTCCCATTTGTGTAGCACAGAGCAAATAATTCTTTGTGCCCTATGCGAAATGAGTCGAATATCTCAGCCCACTTTCCAGAGAACATGTGTCTACATCACAAAATCTGCCACCACAAGTTGGCACTAATTGGCAGCCTCAGCGAAGTGGCAAAGGAATGAATGGCCCCTGGATACCGAACTAACATTTTTCCCCTACAGGTGGTCTTTTCAAGTCGGAATTGAGACGTACATTGTTTAGGCAAGGTGAAGTTTGTACTGCTGGTACATGTTTTGTTGGTTCACAGAAGATTTCAGTGCACAGCGAGCGTTTTCACGAGCGTTACATTCACGCTACTAAAAAAAAAAATAAACAAAAACCTTAAATTGTATTAAAAAAAAAAAAAAACCAAAAAAACCCAACGAAACAAATTCCAGCTGTCCCTATTTTCCCCCACTTTGTCCTCTCAAAATCCTCAGTACGTTCAAAGGCAGCACCAAATCTTTTCAGCTCTCGTCAGCGTGTATTGATGAAACAGCTCCCTTAGATCTGATACCAAACCAGGAGATTAGGATGCCAGCTGCTTTTATCAGCGCCCTGACTCGGCAGACTTCATTCACATATAGCCCTGTTTGGGCCATTTTCTAGTCCAAAACTCACTGAGATCAGTGGGAAGTCCCTAAAACTCCAGCAAGCTATAGAAAAAAATCTTTTTGCTGAGAGGGGTGTCGAGGAGTTCAATCTGCATGGTCCTGTGCCACAGAAAGAATTACCAGAGAGGCTTTGATTATGGAGCATAATTATATTTATATGGAAATAAATTAGCTCTTAAAGAGGCTCTTCAGAGTGCCTGCAAACTACCTCTAGATAGAGCAAAAGCAGAAATAAGTTACATTTTTTGCTTTTTCAGCTAAGGAAAAGGCTTCCAAAGCAAACTCAGAAGTCCCTGTATGTTGTCATCGTCAGGTCAAGATAAAATATTTGTTCAGAAGATGTGCTTCAATTATCCTGATATTTTTTTAATATAAGCTCAAACTAGATGATCTACTTTCATTATCTGTGCTATAATTATAATTATTTATTTTATTTCTTTAGACAGGCTTTCAAAAACCACCCCATTGTGCTCAATATGATGATTTGTTTAGCAGCACTGCCTACTTGAGGGAAGAGAGGGCTCCTTTTCCCCTCCTGATTCAGCCACTGGCTCTCACAGCAGGGCAGGTATCAAGCACAAATTAATGGTTGTGGGTTTCAGTCAGTGATCTGCTTGTCAGGGGCTGGGCTGACACTCTCTGCCCCATCCCACAGGCTGGCACACAGCACAGGGGCACACTCTGTCAGTGCTGACAGCCACAGGTAGGAATAAGCCAACTCTTCTCTTGCCCTGGTGGCAGAGGAAAATGGAGAGAAGGGATCTTTTCCTGCTGCTATTCAGGAGCACAGAAATCTCCCTGGGCTCTGCCAGTCCTCCCCCATTCACGCATTCAAAGTGAGCAGGAGTCAGGATCAGCAAGCTGGAAATCACAGCAGATAGAATCCTGCAGGGTGCTGGCTCTGAAGATTCTGAACTCTGAGGCCCAAGTGCTGCTCTCTGCTTGCAGCTTGTCCACTCAAATTGTTGAACACACCAGTCCTTTTGCTGATATAACCTCCAGGTTAGTTTGAAAAGCTGCCAAAGAGAAGTTATCATAACTTTTTGAATAATCATCCAACAAATGAAAGGATATTTCCGTGCTTCTCTTGAGAACAGCTTTTCAGACTATCCAGAAAGTGGGGGGTTTTTAAGCTGTGTGGGTTTTTATAGGATGTAAAAGGGGAATTCTTTATAGGGTTTTTGTATTTTGTACTTCTCTTACAGGGATACAATTTGACATCACCAAAAATTGTCCCAGAAAAACTTTGAGCTGTAAACTCTCACACAGCTTGACTCAAGTTTTTTCTTTTCCAAGTTGGGTAGACAGATTGGAAGAAAACAATACTTGGTTGTTTTCATCCCACTTTATCCCATAGGTACAGGAATGGAAGAATCCCCTCTGGAAAGGCAACAGTGATCCTAGTGAAACAACACATTTGGCATTCTCACCTTTTGCACCACACTTTGAAGGAGGCAGAGTTACCTGCTGCAGGTGCTAAGGATTCCTGTAATTATTGCTCTTGGGGCCAAGCCTGGCAATTAATTGAACTGCTGAAAGTCTAAACCCTGGTTATCCTTAGGCTGGTATGAAAGGAGCACCAAAAGGAGGAACCCCAACAAATCCCACCCTGGAGAGAGAGCAGAGCCTAAGAAAGGAGGGGGAAATTCAGGGACATGAAGCCAGAGAGGTCCAGCTTTGTGGCTTTGCAGGGCTGCTCCAGCTGCTACCGGGCACTGACTTCTCCCACCTGCCAAAGGAACTTCCCTCCTTTATAACATTTAATTCCAAAGAACTGCACAGGGCTGAATCAATGTTATCTTTTGTAATGAGTCAGTCCAGCCTGTGTTTTCCCCCTAGGCCCTACCTGTCTTCTAAACAAGCCAGATATTAGACACAGTAGCAGGCTCTGCTGACTGATGGGAGTGTTGAAATTAGAGCTTTGCTCGCTGCTACTGCTTGTATTTGTTTTACACAATTTGTTAAAAAGAAAAAAAAAAATTCACTGAGTACTTTTGGACAGCAGGTCAGGCTGGTAAGCAGCATTTCTTTATTTCTGTCCTGTGAGAAGATCTGGCTGAACAAGAAACTCCCAGCAGGGATCAGCTGGCTGATCTGGGGGACCAAGTTGTATTTGCTGCTTTCACTTAATTTGTCCCAAGCTATTTAGAAACTTGCCCCAGGAGAAATTTAGAAATTCAGCCCCAGGAGTTTTATATTTTACAGCATGGGAGGAAAGTTGTCTACAGTTTGTTGTTGATGATCAAGGAAATATCTGATTTAAAATAAAAAAACCCCTACAAATAAAACAACACTAAACTAAAATCAAAGCCAGATTTAAAGACGACAGGTGGTACCTGCTCTCATAGCTGTGACTGAATTCCATTAGAAAGAAAGAAAATTGCAGCAGAGCTGGAAAACAAGCCTGAGGAAGCCTCCCTTATTTCACATGAAAATCCTAGGTGTTGGGCATGGTGAAGATATATTACCATAAATCAAAGCTAATGCCATGAGCCAGATGGTTCAAATTTGTGTACTAAGTGTTAGGCACTAACAGAGCACAACAGTCTGTTGTCTTTCCACGGGAGAGTTCTCGGTTTTTGAGCAGCTAATTAGCCTAAAATTAATTAGGCCCAATCTGAACATTTTTACACACACAGAGGAAAAAAAAAAAAAAAAAAAAATTGAATGTGTGCAGAAACAGGCCAAACCCCTTGTCTGACCAGAGCAGCAATGGCACTGAGAAGAGGCAGGAGGAAATTGCATGAGGGAATGGAAAAGAGCCCACACAGACAACTGCCACAGGCTGGTTAAAGGAAAGAAAGAAAGAGGAAAGAAAACAAATCTTTGGACAAGAGAGAAGCAGTCCACTTCCAAAGTTTATTTGGGTGCTGCACCGAGGGTCAGCTTGTCACAAACTTGGTCCAGATGGTTGGGATAAATATTTTACAGGTGCCACACTTTGCATGATGCTTGTGTTTAACCTGCCCTGCTGCTGTGGCTTGAGACTTAGAGGCACCCAATTCCAGGATCCCAAAGGAGATGGCAAAGCTCAGGGCCCTGCTGGGAAGCTGCTCCAGAGCAGCATTCCCCTGGGAACATTGCTGTAAAAATGCTGACACCTGCCCCATGAGCCAGCAGACTTTCTGGATGACACAGATACCAAATCCCACCCCATTTCCCCTTCCTTCAGGCAAACAAGACTTTTTTCTTTTCCTTTTTTTTTTTTTTTTTCCCCTCCCAGACTGGAGCCTCAGTTCTTATATAACACACGAGCCAAAACAAAGTCCTGTAAAATGCAGAATTATATTTTGGTTCTTTTTTTTCTCTCAGTGAGCAAGCCTCATACCCTCAGATGTGCTAGGCACTTTGGCAGGGCTGAGATCCGGGGCACTGCAGTAATGTTTAATCCCATTACTAATGCTTATTTTAGAATCTGCTTGTCCTTAAAGACATGATAGCGATCTTAATTATTGTCTCCAACATGTATTTGCCTGAAATAATTATTATACTTCATTCCTATAGAGACAATGAGATAAAACTCTAATTTCATTTTATTGGCCCTTCTATCCATCAAGAAATTAGTTTCTTGTGAGAGCTTTGAAGTAGTCCCCTTCACGGATTAAACTCCTTGAAAGTACAAGAACAGAAGGGCGGGGTGTGGGGGAATTGAAATAATTTACATACCAGCAGACATGTAATGGGAATCAACAATGCAACCAGACCTACATGATGGTTGAGAGGAAAACGTTGAGACATGCTATTCAACATGAAAAAAAAAAAAAAAAAAAAGTCTGGTTAGCTGCAGATTTTAGCTCAGGAGGCAGCCAAGGGCTGCATTCAGGCAGAGGAAGCAAGCAGCAGAGAGGAGCTTCCCTAATCATATTTTAAAAAATAAAAAAATAAGAAA
>VWYP01006508.1:0-45661 GCA_013400435.1 Pycnonotus jocosus
AAAAAAGAAAAAGAAAAGAAACTCACTCTGCTTTTGCCTTGAATTGTGTGAAATCTTTTTCTGAAAGAGTGTGTAAGGCTTGGAAGGTCTTTGAGATTCCTCTTTGCTTGACAAAGTCAAGTGAATGACTCCAGCGTGGGTTTGAGGGGCATCAGAAGAAGGTCACCGTAATTGATGTGAGGCACAGAAGACTCTACTTCTTTCCATCCTACACACTCTTTCTAGCTTTGTATGGTGCTGTCCCTTGCGAAGCACATTCTGGTATTCCTGCCTCCAGGTCCTCAACTATTGGCTTTCCAGCACCCTACTAAGAAGACATCTTTCCTTGGGCTGGTGCTGGAAAATTCCTGTTAAGTTCAGAAAGCACTAATACAGAGCTGTGAAGTGAGTTGATCACAGGCTGGAAGGCAGAGATTATTTACCCAGTAAATGGCAGGCTTTCCAATGTTTTTTTCTGAATATAAGCCCCTGCCATGAGAAGACAGCCACATCTTCTGCTTGAGCTGCCCAGGAAAAAGTTCAACTAGTCTGTTTGTCTTTAGAAATATCAGCAGTAGCTGACCAACAACTGAGTCACACAACACTTGACCAGGAAAAATGGTCAAGGTCTCTCCAAGTTACTACTGCCAGAAAATCAAATCCATTTGTGGTTAGACACGGATTTTAGCCATCTCAGCTTCACATACTGGAGGGAAAGCTTTCCCTTTTCTGCACTAAGCCTTTTATCAAATAGCAGTACAGGGTGGAAAGTGATCCTTCCCTATTGCCTTGAAACCCTGGATGCAGGAATCACTGTGCCTCCATTCTCTCCTTCTCACTATTAAAACCCTATATAAATATTTATCATCGTTATCGTACCCTTAACAAAATTCTCCTGATATTCAGCTGAAAATTTCCTTTGCTTAATTTCCTACTACAACTTCTAATAAATCTTCCTTTGTACTATCATAAGCAGTTCATCACCTGCCTTGGAATTTACATCCCTGTATGTACATGGAGATAAATATCACATTCCCTTCCCCCTCCCTACCCCAGTCATCCCTTAGCCAAGCTACACATATTTGGTTCTTTTTAATCTCTCCTCATAAGTCAACACCTCACAGGCCCTTCATCATTTTTGTGGCTCTTGTCTGAACTTCCTTCAATGTGTTCACATCTTACTGGTGAGAAGATGCCAAAATGGAGAAAATGGGATAAAGACACTTTCTGCTATATGTACTGCAGACCTGGTACTGACACTGGGCAAGGATCTCTCCATAGCCCATGGGGCAGGTGCAGGTATCCTGGAGGCTGGTTCCTCCATCAAGATATTCAGCTGACAGGTAATGGCACTCTGAAATTTCACATGGAAATAAACTTATCCAGGTCTTATACCTGTCATGGATATTTTTTTTCCCTCCCAATCACAAAAAAAAAACCCAGCAAACCAAAGCCAAAAAAAAAAAAAAAACACCAAAAAAACCAACCAAAAAAACCCACCACCAAACCCAACAAAAGAAACCACCAAAACCCAACCAAACCGAAAAAACCTCCCAAACTTAAATACCATCCCCTTCAAAAAAAGAAAAAAAAAAAACAAACCAAACCAAACCAAAACAAACCCTAAACAAAAAACAAACAAACAAACAAACAAAACACCAAAAAAAGAGTGATCTAATGTTAGGAAAAGAAATTAATGAGCAAGCTGTCTTAGGGAACAAGCACACCTAGGTTCTGTCCCTCCCTCTCCACTTAAATATCCTTCTGGTCCAGGACTGTGCAAATCAGTGACAAAGAAAAAGGTCCTGAGTGACTGAATTTCTCTTCATTTGAGAGAGCTGCAGGCTTGGTTCACTAGAGCAGATAAAGCATTGAGATCCTCAGCCAGGCGTGCAAATCCTTGCTTAGCTATTGGGATATACTGGCTTCTCTCAGGCTGCTTAAGGAACAAATGCAGTCAGCACAGTAATGACCTACCACCCAACACATAATTATGTATTTTCACCAATGCAGCATCCTCAAAATATTCTTTTTGAGTCAAAAAATATCTGTGTTGGGTGCTACACAGGCAAGGAACAGAGCAAACAGCCAGCTGCCTCTCCACACACACTCAAACTGTTTTGGCTCAGTGCCAACAAATGGCAGAGGTATACAAAAGGACAGTTTTGTTCAGCTTGAAAATCAGTGATTTCCACATGGTGCCAGCTGACTATGGTTACCGAAGCTTTATTTACAGCAGTGTGAGAGCTTTTTAATTGTGCAGGAAATAAACTACCAAAGAGCCCCTCCCCTGCATCTCTTTTCTGCAGAAGAAAGATTTAGTTTACGAATCTAGCCTATAACAGATCCTTTGCACTTTTATTTTTCCACCCAAAGATATACTGATTATTTACAAACACAATTAAAAGTGGAGAGGAGGGACTGTAAATTGCAGGTACTCAAGAGAAAGGTCTACCAGCCCAAATTTAAAAGCTGTATTCAGTGAGTATAAAGTGCAGCAGTTCCCATGCACTTTAGTGCATAACCACTTTGCAGAAAGGGAGACAACAGGGTGAACTTCATAAAGAGTTGGAGAATTCGAGTTACCCAGGTTCTTTCATATCTCAGTTACTGTATGATAATATTAAGCCATTTACCATCCTTGGAATTCAGCAATTTTGCATGTAAATGGGCAGATCTTCCCTCTGCCGAAAAATTTTTAGAGGTATAACAAACGCATTAGAAAGGGCAAGGTGAGACGTCAATCAGTGACCTGTGTTTCCATGCCTTCCTCTATTTCTCCCTGGCTCACATGTGGACCATGTAGGGGTTCAAATACGTTCATAAACAAGTGCCACAGGACAAGAAGAAGGTTTATTTTTGGAGTTGGGTTGATCAGGAGGGCCTGGAAGGTGCCTCCTTGGTCCTGCATGTTTCTGATTGGGTATCACCATGGCCTTGCACCCACAGTTCACACTACCCTTTAGAGCAGACATTCCAGTGCATTTCCACTGCTGTCCTCCCCAGCTACAGTCCCCCCAAATGCCCATTTGGAAACTGCATTTGTATGGTGGTGGTGGTGAAAAGCCTCCACACTACATCAGCCAGAGCAGAACCCACTGTGCATCCAGGGCTTGCTCCGCTAATGGGCACATCCAGGTCCTCTCAGGGCAGGCTAGCTGTCAAAAACAGACGTGTCACAAATTGGAAACAAAACACAGAGCAATGGGGTTAATGTCTATTAGCCTGAGCCAGAGAAACTGTGAGTCTGGGTGAGGCATTCCTGAGGTGGCAGCTGCAGTAGCTAAAGCCAGTTCTTCTTAAGGTTAGATAAGCTTCAGCAACAGCAGCACTTTGGAAGACCAAATAGGTCATAATTATGCATCAATTAGATATGTCTGGTCCTGCCTTGCAGCTGAACAGAAAGACACTTTCCAAATCCCTACCAACACGTGCACTGTAGGAGGATTTTCTTGATAATGATTATCTGCAATGTGAAGCTGATATACAGAGAGAAAAGGGAATGGATAGATAGAAAAAACTGATTTTAATTTGCATGAGTGTTGGAAAAAAGGTCAGTGAGAGCAACAAGGTGAGGGAAAGCTCTTTCCACTGCCAGATTTGAGCAAAGTCTTCCCTGTGTTTCTTCTTCCATTCCTTGCAGAAAAGAGACCCCTCTGTAAATCTCAAAGGCAGCAGAACTCTTTTGTAAGAAATCAGGAAATGAGTAATAAATACAGCTCAAAAGCAAAGGAGCTGAGCTAGCAACTACTATCAGACTGTTCAAAAACTGCTATTCACCCAATAAAAAAGGATGGGAGGCAGGTGGGAATGGGTGAAGGGAGAATCCACCGAAATAAAGACAAATAGATAAAAGTAACTGTCATCCGCTTTCATTTTGTGCTCATGATATGTTCCTGTTTCAGGCTTCAGTGTCCCACACTACCTGCTCTAATTTCATTTACACACCAGAGGAAGAGCTGTTGGAAAGACCTGCTCTGCTCCAACAGCACAGTGTTGCTGGAACATCCTGCTCACCGCAGACATGCTGTGTTTGCATGGCTCCTCTGACATGCTCTGGGGCAGCTCTGAACAGTCCCCTCTGTGCCTGGGCCTTTCACTGTCCCTGGGCATATGTCCTAGCAGCTACATCAAAGGAACAAGGGAGAGCAAGGAAAGAGAAGAAGCTGGAAGAGGCTTATTCTCTACTGTTCTCTTTTTTTCCCCCACCACCTCTGAGAGAGGCTGTGGGAAAAAAAAAAAAAAATCCTACCGACTGATCAGCCATCCTGGGGCAAAGCAGTTATCCATATTCCAAAACACTAATGGAGGAAAATCATCCCTCCTGCTCCTGCCTGCCAGGGCAGAGTGCACTTTTTGTCCCCTGGGTTCATTAAAGTGATGCTTTTGCTCAGAGGAGCAATGGACATGAGCCAGAGTCTATTCCTACTATCAGACATCTGACCAACAGACCTCATAACAGGCATATTTATCCTGGAAATATATCCTGGAAATAAATATCCTGGAAATATATATATTATATATCTTGGAAATAAGGAAAAAAAACCTGTTCATATAAGGTCATAAAATCAATGCTGTCTGGAACAGGTTTCATCATCCTTCCTTTATCTTTTCCAGAAAATATCTGCATTTTTCACACCACTACTGAAGGGTAGGATGAAGTATGAAGTGCCACAGGAACAAAATTCACCCTGACTTCAAACGGTGCTTGGAAAAGCTGTGGGCTAAAGTCCCATTGGACTTGAAGGGAGGCATCAGTTCAAAGCTTACAGGGAGTTGGGACCACCACTCTGCAGAGATGACAAAATTGTTGGTGCCTTTCCTGTTAGTGCTGCAAAACCTCTCAAGATATTGCTGATCAATTACTTGGTAGTTCCTCATCACTGTGCAGCAAGATATAAGCCACTCCCGCTGAGTTTTCACAAAAAATAATTTTGTACTGAATTTGAAAAGAAAATTTTATTTAGTCCCAACAATGATATAGGAGACTCTAAACTCAGCAAAAATGCTTTTTTTTCCACCCAGAAGTTCACAATATATTTCTTTCAAGAGGTCCTTTCAACTCTCATTTCCTCAGTGTCCTCACTCACATGCTGAGGAACTAACAATTTTCACTCTCCCCCCAAAATCTTAGTAGTTTCAGCACAATGAAGACTACAGCTGCCATCAAATCCTAAGGAAATCTGCTACTGTTCTCAGCAAGTTGCCTTTCTGAAGCAAAACATTTCATATTTTCCTAAAACATTAAGATTTCAGATGACTTTGGAGTACTGAAATATTTTATAATATGAGAAAATTGTATTACCAGATTTTTCTTGTTTTCACAAAAAAATAACTGGGTGGAACCCATTGATTCACTAAATCAGTGAAACTGTGGATATCACTGTTGCAGTAATCAGATTATTATACACAGGGAACAGTTGGCCCCCTGGTAATCACTGCAGTCTTCTCTTAACCTGTCTCACTTTTGTTTTAAACACACCTTTACAGGTCCTACAGGGACACTGCTTGCTAGCTCCCTGGTGGAAAGTTGTCCTGCTTTTATGAAGTGTGAAAGTAGCTTCTTTCCCCGCACGCTTCTCTATTATTTGAAGCTTAGCCCCTGGGAGAATGCACAGCTTTTCAGATCAGACCCAAAGGAAAGTGTGTCATCAGGAGGAAAAATGTTGCATACTTAAAATACCCTATGACATTATTTTTAATATCTGCAAAAGGGTTAATGGCTTCCTCCCTGGATTAAAGGTTCCAATGCCCGTTTATAAAGGTCATCATAAATCTGCCTAAATTATCAGTTTCTCATCCCACAGCAGCTTTGTCAATCCGTCCATGGCTCTCTCCCAGTGAATTCTGTTTCAAACTTCAATCCTTCAGTTAGTAGGACTCAGAATAACCAAAAAATTAGGATGAGACAATGAATACAGCAGTGCTAGACTCAGCTAATGACCCTTAAGTCCAGCACCTATTTCAGACAGTAAATAGGAGATGTTTGTGGATGAAGAAATAGAAAGAATACAAGTCAATCCCTCCCGGCCAGAGCCTCTTATTCTCAGGAAGTCAACACTTTTGGGAATTTCTCAGAAATAGCTTACATGAGTAACCATATTTGAGAGTCACTATAGGTGCCTTCTCTGGAAATTTTCCTAAACCAAATTTGTCTAGTGCTCTTATTTACTTAATTATGTAAATCTTCCACTCCAGGAATACCTCTTGATCTTCACAATACCCTGAAACAATTGGTTCTACATTTTGCCTGTTGCATGGGGAAGATTTCTTCTTTTCAGTGAAGAAGCTTCCATATCGTTCTTAGATATTAATGCCTCCACTCTGAGCTATCCCAAAACTGCCTAGTTAACTTCTCCTCTGTTTGTCTCAGTGCACTCAGGACTGACTGTACACACCCTGGATCTTTCAGTGATCCAGGTATTTTTCAAGGATGTGGCATTTTTCTAAGCTAAGCGGCACATCCTCCATACACTGTGAAAGCTTTGGAAATAATTGCTTTCTCAAAGTATGAAGCCAAGCTAATGAAGCTTGGCTTGCTACAGATTTGTATCTCAGGCCTCCCGTGTTCTCCCATCTCGACAAGCCAGCCTCCTCCATAAGCTCCACTTTGCCCAAAAGCCTGTGAGATCTGTGGCTCCTGCCAGCTGTGACACATTCCAGCTGCACTGGCTGCTGCCTGAGCGCAGACTGGATCTGCTGCTGCCCTGGATAGACCCTGGCCAACACCTCCTCAGAAGGGAAATGCATCGGTACCCCTTTCCTCTGCCAATTTTTACACAACCACTGCAACCCCAACCAGCACCAAGAGTTACAGGATATTTTAGATGGGTTGAAACCCACTGATAGATTAAAAAGTGTGTTGGGGGAATGTAGATGGAAATAGAGGTAGAACAAAAGCAGGTGAGCAGATGTGGGTGGGTTGTGTGAAAGAATAAGCTCTGTTTTCTTTGGAAACAAGACTAAAAACATAGCTCAAATCCAGGCAAAATGAAGGTTTGGTTCAATGGATTCTTCCCAGAAGAACATTCCATAGCTGGAGCCAGTCTGTTTACTGAATGTCCTTGCATCTGTACTACTACTGCCTACAGCTGCCTACTGCAGCTGGGCAAGCAGGAGTGAGAGGGGGCAGAGCTTTGCTCTAGTCTTTTCTGAAGCCTGAGGTGGGCCCTTCTCTCAACATGGAGGAAATCCTTCATCCCTTTTATGTGTCTGATGTGTCAGATGCCTCCTCTCTCCACACCCACTTATGTTTCCTTCTGAAGATGAAGAACAGAGATGAAGCTCCAGTGGTAGCACAGCTCTGTATCACAAAAATCCTCCTAGAGTGATTAGGGAAAGGGCACATTCCCTTCCAATGTTTTTAACTATGGAGAATTCCTCCCTAGTACATTTCCATTTTTAATTCTTTGAGTGGGTAAATATTTGGGTGGGTCAGTGGGAAAAAGAAGAGGTATGAAGAATTTATTCCTATTTGTTTGCCAAAATGCACACAAAATCTGTCCCAAACAGAAACAGAAGTATTAAAAAGAAAAATGGAGGAGAAGGAAAATAAAGAAGGCTTGGGATAGATATCTTTTCATAGCTACTACTAATTTTCAAATTGAAAGCACTTCAAGAAAAAAAAAAAAAAAAACAGCATCAAGAATGAGGATTTGACGCTAAGATAGTGAGAGGTCTCAGCTGCCACCATGCCCAGTGGTTGGATCCCACACCTTCTCAGCCTCTGAAGTTCTGCTATTTGAGACATTTCTTCAGGGTCTAAGTATAAAAGTAATAAAAGCAGTTGATTATAATAGCAGTAAAGAATCAGGGGTGTCTTTTTCCTCTAACACTAAGCCTGCCTATAGTAGGGAAAACAGTATTATTCCAACAGTGACTCTCTCTGTGCCCCAAAGGTTCTTGCCACATTTCCTGCTACAGGCTTAACGCAGCAACTTGCACCCTTTACAGGTTTCTCTCTCCTTCTCCCACTTGCAAAATTACCACCTGAATCAGCAGGTTCTGCTTCAGACAATCTCTGCTTCTACCCTCCTTCCTCTTAGCCTTTCTTATCCCCTCTATCAGAAAGTGTAAAACAATGGCCCTTTAGGTCAAAATCTTTTGTTTAAATCTCTGAAAGATGAGACTCAAAATGGATTTTAAAAAGGTCAGAGATCTAAGCTTCCAATTCTCTGTGAACATGAAAAGCCTGAATCTGCTCCAAGATTCCACTGAGCAGAAAGGCAGGGATGGGTAAAAATTTACATGGAACCACTGTTCCTGAATCTGCTTTACCATTTTCCCCATCTTCCCCACATACAGCCTTCATATAGAAGCCACAGCAGCTTCCCTCTGCAAATCACAAAAATCAATAATGAATGGGGAAATTTGTATTCTTCCTCTCCATGCCTCACTCTCTGTTCTCTTTTTCTGTAGTGGCAATGCTCAATACCCCACTGAGGTACCTGTCCTTAAAGACAGCTAAAGCTAAAGAGAAGGGAAGGGAAAGAGAAAGAAAGAAAGAAAGAAAGAAAGAAAGAAAGAAAGAAAGAAAGAAAGAAAGAAAGAAAGAAAGAAAGAAAGAAAGAAAGAAAAAAACCCTGAAATAAAAGATGGGGAGAAAAAAAAAAACAACCCTGGAATTATCCAACAGAGAACATATTTCACAGGCTTTAAGCGGTTCAAATCACAACTGTACCTGATTACCAGGAAGTACATCACTCATTTTAGAACCAAATTTACCCACACAAACTTGGTGTTCTTTCCCTGTTTATTACTGTAAGTTATTGCTCTCTGAAATGCTGACTCATGAAACTCAGCTTATGGAAAACATTCTGTATGTTAAGGCAGCAAATCCTCACACCATCTCAGCTGCTGCAGTTTGTGTCTCTTCTACTACAAGTGTCACCCAGGACATAAAGCAAGGGATTTGGTACTCTGGGTTTCTTATTCTTGCTCCTAACACTGATGATTTATATGATACTGGGCACAACGCTCTAAATTAGACTTCACCTTTATCTATCTAGTTCTCTATAAAATCAGAATTGAGCACCCAGGACTCTCAAAACCAAATATTAAGACATATTCAACTGCTTCCTCAAAATGTAAGATTTTTATAAGTTATATTCTTTCTTTAATTTTAAGTGTGTAGAGGTTAGAAATTTATTCCCAGAAAAGATGTGAAATGGAAACACAGCTTCTTATGCAAACATGCTTTTTAGCAGGAGTAGCTTTATGGAAGGTCCAAATTATCATTATGCAAAATATATTCAGACTCAGAGAGGGGGAGAAGGAGAAATGGCAAATCCGAAATGCTGTCCCTCAACAGAGGAGTTGTCAGGTCTCAACAGTTAATGTTGTCAAAAGTGCTTTGGAAAACTCTCAGGAGAAAGGTGCAAAAAAGTGTACAATGGTTGTTATTTGCTTTCTGAAAGCTAAATATCACATTTTAAAGGCCACAAATGCACAAGTCCAGAAAGGATTAGGCACCAAGAGGGAATCTCTTCCAGCCAAACCCAAACAGAATAGAGCTGGGGAGACCTACTATTTACATCTGCTTTGCAATTAAGCAACAGTACAAACATAATGCTACAGCTTCCCTCAGCTCAGTGCTAAAGCTCCTGGTCCCCATCCTGCGTGGGTCTCCTGCACATACTTAACTTGGGTTTCATTGAGTTCAAAAGGATTACTCATGCATGTAATGTTATTCATACGAGTGAGTGCTCACTGGATTCAGGGGGGAAGAAGGTAACCCGTTTCAAAGATTCAGAATATTCAGCAGCCTTTATTATTAATTATTGCTTTGATTTAATTTTCATTTAATATCTGCTGCATATCTATCATGCTGCATTTTTTTCTTCCTATTTTATAAACACACACAGACACAGAAATCAGCACCTGCTGCTGTGGATTTCAGCAGGAGCAAACCCGGTGAAGTACCACGAGAAAGACTTTTCCTGATTTTAAGTCTGGTTTAACAAAACCAAGGAAGCCCTTCAAATCACATTTGACAGAAACCTCCTAAGTGATTTGAGTCACCAGGGATCTGGATTAGGTCTGGCTGGGAAATGGATTTTTCTATACGCCAAGATAGAGAAAAAGAAAGATTTAAAAAGTCGCATTTTAATTGGATTGAGTCTATGGGAAGCATCAATTTTGCATTGAAAATCAAAATTATTTATTTTTTCCAAAACTTGATTTTCTTCTCTACTTCCCCCTTTAATTTATCAACGTTAAATCACTATTTTCAAAGGGGAAAGAAAAAAAAAGTCTCTTCATAAAATCTAAAGGTCAAATATCTAATTTCTCCCAAACACAGCTCTGATAAAACATTTGTGCTAATCCTAATTTGGAGAAAACTCATAAAAACCCTCACATTTTTGAGATCCTTTGCTCACTCTTTCCAACTGATATCTTTTCTGATAGAAAGCTGGAAAAATCGACCAACCTATCTTTTGTTACAAGAATTCTCACTGCCTTGCTGTTCTGACACATCTGTGGTCTTACACACCTTAAGAATAACAAAACACGCATCTTGGAGCTGAGTAAGAGGTTCTGTCTGTAACAGACAAAAAGATTCTCAAATGAGCCATCTTTCAGAAATATGGGAAAATGTCACTTCCAATGACAAATTTATTTGGTGACAGAGCCAGGCTGAGGACTCTACAGTCCCAGAGCACTCAGGACATGCTGGCAGGGTGGGCCACCTCACAATTGAGAGTAGGTTTTCCCTGTGGAAATGGAGTTTGTGTTGCTGTCTCTTCCCAGAGTGCAGTCCTGACAGAGACTCCCACACGTGCTTTATACAGACTGGGTTGGAAATTCATGTTCTCCACAGGAAATATTGCCATGTTTGTGTGCTGGAAGCTTTCTCCAGGGAGAATGAGGCACTTGCTACTACCTGCTCAAGGAAAGGAGAGACCTCCAACACCAAGATATATAAACACCCCTTACTGATCCTCCTGGAAAGGCAGAGTGATCCACCCAGGTCACACACTAAGCCAGTGGAAGTCTACATCTTCTGAGTCCCATCCCAGTGCCTTCTCCACAGCTTTATGCTCTTCCCTTTGTTTTAACTGACACCCTCTAAACTGACAAGCCCAACTTCCTGAGCCCTCCTGGCCCCGTCTGTCATCCCAGCTGAAAGAAACTCCATTCAGGCTGTCCAACTTGGGCCAGCACGAGCAAGCAGAGCTCACAGATGGTTAAATGCATTTGACATTTCACTGCAGGGCCTGCAGCAGAAATCCTTGCCTGCTGTATCCGGAGCCCTGGATAGGAGCAAATCAAGGCTCGTGGCTCCAGCGCTGTGTGTGCACACTCTGCTGTGAGTTAATATTATTGGCTCGCCCCTCAATCATGCCTTTTCCAGCTAGCTGCTCCTGTCAAAGCACATCTCATTAGGCCTGAAGGCTCAATGAAATGGAAATTCATGTTTAAATTTAAAAACAACATATTGACCCTGGGAGCCAGTGATGTCTAATAACTTACTGAGAATAAAAGGAGTGTATGTGTATGGAGGGAGGGGGAGGGCCGGGTGGCAGGAGGAAGAGGGAATGTAGAAGTGGAGGGAGGACAAGGGGACAGGGTGAGTAGCCAGCCAAGGACTCCGGTTCTCTCCGCTTCCCTCCAGCCCCATCCTCACTTTTTTTGTCCCTCTTGCTGCGTGGAGAGCTCGGGCTTCGCTTAAAGGGACCTCATAGCCTCCAGGGGAGAGCATGTCCCTAATCTGATGCTAAAACAGCGAGGAGGCAGGAGGAGAGCCCTGTGTGTGCACACGCAGACATGCACACCCTCCAGAAACACGTGCAGACACACGTGTGGACTCCGCTCCCCGGGCCCCAGCACGGCAGCGAGCTGCGCTGCGCCGCTACACAAGAGCGGCGTGCTGCAGAGCGCGAGTAAACACCCAGCCTGCCGGGGGAGGACGTGAAGACAGCTACATGGCATGTGACTTGCCATGTGGCACAACCCCAGCCCCCCTACGCCTCGCTCTGACATCATTCCCACAGAGGCACGTACATCTCCTGCCACCGCGACGGGTTAGGTAACCCGGGGGGGAGGCAGAGACAGCGTGTCTTATCCTGTGTGATTACAGCAGGAGTGATGCTCCTTTCTGCTGGGCTTTGTTGTTCCCTGGTAGCACCCTGGGAGCCAAGCATGGGGAGGCAGAGGTGGGAGGTCCTCTTGTTGTGTGATCACTGTGGCCCCCATGGCAGTGGTGGTTTTTTTGGTGGGTTTTTTGTGTTTGTTTGTTTGTTTGTTTGTTTTTTGAAAACAAGCAATCTGACAACGTCATCTTGGCTGTCATCCAGCCTAGGGAATCACAGGCTGTATGGATAAACCTTTTCTGGCTGCTGCATCTCCAGGCAGAAATGGGTTGCTGTGTTGCTGCACTAAAGCAAGAGTCTCCTGGTGATAGCTACATCTTAACAGGAGGTTAAAGTCAAAATTGCTAATATCTGAGGAAAGCACAAAAAGGTGAATTGACAACAAGTTTTAGAAAGTTGTATGGAATTGCTATAGATAAGCAAAGAATGCCTGTCAAACTAGGGAGAGCTGAGATCACTCTCCAAACAACTCCCTGATTTTTCTTGTGCTCCCCTCCCTTTCCCAACTCAGTACCCTTGGGTACTGAGTAATCCTCTGGCGAAATCTCTGGTCTTTGACTCAGCCCTAGTCTTCTGTCTGGCTCAGAGAGATGTGCTTTTCTGTGTACCAAGAATATGAGCAGAGCAGGACTGAAGACTTCCTGACCTACATTCCTACAAAGCTGTCCACTACAATTCAGACTAGCCCTAAATATTGTAGGCATGTGAATTCCCCATGTTTTCCTCACTTTTAAAATGAGATCTCCTATGTTCTACCACTTATCCCACTGTTGTCTTGAAAATTACCTTGTCCTTACTTCTACACTGCTTGCCATTAGCCTTCAGTTCTGAACTGTTTCCCATCTTTATTATTTGCCCTCTTTGAACACACTGATAATTTCTCCGACATTCATCTTTACACTGATGGTTTTTGTTTCATGCTGTTGCCATTTTCTGGATGTATTTAAAGATTGTGTTCAAGGAGTTTAAGGCCAGATTTCTCTAATCTCACTGTGTTAACATGATGCACCACAATTTCCACTCACTTACTGAACACCTTGCCCTTGGCTAAAGCATCTTTTCTAGGAAGGAATCCAAATGTTGATTTGAAAACTTCAAGCAATGAAAAATTCACCCATTTGAAGTTATGACAAAGTTCAATTACACTCATTGATTACAAAAAACCAAAAGCATATCTTACTTATGTTTGTCTGGCTTTCTTTCACGAGTGGTAGTCCTTGGTGTCGTTTTCCCTCATAAACTAGAGGTATTTTGCTGTTCACATCATCTAAGATATGACATTCTTAAGTACTTCTCATCTTTTGCAAGCTTGTCCCATCTGCCTCACCTTCTCTTTAATTGCTGGCTGAGTGATTCTCCATCCCTAACACCATTTTTCTCATGTTCCAAATACCACTACAGGCTCTCACTCATTTCCTGTCACCCAGGACACCCCGCTGCCTTGGTGAAGAGTGGTTCACATACACATCCAGCTGTGGTGGCGTTTCAGACTGGTGTGTTAGGGGCTGTGAATCCTTTCTGCAGATCTAATACCAGGTACCCTGGAGCCTCTTCAGTCAGGAGACTGCACATCTCACCAAAGGGCTACAGAAGTCCTTGGAGCTCCTTCCATAAGCAGAAAAAGAAAGGAGGGGGCAGAAAATCTGCAGGGGCCATATGCAAAAGATATTAAATAGCCTTTGGGCTTCTATTTTATTTATTTATTAAGCTAGATGAGCAGCACAAAAAGGCATGGAGGCACTTTGTTTCTCAATTTGTGTCTATTATCTATTGAAATTTGACATAATGTCTCCACAGTTCTCCTTAATATCCCACTGTATATAGAATGTGACTAGCTCCACCATCTAATGTGACAGCTTAGGAAGATTAAAAAGAAAAGCTAAACTAGCAGTAGTTGGAGATGAGGAAAAGTAGCACATTTATGAATAATTTCAGCTGAATTCTAACAACATTGCATTCCCTGGACAGGACACATTTATTATCTTATTCACCATGACTACTGCAACATTAGTGATTTGTTACTGAATCAATTATTAATTCATATGAGTGAATAAGGCTCTGTCACTTAACTCTTCAGCTGACCATGCCCCCTACACACTGATTGCAATTTTTAACTCTGTTTTCTCTCCTCTTATCTTTACCCTCCCTGAGCATCTGTATTAAAACAGATTGTTGCTTTTCATTTCAGAAATTTGTTTGACAAAAGCCACTTGTTTTCTTTTTACTTGCTAGACAATCCCCCGGAAAGCTCCCATTTTTGTAATCCAGCTTGGTACCCCAATTGCCAAGGAGTCAACTGCTTGGGTAACACTTGATTTGTGGAAGAGATCAGTTAAAAAGACAAATAAAGAAAGACACCCTCCGCTCAAAAGCTTCTTGGGTTCCCCCCACTGTAGTCTCAAGAGCAAGATTTTCAATAGTTTGATGTGTTTGGTCACCAAGATATAAGGCTTGTTAGGAAAAAAACCTGCAGATGGCAGACCTCATCCTCCAATGGCAAGATACAGGAACAGACAAGACCATGGCCTCAATCGAGGCCACCAATCAGAGCAGAAGCAAAAATACAAGTAATACCCACACCATCTGACCTCATACTTGCAGCCAATACCATTCTGTCTGTCAGCTAGCTAGAGAACCAGACAACAAATTTGAAGAGATGGACTGTAATCAAGGCTCCATCATGGATTTACTGCCATGGGTGGTGATGGTCACATCTGAATTTTGCCACCCTCCTGCCTCTGAGAAAAGAAGCTAGGTAGAAAAGGGAACATGCCAAAATCTTCCCAGTATCTCTTAAAAGCAGTTGAAATAAAAGTCATTAACTTACTCCTTGTCATGTGCAGAGCACAGTTTACCCCTCAATGGCCATTAGGCAGAAGTAAAAACAACCATTCTAACAGTTACTGTCAATGAAATATGTTGTGATTAGGCACTAAGTTGTGCTTAAACCTCAAGTGTATTGTGACAGAAGAAGGCAAGCTCCAGGCCAGGAGTGTGTTTTATCTCAAATTCTCCTATAATCCTATAGTCCAGTAGCTCATCTCTGCCTGACACAGGCAAGATGCATCCTTAGCTGCATTCCTGGTCTTCCAAAGCATACTGTATGACCTCAGAATGACAATCAATCTGACCTTTGTGTGGGCCAAAACAGTCATGCTTTTATGCGTGAAGGATGAACCTGTCCACTCCAACAAGTAGCAATGTCTTGCCCTAAGGAAAGGAAAAGGTTGCAGCATCCCACTAGTGTTCTTAGATCTCTCAGAAAGCTTGAACTTCTTCATGTTCATCATTCAACAACACCATCTTCAGAGAATGCTATAAAATTATGTGAGTAGGCACCAAGCACCAATATGCCTGCTGAAACTTGGTGGTTTTCTTAGAACAGTGCCCCTTACATCCCAACTCTTTGGAAAGGCTGAATGCTTTTCTTTTCCTCCTTCACTCTACTCTTCTCAGTCCCTCACCAAAAAAGTTTCAGCAAAAGTGATTATGGACGACATAATAGTGATCTGGTGTTAAACCTAAGCCAAGACCTCTGAAAGGGACTTGTGTATGTTTACTGGGAAATTGCCTTGCAGAAGGTAGAAAAATGTTAGTTTTTGTATCATACCTTTGAAGCACGTTGTCATAAGGCCATACTTCAGCAGTGATGGCTGGGAATGAAGGGCCTTCCAATACAGAGGGACTGAGTCTCTAACAATGACACCCTGGCATCCTTTGGATTATCCGAATTACCTGGATAACATAGGTCAGCACATACAAGCCAAGAAGAAAATGCTGAAATCAACAGAGACCTTCCAATTTCCTTTACTGCTCCCTCAAATGAAGTTTTCAAGGCATATGACTCACACCCTTACTACCAAACTGCATTTCTCTCACTACAGTATACATTGAGGGTCAATACAAAACCTTAATAGCCAGGTTTTCCAGGATAGCACTTACATGAAAAATTTCCTCAAATTATGCTTTGTAGTTCTTTAATGAGAGACCAGATAAGCAAAATAACATTTTTAGGGAGGTGATTGTACACCGTGCTTACTTACAGCTAATGTCAGGCTGCTCCTCTCGGTGTTATCACCTGATGTAAAGGTTTGTACTGCCATAAAAGGACTAAAGGCATCCAACTTACAAATAAAATCTCTCTTCCCCCATCTCCTTTGAACTCACTGTCCAAGCTGTGAGCACCACAAGAACTAAAGTAAATAGCCTAAATGATGACAGGTCAATTAGAGGATTGAAATCCTGTCCGATTTCATAATCAGAGGTGTTATAAGTAACACAGAAAGGATTTGTCTACACCCACAAGAGTAAATATTTGGTTTTTATCTTGACATTGTACTTTCAAGGAAAGTCAGAGAGGGAAACAGAGAGATTATAAAGAGGATACTAATGCATTGTAAAGCCAATGCTTTGTGGGTAACAGTGAGCTAGCAGAGGGAGGGTCACATCGAGTCCTTCTAATTGTTAGAGAATGGGACCATTCTGTCAACTGAAAGAAGTTTAAAAGGCCTTGATTAATTACTCTATGTAGCAGTCACAATCAATATTTCTGCCCCACACATGGTGAAGTCACACAAGGTAGGACACGGACTGACATCCAAATACAAACACAAATACACATTGCATTGCTTGATTTGGTCAGAGAAGGGGTGTATTTGAATAGTCACATGAGGAGGCTAGTAGTAAAAGAAATAATACTCAACCTCTAAGTCCTATTAGAGAAAAAAGAAAGTGAGATCTGGTTGCTTTTTTGTCAATTTTTTGTTGTTTTGTTCCAATTTTTTCCCCCATACCTGTCTCAATATTCTTCAATATTCCAGTTCTCCATTGGTTTGACAAAGAAAAGGAGATTTAAGTCTTAAAAGTAATTTGCAAGTCTTTTATTCCATGCTTCAGAAACTGAAATTCATCTCTCAGTTTGCCACAATACTCATTGCAATTAAAGTGGCTGTGAAAGATGGGCAAGGTCTCTCTCACCTGAGCTGGGTTGACATGGAACTCAGGAAAACAAAGCTACTCATGGAAAATGTTTGTTTATAAAAGCCTAAAAGGACAAAAACAAAACAAAAAAATATCCTCTATCACTTAAGCCTGTCCATAAATCCCAGTAAGACTGCAAAGTTGCAGCTTGCTTGGTATATTTTATGGACAGAGATCTTGCTGACTTGGCTGGCACTAGCTGGGAGGCGGGGAAGGCAGGAAAGTTGAGATTTGGGGTGGGTAAACATTCCCATCCATCAAGTGATTGGATTTGCAACTACAGCTGTGAAAGCCACATCAGATTAATGTTGTCAGGGCAGGAATGATGTGAAAATCATCCATCTTTAATTCAAGTGACAGTATCAGGGAATACACACTTGGGGCCAGGGCAGCTCTGGACCCTCGGTGCATTCAGGCCAAGGTGCAGGGAAAAAACTCCCACCGTGTGTACAACTGGAACATCTTCTGAGCTGTTTGCACTTGGTGCAGAGAACAGAGGGGAGGGTGGAGGACAGGGTCCAACAACCAGCCCTGCAATTTCCCTTCAGCTTCACATCTCTTTTGTTCAGAGCAAGATGCCCCAATTGTGCTGAACCATGTGAAAAAAAAACCTACAAAGGCTTTTGTTCTCCGAAATCTCTCATCGAAGGAAAGAGCTGAGACTGAGCAATTTAATTCACTTAGGACTTTTGTGTCTTAATCCATGGAGCAAGGTTTTCAATCAGCTGTGGGGTGACAGGGGAAGGCGGCTCTGTGTGGGCTCCCCAGGGCGCAGGCGGGTGGGTGAAGGGCAGAGTGCGAGGCAAGGAGCCGAGCCGTGATCCCTCACAGAGCTCCCACCCAGCCTGAGAGGAGCCGACCAGGCAGTACCGTGCACCAGCTTTCAGGAATGCAAAGCAGCTTACGCGTGTGGGTCACTTCAGGACAGTCATGATAATTAAAACGAACCCTAAAACACACTCACACACCAAATGACAGCAGGAAGTAGAGTCTGTGGGTGAAAAGAGAGGTCCAACTCCTCCCTAAGGGGGCAGATGGAAGACGCACAGGAAACAAATTAGCTTTAAGAAAACAGCTCATACAAGGAGAATCTACGGGAAGGAGGAGATTAAAGGAAAAAAAAAAAAAAAAAAAAAAAAAAAAAAAAAAAAAAAAAAAAAAAAGAGAGAAACAAACCCAGAAAAAAGCCAATGAAACTAAATAATCAAAGAAAAAAAAACCCCAACAACCAAAGAAAAGAGGAATATAATTTGGTCTATGAGAGCATGGAGACAAAGAAAATTGGCTAACAGCCCTGGTTGCATGACTTGAACACTGCGTCAGCATATGTAGGAGTCAACTACTTTCCATCTCCAGTCCCTTCACACTTCTGTAGCCCTGCCAGGGCAGGGACCACATAACACCCTGACACTGAAACTCGGGGACGTTTACCAGGCTGTGGGAATGACCATCACTGTCACGCAAAATGGCATGTACTTTGCTCACTCCTCACCTACACCTAGACCTGATGTTTCCAGCTACCAGAGCATCACTGCTTGTCCACTTATAGATTGTCTCTGCAGGAAAACAACCAGAGACCAAGATTTCTACAGTACTTGGAAATCAGAAGTTATCTCAGGAAACAGAGCAAAATTTTCTTCATATGGGTGATCCCTATATATACACACATAAACGCATCCACACACATACAAACCTGTTCCCCTACATCCCTGGCTTTGTGAAAGGTTTGCTTCTACTTTAAGGACAGAGTTCAGGAAGGGCAGCTGTTGAATCACATTTCTCTATAGAGCATGCAGCTCTGAAACTAAATGTTATCATGAAAATCCCCGTGGGCTGAAGCTGGGAAGGAAAAACAGACTCCTGACCTGCAGTTGTTAAAAATGGCTTTTTGCAGAAGAATGGTAATGTGAAGTGCTATCTTACAGTGGGTAAAAAAATAACACCGGAAATTCAAATTTTGCACACATTTGGTATCTTGAAAATCAAAATAAAACAAAAAAAAACAGCACTGCATTTAATCACTATCAGAATAGTATTGGGATGGGTCTGTGGTGCTGAGAGCCATGCATCTGCTCTTCAGATAATCTGAGTGTGGTATCATGGTAAGAAGTTGTGTATTGCTGCCCAGGTGAGGTTGATCTCTACTGCACCATGCACATTCAGGTGTGAAAGGGTGTGAAAGAGAGAAGTACAGGTAAGACAGAGAAGGAACTCTCCATTCTGTTCTGGCAAGACTCCACCTGGAGCACTGTGTTCAGCTCTGGGGTCCCCAGCATATGAAGGGCATGGAAGTGTCAGAGTGAGTTCAGAGAAGGCCACGAAGATGATCAGAGAGGTGGAGCTCCTCTCTTACGGAGAGAGTCTGAGACAGTCAGGGCTGTTTATCCCAGAGAATGGAAGGCTTTAAGGTGAGTTTATGGTGGCCTTTCAAAACATAAAGGACATTTACAAGAAAGCTTAAGACTTTTTGCGTGGGTATTTACTGGCAGGACAAGGGTCAATGGCTTTAATCTGAAACACAGCAAAAATATTCTTTCTTGTGAGGGTGGTAAAGCAGTGGCACAAGTTGTTTGGAGAACAGATGCCCCATCCCTGAAAAATTCAGGGCCAGGGTGGATAGGTGTCTTAATAGCCTCATCTGGTGGAAAGTGTTCTTGCCCGTGGCTGGGTGTTTTAGTGAGAGGATCTTTATGATCCCTTCAAAACATACCACTTCCCTGACTCTGTGGTTCTAGACCTGGTTCCTCTGACTGCTGTAGAGGCACATGATTAACAAGGCTAGAGAGATCCAGGTGCTGTGATGATTTTGAAGCAGCGAGCCCATGACCAAGATTTAGGGGCAGGTAATCAGTATATTTGAAGATCTCCAAGGTCTGGATGCTCACACCGACACCTTGTAGCAGAGCTCTCTCTCCCTCCTGCCCCCTAGATGTGAACTGCCAGCATCTTTCCTCTTTCTCCCTGATCTCTGTCAGAAGCTAGGACCTGTGCAATATCTACAGATAGATGCTGTTCACTCAAGATCTTGTCAGGAAACTTGGTAAATAGTGAAAATTTCCGTGGAAAGAAAAAGCCAGCTCAGTGTTAATGAATTAATAATTAAAAATTAGTTGAATTCAGATGTTTGCAGCCACATTTACAAGTGTGAGGTGGAAACAGAAATGCTGCTTATACCATGTACACTGTACCTCTGACAGTCATATCAGCTCCTTCTTGACAGCTTGAGGAAGAGAAGTAACTGTCATCCATGGTTTTCAAAAAGAAATCAAGACCCCTGTGAGGCCAGACAGCTACTGAAAGTCTGATCTGAATTTACTGCTGCAGACGGAGGGGGAAGTAAATGGCACTTTATGAACTCCATCATTTATTGACTCACCAACATTGTTTGCTTTTGGGGAGGCTGGTGATGCTTTTAAATCTTCTATTTTTCTTCACACTGTAAAGGGAGTTGCATTTGTTTGGCTGACTAGCCTGGCCTGATGGCAGCATCACCACCTCATGTGGCTAAACAAACTCCTTCTCTCTCATTCGAGTACTGAAAATTCTCCATTTCACAGCTGTTCTGCTTCAAGCCTTCTGACAACTGCTATAAAGATATCCCCTGGAAACCCCATGTTTCTGCTGGTCCAGGAGCACATTAAGCAATAATAACTGGGAGCACCCAGAGCTCTTAGGAGCCTCCAGAGAGAAGACAGTGTCCCTCTGCAGCCTGTGCTGCTGAGCCTGGCCACACAGAGCTGCAGCAGGAATCCACCTCAGTTCTTCCTTCCTCAAACACTGGCCTAGCAGAACAAATATGGTTTTAAGATCCTTATGTGACTTCAGGAAAATTGACTCACATGAGAGTCACCTTCTCTAACTGCAGCCAGACAGAAGCTGGGCCATAGCGGCTTGACCCTGGCTGGACATCAGACACCCACCAAAGCCCTTTTACTCCCCTCCTCAGCTAGACAGTGGAGAGAAAAATATAACAAAAGGATCATGAGTCTGGATAAGGACAGGGAGAAATCATTCACCAGTTATTATCTCAGGCAAAATAGATTTGGCTTAAGGAAATTAATTTAATTTATTACCAATCAAATCAGTGTAATAAGGAGAAATTAAACCAAATCTTAAACTACCTTTCACCCACCCCTCTCTCCTTCCCAGGCTCAACTTCAGTCCTGATTTACTTGACCTCAGTTGTAGATAGGTTTGGGAAATGGGGGCAGTGGTCATCTCATCACGTGCTGTCTTTGCTGCTTCTTTCTCCACAAGGATTGGACTCCTCACACCCTCCCCATGCTCCAGTGTCAGGTACCTCCTACAGGAAGCAGTCCTACATAAACTGCTCCACCCTGGGTCCTTCCCAGGGGTTGCAGTTCGTCACAAGCACTCCTAGTGTGGTCACTCCTTCAGGAACAGGCTGCTCTGGCTTGGTCCCCCATGGGATCATGAGTCCTACCAGCAAACCTGCTCCAGCCTGGGCTTCTCCCTCCAGGGGCCACAAATCCTGTCAGAAGCCAGGTTGGAACAAATGAGGGTTTGTTTTTTCTGCAGGAAGTTAATGCATACTCCTTCTCTCATATTAAGATGAGAAGTGTAAGAACCAAATAATTTTTAATTGCAATAAAGCAAGTGCTGTCAAATCCATCTCAAACCCAGGAACAAGTTCAAAAGATATTTAATGGGAAAGTGGGAAGAGATGGAAGGAAAAGAGGCAAAGAGAGACACATGTGCACCAGGGAAGTTTTAGACTGGATATTAGGAAAGATTCTTCATTGAAAATGTTGTCAAACACTGGAGCACTCTGCCCAGGGCAGTGGTGGGGTCACCATTCCTGTAGGGATTTAAAAGACATGCAGGTGTGGCACTTGGGGACATGCGATAGTGGTGGGCTTGGCAGTGCTGATTGGACCAGATGGTCCTAAAGGTGTTTTCCAACCTTAATGATTCTATGACAAGGAGAGCTGAGAAATGAGATGCTTATTAAGGAGCATTTCTGCACAACTGGTAAGTTACACCAGAGAGAGCCAGGAATGGGAGAACCACCAGAAACAGCGAGAGGGTGCATGGGCTCACAGCCCCCAAGCAAGCCCTGTTCCTCCTAGGAATGCTGTTTCTCTGAGAAGGGAGTGGGAGAATCCTGGCCTGCTCAGTGCTGAGGGACACTGCTCTGCTCTGCTCTGCTCTTCACGTCCACTCCCACTTAAGCTGCCACAGAATAACCTTGTGCTCCCCGCTGTGCAATGTGCAAGGGCTGGCAGGGGAAGGGGCTCGGGGATAATGAATGAAGCTCTATATTAGCCACAAAAGCACAGGACAGTCAAATGAAAGGGTAAAAGTATGGTCATGAAAGACAAGCAGTCACTCTGACTGTGTGCTGGAGGTAATTACTGCTATATAAATAAACCAGAGGGAAAAAAAATCTTTTAAAAATCTAATTACCATGCAGCACTGTGGGTTTCAACCTTGGTCAAGTACAGGCAGACCTGATTTACGCTCCATCATAAAATCCTAAGCACGAGGCTGGTCTCCCTCTCTCTTTACAATATGAGTCAGGGAATCAGCACAGGACACTTCTCGGAGAGGAGCTGCCTGGTAGATAGATGTGCCCATGTCTGGGTGGGTCAGCAACAAGCCCAGGGTGGGTCTCCAACAAGCCCAGGAATACATAAGTGCACCACCTGCATGTCTATTTATCACAGTTTTCCATCTGCAAGAGCAACATCTCTTTTTTTAAAACAAAAACCCCCAAAACTATTTCTCTCAAACCTCTGTTTCACTTGACTTTTAGTATTTCTGATGATTAGTATTTCTCAGGACCCTGAGTAAGGATATTTCCCTCTTGTACAGATCTGTCTTCTTTCTTTCAAGCATGCCATGAGGCATTTCTATGAAACTCGTAATTGTGTAGGAAAGGGAAACTGAGGTCGAGGCTTAATTTACCACTGACACTTTTGTCTCCTACTCAAGCAAGGGTTTTATACTCTGGGTTGTTTTTTTTTTTTTAAATCTCAGTGTGAATGCCTTACCCATCATCCCAAGAAAAATAATCACCCAAACTTAGATCTTTATTTCCTGTGCCTTTTCTTGTTGCAAGACAGAAATCATCCAAGAAGAACAGTGGGTGAGTCAAGTGCAGCAGCTAACTTTAAATGCAGCACCATTTTGAACTTGCAGAATTGAGGCACATTTGCTAGCAGAGCAAAGTAAATCCTAAAGCCCATCTGATTCTCCTCATGTGGAACCAAGTGCTACGCTGCAGCTTCTTAACTGCAGAAACACTTCTGAGAGCAATCAAGTCCAGGCTGGATTTGCAGCCCCGCGTTCAGAGCTGTTGATATAAGTGGACAGGAAGCAGATTTCCCATCATGAGCAAACAAGAGACATGTTTTTTCTGATTCTAAATTGGGAGAGAAAAATCAGAGCCTATTAAGCCAATAATTTTTGTCAGTAGACAAGCATTCACACACATACACAAGTATTAGGCCGGTGAAATATCTCGTATAAATTTTAACTGCAACACTGTTTAAAAACACTGCAACTTTTCTCAACAGATTTCAAATCTCAGCCTTGGTTAGATCTGAAAGCCAATCGTTTTGCTTAAAGCCATATCAAAACAATATACTTAAATAATTCCTAAACATAAACACAGATCTGAAAGTGCTAGGACACCCTAGGGAAATAATAGCTCATTGTGTCATCTAATTGTTTTCAGCACTTTTGGAAAACAAACAGTGAAACCAGAATAACTATTAAGCAGTAACAAAAGTTAGGAAACAAACACTATGAGAGTTCAAAAGTAAGACAATTTCCCTATCATCGTTAATGAGATTTATTACCCAGCATCTGTTATCCTACCTTTAAAAAGTCCAAGCCCACTTTTAATAATTGCTTCTTGCTTTTATACAGTATCTGGCACTTGCACAGTTTCCTTGATTAAACCTCAAAGCAGGTAAGCCCTGTGATTCAGAGAAAGGAGGATTCAAAGGTAAAACAAATTGCTCATAGTTTCAGGGAAATCAGTGCCAGAGCAGAGAATTAGAGGTTCAAGCTCACATCCTGTACATTAGAATGCCCTGCATCTAAAGTCTTAGCTACTATTGCCTACCATCAGTGAGGATTTTTAGGCAGAGCTGGTGGCGGTGAAACCTCTGTAACTGGAGAAGTTATACAAATATAAACAGGCTCATCAGAGGAGCCCTTGGATGTTTAAATGGACACAGTAAAGAACGTGGGTGCTGCTGTTCACGGGCCGGTCGTGCATGGCACAGTCAGGGAAAAACTGATAGGTGCTAACATTGCAAACATCTTTAGGCCTGAAGTTTTTGATCTACAGAGAAATAACATTCTTGAAGAGCTTGTGTGAATTAATACAGTTTTTCCAAGGAGGGTGCTGTGGCAGCAGTGGAGAGGACTGGGTAACTGAGAGGCCTCACTTGATCTTATGTTAAAGATGTTATGGGAATATGAGTGGTGTGGGGAAATAACTCACACCATCTTGTACTCACTTCTGACAATCATCTTTTTTAGCTTTTTAAATTAGGATCTAACCCCATTTTGATGAATTTCTTATTGGGCGAAGCAAACAAAAACATTTGAGATTACATTTTACTGGCTGTGAAAATCTCAGCTGCAGCATTCCTGTAGCAGCAATTCTTGAAATGTGTTTTATCAAACTATGATCCATGCCTCTAAATTTTATCCTATCTTCCTGCAGCCCTTTCAATAAGGGAAAATGTAAGCAGTGAGTTCAAACTGTCACAGATCCACTTACATTATATTTAAAAGTAAAAAGAAGATGACAAATATTAACATTCTTCCACACTAAGAGAAACACAGAGAGAACTCTAAAAGCAACTGGAATAGCTCTTGGGAACAGCTCTTGTCTGTTGAATAAATACCTTGCAGTTTACAGCTCTCTATTAAAAAAANGAAAAAAAAAATTTCTCTTTTCCACTCTTCTGCAAGTTATACAAGAGCTTTATGTTGTAAAAAAACAAGGTGTTTGTTAAACATCAGAATGGGCTTCCTGTATATATCTGAATATGTGCACTTCTAGAGTGGGTTTCAGAAAAGTGCGTGTACAGCATCTGCCACACACTGAGGCTGCCCCTGCTCTAAATACTTTGCTAATGCCCACAATTCAAGGAGTGCGTGAGTGGCATGACTTGGAGCCTCACAGATGAAAGACAGCAGTGGAAGGCAGACCTGCAGGGACATCAAGAGAAACTCTGATTCTCATCAAACTGAAGTACCTACTCTTCCTTCCTCTCTTCTCCACTCTCACATTCCTCTTTCTTCTCCATTTGACTGTGGTCTCTAAACTCTTGGATATCTGCAGCCTGTGTGGCATTCACAGTTTACTGAACTTTTCCAAGATAATAGTTCTTGTTTGCCAATAGGGATTTTATTTCAAAAGCTAAAAATAGAAAATTAAAAAAAAAGAGGATTCATGTTAGCAGTGCAGGAAAGGCTGTTATTGCTCTTAAAAAAAATAAATTACAAAGTCTGCTTTTGAGGAAGACAGGCAGTTGTCAGCTCATAGCAGAAGAGCCCAGTGGTCACACATGGCTAATTCTCTTGTTGGGGTGATCCTCTCTCTACAGACTAGACAAGGAATAGTTTTGCTTACTCCTGTCTGATTCAGCTGACCTCAAGCAACCTTCCCCCAACTTGTCACAGTGTAAGAGTCATCAAGCAAAGAAAGTGCAGTGTGAATTTTCTGAAAGTTCAAAAACACATCAGAGATTTTGACTTGTTCTTTTAAAGAAATAGGATGTGCCACACTTAAAAATGATCTTTTATGTTCCTGAAGTGCCTGAAAGTTGTAGTAAGAGAGTTTAGCTCCTACTTTACTATACTGAGTTAGTGACAAAGGCTTTCAGGCAGAATATCTGAACAATAGAGGTTGCTCAGTAAGAGAAAATCTCTAGAAAGAAATGCACAGGGACTTTATCTAGGGCAAACAAGACTATGCATTTAATGTCCAGGCTATTAGTCTTACTCTGTTGTGTCATGTAACTAATCCTGTGATGCAGTTTTCCCAGACTGGAAAAGAGGGATAATATATTTATTGTTTACTTTAATCTCACAGTTATGTGCCACAGTCCAACAGAGTTTCCAGTGAATTGTGGTTGAATTTCTGAAACCAGCCCCCCCCAAAAAAACCCCAACTCAAACACATCTTTAGTCTGTTTCTTCTTAAATGTCATTACATGCATTAAATATAATTAAATATGTTGAATTCTGAATAGCATTCTTATTTCTTTTTTTTTTTAACACAATAATATAAATTTTTAAAAGTAAATTGAATTTTTCATAGTACTTCCTGCAGGTCTCTAATATTGCAAAGGATTAATAATAGAAATTCTGAATTGCAGAAGAGAGAAATAAATTCTAGAGAAAGGCATAATTTAAAATGTAAAAGCATAGAATTAGGCAGTAAGAATTATACTCTGAGAGCAGGAGAAGTGAGTCGAAATCTGAGATGGAAATCTGACCACTGAGTCACAAGGCAAAATTCAAATTTATCAAACCCTAAAATTAATGTATTTATTCCAGGCTTTACTGACTGCAGGAGGGATCAGGACAATACATGCACTACTGATTCTGCCGCAATTCCGTAACAAAGGATGAGAGGACTGTTTTGCAACTGGTTCACTTGTACAGTTGCAGAGGAAGGCACTGAGCTACAACACTAACTCCATGGGGGAACTGTGCTCACAGGGCTTTTGGGATGCAGTGGAAGCAGGTAATTTAACAGCAGTGTCTCAGAGGGATGAAAGCCTTACTCCTACCTCACTAAACTCACATTTTAAAACAAGCTTGTTCTTAAAACAAACTTAGCTGGGTTACAAAGGCTTAAAACGTGCCCTCAAATTCTTTCTCTCTTTCTGGCAAGGGCCCTCCAAGTCCTGTGATGGCATCCCAGTGTTGCACCTGCAGTGCACTCAGCTTATCACCAGAGATTTAGGGCTGCGTCAGGCTTGCAGAGCCTGGGTGAGGTGGCCACACAGCAATATATTTATGGTGCATCACTTAGGAGATGCGGAGTATTGTGTGGACATTTTAATAGATGCATCAGTGTTAACTGATTTGCTCTGAGGCACCATATGCTAATCAAATGGGGTGCGATGCATAATGGCTTATTAATGTCGTAATAAAGGAAATCTTGATGTGTTCCGTAATGTCTTTATGATTACCTTTAATTTTAGATAGCTAGTGAAGGAATATGTGTTCAATACCTGGATCTGCTGTCTAATTACCTAGGATATAACAAGAACCAAATGCACAATAAAAGGCCAGAGGTTTTACTGGAGATCGCTGGTGACAAAATAAACCATAAATAAACCTTACAGTCTGAATAAGCCTGAAACACCACATCCAGATCGGCACATGAGATTGTTTTAGGCATATTTTGATTTCTTTTTATCTTTAGTCACCAACCTGGAGAGAGAAAATGTGTAGACACAGAGGTATATAGCTTCAAAGCTGCTCCCAGGAGGTTTGAATACACAGGCCCAATGGATGTTTTACATTTACTTCTACAAATAAACACACACATAGTTCTGTCCTTCAATTCAAGCCACCCCTTATGCTGATGACAGCTTTTCAGGTAAAGTTACCTTAAGCCTGCTCATCTTTTCATAAATGCTCTTACTGCTTCCCTTCTTAACATGCAAACACACACCACTACTACTTTGAATTACTTCTGAGAGTTTGAAGCAACATGGAAAATAAGCTCTTATTAACAGCATTTGGATTCAGGTGTTTTGTTTTACATAATTTGCCTAATGCTCAGTGTATTTTGCACAGGAAAATGGTAGCTGTTCTCCCTTTTATATCTAGGGAAACCGAGGCACAGAGTTCCAATAACCTGATATGTGGGACAGCAATTTGAATTTGAGATTAGGCATCAGGTCTCACAACTTCAAAATCAGCTTCTGAGCAAATAAGTGCTTGGAATGGAACTCCTCACATCAAACAACATTGCTAGAAAATTTTGGTTTTGTTGTGTCAGATAAGAGAAGTTTCAGCAGTATTGTACAAAAGAGGAATTTATTAAAAGTGACATCTTTGCTCTATCAAGATTCTCACCCAAAACCTGGCGCTTTTGCAGATATGCAAATATCACCCTTTCACCCTTCTTTTGTAGAACAAAATTTTAAACACAGACCCCCGAGGAAAGATTTTGCATCTGAGGGAGTGAAATTGGAAACAACACATGTGGATGCTTATGCATGACCCTTCACAAACAGAGCTGCTTGGTAGCAACGTCTGGCCTCCTTCATACAGACAGGCTCCAAGGTGGCGTGTCCCTTAGCACATTCAACAGGTCCACACAAACAGAGTTATTTTTCAGGAAGGTGTTGATGAAACTAAGTTCAGCATCTGGCCATCGTGACTGAAATGGAGAGGAAGGATTGGAAAGAGTGAATTCTGGATCTCTGAGTGAACTACAGACTGCTACTTTAGCATGGATCAGAGAAAAACCTCTGCAGGTCAGTGGAGTCACCAGGGTAGAAGTAGTAAAAAGCTAAATGAAAACCAGGCCCAGGAATTAGAGCAGCAATGTTGCCTGGGCCCTAAGAGACAGCCAGAAACCCTTTGATAGAGTAAAATCCTCGTACGCTGCAAGAAACAACCTGCAAGAGAGTTCCCTGTCGGCATCATTAATGCATTCCCCAAAGCAGAAATCAGAAAGCTCTTTCCAGAGGAGGGATGCTGTAGATAGAAGCTCCTTGTTTAATGACACCACTGAATGTTTTGCCTAATGTGGAGACAGAGAAATTTGTCTTCTGACTTGGTATCCACACAGGGTGGTACAGACCCAAAATTCATGGTCAGAATGGGTACAAAGGAGGGTGAGAAGTGGAAGGGAGAAGTCACTTAACTAGCTGGGATAGCTAGAGAGTGGTTTACAATTCATGATTCCTTCTAGCCCTTTAGCTTCCTGAATCATGGGATTTGCCTTCATTATGATCTGTTCCTCTGTCTTTTTGGATTTATGAAAAATAGGGAATTGGTGCTCAGGATCAAGCAGAACAAAATCAAACAGCCCTGGGGACAGCCTTGGCCCCAGGCGAGAAAGAGAATTGAACTGTGCAAGTAGGCTAAGAATCACATTTTCAGCTGTTACATGATTTTAAGTCTGGACTTGTGTTCCAGATCAGCTGAAAAAAAATATTACAAGGTACGTAATATTTCCTTCTCCATCTTCTTCAAAGTTCAGGCCTCAAATCAGTGTTGTTGTTTCTTAAGCTAGTGATCAGAGCTGGGAGGAATCCCAAAAGATCAGCGGATCCAGAAAGAAATATTAATATCCAGTAGTTTGTGGATGCTTGTCTAATATCATCTTCACAGCTTCTATAGGCTGAGACAGCATGAGAGTCCTAAAGCAGTCCTCTTTTCCTATATATTGAAACTTACTGTTCCCTGTGGTAGTTGTAAACTCTCTGAACAGGAGAGTTATCAACCTCCACAGAAGCACATCTTCACATGACTTCCATGAGACGGAGGCCAAACTTGTTTGTCCATCATTCTTCAATTTGTTCCTTCGCCTACCTGTAACTTTATATTTAATTATTTTATTTTCCTTCATCTGATGAATGTAACTTTTACAACTTCTATGCCACAAGCTATGTTTATACAAAGTCTAATTTGTATGGAGATGTCTTGGTTCCTGTGCACTGCCACAGTGTTGGATACCAAGATAACATTTTCCTCTTCTTATTCAGATAGAAGGAATTTGTCAGTCTCGTACACCTGGACTTCTCAATATTAACACTGCCCAGGGTGACTCTGAAATAACCTGGAAACAGTAGAAAGGACAGATATTGAAAGAAGCTGGAACAGAAAAAGACAAGGAAGAGGAGTTATAAAAATATTTGAGTGTTAGATCTAGTTTACATTTCTCCCCCAAAACAGCACTGAAAAGCTCTGACCAATACAGATTCCACAGTTTCTGTTTATCCTATGAATATTGCTTCACCAGAGTAAAAAAAAAATTTAAACATGACACTTCAGACCAACTCAAGCTGAAACTTAAGATGAACCTGAATATCTCTGGGTTTGTCTAACCTGTATTCCTAATGCTGTTTGTTCTAAGTCAGCAAACCCTCGTTTCTACAAGGAATGTTTGAACTTAAGTCCTAATCCATATAAACGACGGCAAGAACACATAAGAACGGGAGCTGTAAATCTAAAGCTTTTTATTTTATTTTTCATTCCCTGATTGTTCCATAGCTCTAAGCATTGTGGTTTCCACAGAAGGTAGAAGCACATTGCCAGCAGCATACCTAATTAATTCCTCCTCCTTGTTCCATGTGGCTTCCTTACCTTCCATCCATCTGACCTATTGCTTCACTTCAAGATAGGCTCAATTAATAATGATAAAATTAAGAAATTAAGTGTATTATTTAATTCCAGAAAGTATCAAAGCTTACAGGATCCCAGCACTGAGTAGGCCAGAAGGATCTGTCCATGCCCTGGGGATGGTTTTTCTGGGCTCCACCCAGAGTTCTCATAAAAATCAATGGGAATTTACCCTGGTCTTCAGTGAGTGACCTTTTGATTCTCAAGAGGTGCATAACGCTTGGTATTTACTCTGTGCAGTGTCTTTCATGAGAAGGGCTCAAAATATCTCTCTACACCAAGTCCCACAATATCCTCAAGGGGAAAGTAAGCATTATCCTCATTTAATTAATGCATTGCCAAAGGCTAAAAGACATACTAAAGGAGGCTGATCCTTCGAGGTTCACAGCTTGCTCAAATTCTGGTGAAGCTGGTGGGGAGATGAACACACTGAGCACCAAACTGGATTAGCCTCCAAGACCAAGGTCAGTTTTCAGACCAGATATTCCTGCCCATCATTCTTCATCCAGTGTTTATACTCAGTGCTTTCACCTACTGCTGCATCAAGAACCAAGTCATAGCAACAAGAAGAAATATTTTAAACTGATTGTTTGTGGTGGCTTGTGTCCATAATCTATCTAATCCTGAAGCACACCAGCCACTGTGGCCCCCTTTCTCCTGTCAATCAGCACAGCACAGCAAGCAGAAAGTCTCACTAGGACGCCACCAACCTGCAAAGGATGTGGCTTTATTCCTGCACTAGCCAGGACTTGGCATATGGCCCTAAGATAAGTCACCACTCTCAGATCATCTGTGCAACACCTATCTATTACCCTGACACTAATTATGAGTATCTTGCTATCAGCAATGTACTGCCTAAAAGCAAGTAAGCAGGAAGGGGAACTGAGCCATAAACAAGCTAAGTAACTTCTAAAGTCATGTAGAATGTCTACTGCAGCCAGGGAATTCAACAGAGTTGACTCAGGTCTTTGTGGAATTGAAATTCTGTCTATTGGACCATATGGAAAAAACAGAGATGTAAACTTCCCCTTGCTTATTCTCATCCGCCACCCACTCTTTCCCTCCTCCTTTATGGTCATAAAGCTGCTTATTTTCATTACATCCTAAGCACTTCCAGGCTTTCTGTACTTTTGAAGAAGACTTGATGGCTTGATTGAGACTCATAATAAACATGTAAGCAAGCAGATCCCTAAATTAGCCTGAAAATCCTGATAGGTACATTGTCATAAGAAAAGAAAGCAGCAGCAGGACCAAAGAAAACTTTAGCATGATGCAGACCAAGAACCAAATGCTCATAGTTGGACTGAAACAGCTTTTTTTCTTTCTTTTTTCTTTTTTTTTTAAATTTTTTTTTTTCCTACATAGCAGCTGTAAAGCAGAATTAAGATGGCATGTCACTGAAAATGGGATTTCTCCTGTGGGGGATGATGCCTACCATTATCTCAGAACCATTTGCTGCTCTATATTCAAAGAACTCCTGAGTCTCTACAATAGGTGATCTAATTGCAAACATTTGGTGTTAGTGTTTGATGACCAGAAGCCCAGCAAACCCAAGGTGTATTTCAGAACAGTACCTGAGTTTTCTTTGCTTCAGGGGCTGTGCAAGGCATCTATTAGAAGGTGATGAGCTAACTGCAATCTTCTTGGAAGGTTTTATGACTGTACCAAGGTTTAAAGAGTTGCTGCTAAATGCACCTCAGAAAGGCCCAGATGTAAGACCAAGTCACATACAGGTACTCTGACAAAGTCACTTTGAACTGGAGAAAGAGGATTTCAGAATCTGAAGCCAAATAAAAGTGGCAGTGAAGAGAAGGGACAACTCAATAAGTCAACCTCCAGTTATAAAACTACTGAGCATGTGTGCTGGAGGTGATTGAGCACAGCCTTGAAAATGTTAGTGTTGGAGAAAGTGTATGAAAAAAAACATCCTAAGGATGTCAAATTGATTAATGCCAAAAGGTTTCTTCAAAACTTGATTCTTCAGTTCTGTGTTTGTGTTCTCTTTGGCCACAACTTCAGTTGCTTATAAAGTGCATGTTTTGTCGCAGCTCTGAGAAGTTGTGAGTTGTTCAGAACTGTAATGAAATCTTAAAATTCAATGTTTCTGGGACAGTCACAGGTTATTTATTTTTAAATATATTTATTTATAAATTTGACTGAATTTATTTATTTATTTATTTATGTGTTTATTTATTTTATTTTATATTAGTAATTCATTGTAATCTTTTATGCTTGGTACTGAAAGATATTTAGACAAAGTATATTTTGACAAAACTTTTCTGTTCTATTTTTTTTTTAAATCTAACATTCCATGAGCAGGCTACCATATTTGAACATGGTTAATACATAGAGCTTATAAAAGCAAAGGACTCATGCAAATCTTCTGGCAGAATATTCTCCTTGATTCTTAGTTAGGTATTCCTTACTACGTGCTCTAACCATGAGCTCAGTTATAAGCCTATAAACAACATGACCCATAAAAATTCAACACTAGCTCCTAGTTATATATGGTTACTTACTATTTTCTTTATTATATTAGACATCTCCCATGCTTCAGGTATTTTACAGCTCTTAGGATAGTTAATACAATTTAAATATATATAGTGACTGCAGTGAGTTCTCGTTCAGGGAAGGAACTATAATCTATCAGAAAAAAAAGCTAATTACAGTTTATCCCATTGATTTATATTTCCCCAAGCCTCCCCTCCCAATTTTTTTGTAAGTATTAAAAACCTTAGGTTGTAATTTTGATATATGCTGCTAGATAGATTAAATACCAACTAATTCTCATGTAAAACTGGTAGTTTGATCAATACAGCTAAAAGCTTCATTCCTCACATATGTATTTCTCAGCTTTAGAACTATCAATTTTAATCTTGCATGTTGGGATTAGATAATAATCAGGCCAGAAATTCAGCTTCACAGAATTAAAAAAAACCTCCTGTTCAAATTCCACAGAAAAGAACAGTTGATCCCTCTTGGAATAAGGAAGATATGCTGAATAACCTCACCAGATTCTGTTCAAGGCTTCAATCACCAACCACTTGCTGCCTTCTCTCTCACTCTATTCCTTCTCTAGTCAGTAACCTCGAGACACATGTGAGCGAAAACACCCAATCCAGGTTAGAAAAAGCAATTTCAAAATTATTTGTTTCCCAGGCTCAAAACATGGGGAAAGACACTGCAAAACCACCAAGATGGTTTGCCTTCACATTCTGCAAGCAACTGAGCAAATCTATTTTGCCCTTCCAGTATGGTACAAATGGATTTCTCACTGAGTGAGTCATTTCATTTCCCAGATAGCCCCAATGTCCTTTTTATGAAGGAGGACACAAGAGAGAAGGGAAGAAACAATAAATAAAAGTCACTTCAGCGACGATGGGTGTGATGTGAGAACCTGATTAGAATGTCATAATGTAGTCTTGATATTGGAAATTAAATAGGAGAGAGAGTAAGTAGCGTACAAAGACTTTGGTTTCAAATAGCATTTATTGTTGCACTGAAAAACAGAAAAAGAGAAAAGCGGGAAAGCAACAGAGCTGGTGCTGGATCTCCAAGTGATTTTCTACAATAACTTTGAAGAAGGTCATGTGAGGAAGAGGGGAAACTGAAGCCCTTTCCTTCCACAGAGGAAAATAAATGGGTGACACTATGCTAATGAAGACAATTCACTCCCAGAATGAGTCATTCAGCAGAAGCAGGGTCTCTGTCCTGCCTGTTGATTCATATTCTTTTCCCTCTAGCATCAAGAAGTCATCTTAAAAGGGTTGGCTGTGTGACCTATTCACTAACAAGTTTGGGTTTAATTTTGTTATTTATTTGGTATTAGCATAGTGTCACCCCCAGGAGATTTTCCCTTCAGTAGTGTCTTTGTCCCTCAGTCTCTAGGTTATCTTCTGTGGGGTGGGATAGAGGGAAGCTTGAAGCAAGATGTGATGCCAGAAGAACTACAGAAGAAATGAGCCAGGCAGGCAGAGTGTCTTTGGGTCAGAAGGTCAGCTTGGCCTCCACTTCACTGTGCAAAAATTAAGGCAGGATTTTTTTTTTTCCTTGAAATCTTGTTGTCGCTGTATGAATAATTCGTAACAGTTCTATTTCTCTCCCCTGCTTTGACACACAGGAGCTTTTAAACAGACCAGCCCTTTGGATGTGAGAGCTCAGATCTGAACCAGCACAGTGATAGAATAAAGGCCCAATTAAGCAAAGCTTTCTTGAGCAAAATCGTTGAAAAATCAAAATAAAATAAGGATCTCCACAACATTGGTTGTAAAAGGAGTATCAGCTGCACAAGGACTGTACATCTGACCTGACTGACTAAAAAAATTATAAAACTTGTCCTTCAGAACTAGAGCATTTTATTTTCATTTAGTGACAACCATTATGGTCTTTTTAAGAAGCAAGCAAAAATTAAAGTATTATTTTTAAGTGTGTATTTTTAAATGTATCACTTTATGGAGACATTACTAACCAGATAGCTGGTATAAACTGTCATATTTCTAGTGGCTGAAGACAGCTGAATCAATACTTCAAACTAGGCTCAATATTTGAATGCAGCAGTCAGGAAAGTGGTGTAATCCACTGTTATAGATTAGATGGCATGTCAATCTTAAATCGCACATTACAGAAGAACTAGTTAGAGAGACTTTACTCTAAATATAGCTGTTTTTTTCCAAATGGTAAATATTTGTTGTGATAAGTTATTTAGCCCAAGTTTTTCACGGTGTCATATGATGCAGAATTCGTCTCCTGCGTCTATTACGTAGCCAAAACCACTCAATAAAACATCAAATTAAGTATCAAAAAAGTGTTTAAGATCAAAATCTTTGATTGTCTGTAATGAGATGTCCAATCATGTTAATCACAGAAAAAATGTCTTTTTAGAACTAACCATCAGAAACAGATTTCAGTGTGAAATAAACAATGATCATTATGACAGGGATAATAAAAAATGAATCAATTGCACATATATTAAGCAAGAGCTCTTTTATATTAAATATTCATTTTATGCTTCATATTCACACCTATAACTTTGTAAATAAATTTTAGTTTTATTGGGGATTTCTTAGCTTTCTGCAGTGAACTTTTGAAAGGAAAACACAAATCTATTTAGAGAGTTCTTTGAAAAGGTGATTTTCAGTGTCATAATTCAAACAAATACATTTCCTCCAAGTAGTAAGTACTTCTTAACTTTAACAGAGGAAAATCCGTCTTCACATTTTACCCCTTTTTGCTTAAAAGGTTGATTTTCTGTTGACCAGGGCCCTGATTCTGCTCTCCACAAAATTAGAGACAAAACTCCCAATGTCTCCAACAGAAACACAAGACAGACTCAAATTCATGATATATTGTCTCTCTTAACCAGTCACAAAATCTTGCACCATCTTCCCTGCCTGGCAGGCTGGTGCTGCATTGCATGGGCAGACAGCTGAGGGACAAAATGAGATAATTTCCCATCTTTGACTATGCCTATGAGAGTCAGAAGTATGCAAGTGAAAACTGAGCTGAGCTACACCAGGTTTACCAAGTCTCAGTGGCAGCAATACCTGGCTCTGATACTAACAATGAAGCCTGAAGCCAGGAGGAGAAAGATCATTCATGATGGGCAAAGACCAGGTGAATTTTGGAAGATTTCTTCCTCCCTCTTGCTTGAATAGCAGAGGCTGTGCTTGCCTGGAGCTGCTGCAGTGGCAACCCATGAATTGTACTCCCTTATATCATCATTAGCCTGAAAAAGCATGTGATCTGTGCTCCAATTTACCAGTAAGGACTGGATGGATAACTCTGTTGATGGCAGGAGTATCCTGGCAGCCCTGATGCTGCAGCAGTGAAGGGTATCTTGTACTCAGGTCAGATCAGCAGATCTGCTCTCTATGAACATTTGGGATGCAAAAGGACCCAGCAGCTACTAGAGAAAAGCTAATTTGTTTGTATGGGGATAGGTTGAGAAGGATATATTGGATAGATGAGACCACACTGGACTGTGCTCCACCCAAACCAGGTACAGGTTTTTCCCTTTTATGGGTCTCCAAAAATCCCTCATACACAGTTTTGGGTGGGCTCTTGTTCTATAGCTCTGTGCAGAACTGCTGGGTGCTGGTCTCACAGCTGCCACACCCCAGTGCAGGGTAAGCGCCTATGGGAGACACTTCTGCAGAACTTTCAGGTCAGTGACATCAATTGCCATTTTTTTAAAAAGAAAGAAAGAATTTCATATGCAGCTCCAATAGTATTTTTCTGTGCCAGTAAATTGCTTGTCCCTCTCTCCATCTCATGGGCCCCAGGGAGTTTTGAGGAAAGTGCAGTGATTTTCCCTAGTATAAATGCTTACAAAAAGTCCTGGTTTAAAACTGGTTTGTGATAATAGCTAGGCCAAACTGGTCATCCAGGTGACAAGTATGATTTTTTTTCCCCCAAAATTAACGTAGAAGTCTTACATTTATATTTTTAAATTTTTTAAATTGTTTACTTAAATAATATTATCTTTCTGAAGGAGCAGATAGCCAGGAAATCTGCATGTAGGTGCACAAATGATGGAACTACTGAGCATTAATTTATCCAGTCTTCCTCCCAGTTTGGATTCTCTGCTGTCAAAGTAATGTGCTTAATCTCAACTAAGGCTTTTCCCTCAGTGAGAATCAGGCTTTTTCTCCTCTATCCACAGCCTTATTTTCATTAGATTTGCAGGAAATGAATACATTAGAGAGGGCTTATTCCAGAAGAGGTGGGAGAGAGAGGAAGAGAGAGAGAGAAAGAGGGAGAAGGACTTGGCTAGTCAGTTCAATGGACTGAAAAAAGGCAAGAATGGAAAATAGAGCTACAGTAAAAATATTTAAGACTCATGTTCTCAGAAACCCAAGCTTAAGAGAGAATTCAAAAAGTATTGTGGTGATTTCAAAGATGTAGCTCCTTGACCTCTACACTATAGTAATATTTACTCTCATTTTACTTGTGTTTCAAAAACTGAAAAAAAAAGAAAGCAATTAGATTAAGAATATAAGTAGGAAAAATGGATGAAAATTTAAGATGAAATAACTGGTTACACTGGTCAGCTGGTTAAGCTGCACACATTGACAGCTCCCGAATCCTGACACTGTAGTCTTCTGACTCCTGTACACACTCCTGTGTATTTATTGACTTATTATTGCACACACTGATCTTCTAGGTCTGGTACACTTTCTAAACACTTTTGAAGCTCTTGAGCCTCATTTGCAACCAGTGGCAGCATTATACACAGCTATGGTTCTTGCTGCCCTTGTCTGTGAAGCACTAGGAAGCAGTGTCAGGAGTTCAGACACAGAGCAACAGGAGAAGTCAAGACATCACTAACGCAAGGAGGGCTGAGTCCTGTCTAGGATGAAAAAGTCTCTCTATGCCTGAGATGGAAATGCAGCTCCTTTTAAGACTGAAGAGCCTGAGGCCATACACAGTGAGTTCAAAATGCCACACTCAGACCTGCCATGACAAATGGAGTTTATCTTGTGGAGAGCAGCTTCATTGCCAGTCTCAGTGGGGTCACATTGGTGAGGGATTGAGCCTATAGGTATGACACCAAACTGGAAGCAAAAATAACTGTTGCTAAGGAGCCACTGAAAAAATAAAAAATTCTGTACTTCTCTTTTCTCTGTGAAACTCTTCAAGTAAAACACCGTTTCCCTGTGCAGTGTAACAAAAATGACAGCAGCCTCAAAAGTTTTGTTTTGTCACTTTTTGTGACATCTTCTGTCTGCTCAATTATTCAGTGGCTAGGGGGACCAACCTTAGTCGGGTGTTGTTCAAAAGCTTATGGTCTGCTCTGCTGACCTAGAGAAGAATCTTTTATTCACAGGTAGCTGAATGGCAAAGTTTCTTTGAGACAGAGGCCTCCTAGGGCCAAGAAAAATGCAACATTCTGGAGAAATAAACATCCTAGTATGACATTTCACACCTTACAATTATCCAGAATGTCCACAAAATCTAACCCAGATTAGTTCCACCCACATGCTCTTGACAAGGTAAAAAATTAACTGAAATGTCCAACTCTGTTTTAAATCACTTGCACACAGGAAAATCAAGTTTGAAATCTTGGTTTCATCACCAGTTTTCTGTAAAACTTGTAAATTTTATGAGGAAATTTAATGTTCATCATATGCTAGCTTGCATATTCCTCTGGATCATTTTGGAACCCCACAATGAAAACATACTTGCAAGGTTTCAACACCTTGCAATTTCAGTCCAAGGAGCAAAATCAGGAGAAGACAAGAAAAGAAAAAAGAGAAGAAGAGTACATTATGTATAAAACATCCCCCCTCCTGTGCTGCTGTAGATTTTGTCTCCATATTTAAAAAAACCACCCAAAACATCAGAATAGACATTGTCCATTACTGAATGCTTACAGAACCACAAGCACAACAGATCACAACACCTAAGCAACACAAATAGTTTCAACTCTTGATGATAAGTCCTTTGAAAGTATGTTTCTGTTTCTAGGTTTTACAAACTTAAGAAAACACACAAAGAATTATGCTTTGGACTGCACCAGCCAGTCTTCTCTACTCCACGACCCATTATATGCTGAAAAGGGGAGAAGTCTTCCTGTGTTGGATACCTGATTCTTGTGTTCTGCAGGTTCTACAGGGACCCTGAGTTCTTCAGAGAACCCTCAGTTCTCTGTCCCACATAAGCCATGTTCCACCAGTAGAGAGCAGGAAACCCTAAATATACACTGTAGTGTAAAAAAGACTTTACTCTTCAAGGGAAAACCAAAGTACTTACAATTTGCCAGAGTGATCGTATTGCTAGGCAGGGCAGAAGATATTGAAAGACAAAAACTGGTTCAAGGCTAGGGAAACTGGTGTACTTGAGTATCTGTAGCAGCAGAGTAGGCTGTGGTTACAAAAATGTCCATGCATGGGGTAGACACAGAACATTTAAATTCATATATCTGGTTTTTATATAGTAAATTACTTAGCTAGAAACTTTTCAACTCATTGCTCACTGGTTAGTTGCACTATACTGTTGTAAGTATTTGACGGAAATGCACTCAGTTCTTCTCAAAAGGCAGGGTTTTTGGGGGTTTTTGTTTTTTTTTTCACCTGCGGCTGAGTGTTTGATCCATGCGACTGCTATCAGAGGTGAGCAGCAAATTTCTAATCAACACATTTAATCACTCTGTCTCTTCAGAGAAGCCACTGTAGTGATCATGTAATCTCCTTTGTCTAGGTTCCTGGAAATTACTTGGAAAAACAATGGTTGCAGCTGCAGAAGTGCTGCAGAGTGAATAGGGAAAAGAGGTGCTCCAGCCTCCTTCTCAGTTCCAGCATTTCTCCTTCAATTTAGGAAATGCAGAGGATCCAATTAGCAACACTGAGTATGGTTTCCAGAGCTATTGATGGGGCTCTGCATGGAGCACCTCTCCCAGCTAGAGAAATAGCATATCTAACCAAAAATACAACATCTACTACTAACATTTTTGTATTATATTGGCTAACTGGTGTTAGAGAGACTGAAGTCATCATTACTGTTGCTTAGGATTTGTCATACTGCCATGCCAAATGCACGTTGGAGACTTCAGTGGGCAGAAGTGACAGCAACTTAAAGGGGCACCAACTGTTCAATTTATCTCATTAACTTCAAGCTCTTAAGTAACCTGTCCTTCAGAAACGCTTCAAGAGATTTCATTGACTGCAGAGTGAACTGAAGGAGATTAGCTCCTAACTTGACACCTCAGCTGGAGTGAATCAGGGGCAGGCAGTCAAAGACACAAGGCTGAATCACCAGTTCTCTTCACAGCTGTACTGCTGGCTGCTGGTGAACAAGCCTTCCTTTACCCCAGTTTTCTGCCAGTCCTCTCTACTCCTTCACCACACTGGAAAACTCCCAAAGGCAAGGGACATTTCTGCACATTCATGAGATGCTTAACTCTACAGGGTCCTGCCTCTCACTGAACCCAACATGCAATTATTGATGCATAACTTTATAATCTGAATTACTACATCACCAGCAGAACTACTTTTGACAAGGCAACAGCTCACATTAAAAAAAAAAAAAAATGCACTCTGTGAATTAGATGATTCTAATGGAAGTACAATCTTCCACATCTGAGTAGAATATTAATACAAAATTGGAAACAGCATCTTAGTATTAGGAGTCTAGTCCCTAGGTTCCCTATGTATTGAATGAGCAGAGATTGGCATAGCCAGATGGCAATTCAGATCCTAGGTAGGCTGAACTGACCCCTGGAAATGTCTGTGAATATTAACAATTCCCTTTAATGATTTAGAAAGCACGTCTTAATTTATATAGAAGCCTCTAGAGTATTTCTTTCCTTTACCACCCACCTCACAAAATGTTGACATAGAAGACACCAAAGTAGAACCCCCCACCAAAGAACTCTAAAAAATTTACTTTTATCTTCTTCTATTTGAAGCTGTCTATGCAACAGATAGTTTTAACCCACTTAGTTGTATTTTTTGAACAAAAACATCATTGAAAACAGAAATTTTAGAATTCTGAATTTCAAGAAATACATCAAAAAAACTTATGTGTCATACAATATAACAAAAAGGATAAATTCTGAATCCATTGACATAAATGTCAAGGGTCTCATTCTTTAGTAGGTCTCAGCTTCAAGTGGTACCTGACACCACATCAGTACTGTTGGAACTACTATAAATGATGGAGAAAAAAGAACATGAAATGAAGTTGCTCTTTCACGGATATATCGTTTTTCCCTGTTTCCACAGAGCATAACAGTTGAAGGGGGGAAAGCTGGACATAGGCCTATTCACATGAACAACTGCTCCTGCTAATCACCTGTCGGTTTCTAAACTCTTAGTTGGAAGATGAGGGAACAGCATTCCCACCACTGGAATTATTAAAAGATCATCTGTTTCTATCCTCAGACCAGAAATGGAGACTTATCTCACCAGGATGCTAGTAAGGGTATTTAGGAGGGAACTGTAGCAGACAAGGATCCATTTATCTCAAATTCTGCCACTGAGTATCTGCCTGAGAGTTCTTCTATTCCTGCCTGCTGTGGCGGGAGATTCTGTTCTGAGGGTTACCAAGACCAAGCTCCAGTTTAGGGGCTGCACATTCACAGGTAGCATAGGAAGGCAAGGAGTCAGAAGTGCATGTGAATGGCCAGAGACATGAAAAACCAGTTGTGAGTAACACTTTTTAAGAGATTAACACTGGTCTCCATTGGACATTGACCCTGAGATGTTTTTTTCCTAGTCCTTTTGTGTGAGTTTTAAGTGGGAAGGAAAATCTCAGGCTACTTGCTTTCATGGACCACTCACAATGGAGTTAAGGATTCCTACTAACATCAGTGAGGTTCAGATTAGGCTGGCAGCTGCTTACCAATCATTTGCACCAGCGACTGATTAAGACCCTGCTTTAGGCAACAATTTAAAATCAGAGGAGTTATAGGGAGAAAATTCAGTCATCTTCTGGCTCAGACTTAAAAATATATCCAGTCTCATCCAGTTTATGTGAAGAGCAGGCATCATGAAAAATATCATCAGCTCTGTAAAATCTTAGTATTAGCCACTGTTAAAAGCCCAGAATATTTTGTTCACTGTCAATATTGGATATGGAATCCAACAGAGGAGAGGAGTGGTGGATATTGTGTACTGTGTGGATTTTTCATGATGCCAACCATTAATTTATCCCACAAATTAAGCACCTTTCACATTATTTTATTAGGGAGACACCAACTTGCCATCAGTAAGGTCTTTTGGCAATGTAGTTTATACATACTTTTTACCCATATGTTAGAACTAAGGCTTTCCATTGTTTTGGTGGGGGTTTTCTTGTGTGGATGGTTTTGATTTTTTTTTGTTTGTTTTTGTGTTTTGTTGGTTTTTTTTTAAATTTTGTTTTGTTTTGGTGGGGTTTTTTTTTCCTTTTTTTTTTTTTTTTCTATATTCTCTTTCAATTCTCCTTGAAACTTGAAGAGGATTAGGCTAAGATTAGGTTATTTTTAAGTAAAAAGTCACAAAGGTGGATGAAGATACCTTCAAAGAAATAATACACTGGGGATTCCTTGCTACCAATTTTTCTCCCATTGAAGGATTTTTCCATATTCTTTTTTTCTTTTTAATCTCTATATAATTTATAATAATATTTTGCTTCTTCTGTCAAAGTAAACTGGCTGAGGTATCACTTAGCTTCATTTCCTGAGACCTGACCAAGGGTCAGAGATTACCTTGAACTGACGTCTGACATTAGCAAATAAACAATCTCTTCTTGTTTCCCACTTGGTGAATCAGCAGTCCCCATGCTAATCATGTTGACAGGTTTTTGCTAAAGCAGGGGAAGGGGAATTCCAGGTTGACAAATAAGTCCCCCGAGAAATGCACCTGTCAGTTACAGGAGAGCCTGCACTGCACTGCAGAGTCAAGAGCAACAGGACGAATCCGTGCCTCTGAAAGTGATATTCACAGGGTCAGGGCAAGACTCAGCTGCACTGGTGCACACAGGATACCAGGGCAGCTCAAAAACTGTTGGAACTATCCACCACTGGCCCCAGAAAAAAAAGCCAAAGCAATGCATCATTTAAAAGCACAGCAGTGCAGACACAGGAGATGGACTGGTCAAATGGCCTTTTGCTTCTTGTGTTGTTTCTTGCTGTGTTGCTGTCCAACACCTAGATAGCATCACATGCCACCAGTCTCTAGTTCACTGCTGTCCAAAATCTTTCCTCCACCCAGCTGTCCCAGAGAAAAAATGCTAAATCATCTGTAACTTTCTGTCCTTCTACAAGGTTTCCTTCAGAAATATTCCAGAAAAAATGCTCTTTATTTTTGCCCCCCATGCTTTGTCCAAATAGGGTTGTTACTCCTCCTGCCACAGTGAACACAATTGACTGTTAGGCCAGGTTCTGAGCAAGACTCAAGCGTGTGAGGATTTAGTCTTCCAAGAAGGAAAAGTAGAACCACTGCATTATTCAATGTGGAAAGAAAAGGACAGACACAAAGACCACTTTTCTGAGCTGTGGAAAATGTGATTTTAAAAAGAGTCAGATGAAGGGAAATATGGGTAATTGAGGGTAGGAAGAAAGTGGCTGCATCATGGTTTAGTGTCTCTGTCTCTTCCTCCCTGCTCTCTGAACCCCCCTTTCTCTCTGTCACACAAACTGGGGACCTGGCTGGATTCTGAGACAATTTCATCCCACCCTGGGAGATGCAGTTCTGAAGCCACAAACCACTTTTCTTTAATCAGAAATCTCCTCTGACTCCCCACTTCTGTGGCTACTCTGGTTATTGCAATGCTTTACCAGGGAAAATAAGCAGCACCCTGAGCTGGGGAGGTCATCTGGCTGACAGCTCCCCACAGAGCAGGAGACAAGTCTGTCCAGTCCTAAAACTGCAACATGGCACAACCAAGCAGAGTGAAGCACAAAATTAATAGTACCAATATTGCCATTATTACGTTAGCAGAGGCTCCAAATCCTTTTGATTTACAAGACCAGCCTGGGATCAGCCTTCCAAAACAAGCCACGGAAAATCAGGGAATATACTTCCCCTAGCTATCAAATTATGCTCTTCTCCCAAGAAAAATGTAATTTTTTGCTTTCAAAGAAGTGAAAAAAAGATTCCTTGGGAAGTAAAAAATTCCTGTTTTAATAATGAAATTTACATGAATCCAATTTTATTCATGAAGAACAGAGAGGCTTTAAGAGTGCCCTGAATTTCCAGTATTCAGGTGGCCACTGAAGCTCAAATTAGCTCTGTTTCACAGCTGTTATTAGTAGTGCTTTGTGCCTGCTTCACAACTAACAAAACTGTTTTATATTAACACAGGGACCTAAATAGATTTGTCCATTAAATGCTAGTACATTAGACCCAAGGTGTCCCTTACAAATATCCCAGTGGAGTTTTCTAAACAATCTTGGCTAGAGCAACGTTGGGAGGCAAGTTTACTGAGAAACATCACTACTAATAATAACCCTTCCAGGGCTGAATCCAGGGTCTAATACAGAGTTCTTTTGGAAGTGTGACTAAAGCTACACCATCCTAGTGGGAAGAGAGTAAAATAAACTGTTGGAAGTAAGATAAAGAAAAAAAAGAATCTCAGCAGAGAATTATGTGATCAATATTTAGATTCAAAATCCATTACATTACATAGAATCTTCCTCCACTCCCCCTGTCCCTGAACTGACAATGATATTGCAAAGGCAACAAAAGTATATTTGTGACAGATCTAAATAAGATTTTTATCTCTAGAGGGGAAGAGACTTGTTAATTTTTTGGTGGGCTGGGCAAAGCAATGAGATTCATTTTGTTGTAATTATTAATTTCTTCAACAAAGTGCTAAATCTCTAGGTACTTTACATGTTGGCTATTTTTTTTAAATTTCCAGCAAAGCTATTAATTTAATACCATCTTCTCATAGGAAAGAAATCTGAATGGAATTAAGGATGCATGATCACAGGTAGAAAAATGAGCAGAGATAAGAAGTGGGACAGAGAGAAAAAATTAAAGTTCCGATAGTTAAGTCTGTTCAAGAGTACTGGTGGAAAAGTGTTCTCTAAAATGTTAATTAGTCCTTAGCTAGGTGATTCTCTGTCTTGATCAAAGCCATTTTTTGAACTTTGGTTGTGCCAATAAATAGATATAGGCTGTATCAGACCAAAAATATTCTCTAGAAAGTTATATTCTTACAAGATGCTCCTTATCTAGAAATATCATGCAAACACATCCAATCTGAATACAAATATCCATGTATATCATTTGTGCCTACAATTCTTTCCTAGAAGGCTTTGATTCCTGCTAAGTCACATCAAGAATTCTGTGACTGCAGTTCAGCCCCCAGCCAGAGAACACAGTTTGGGCAGAGAAAGGAATCCTGGACAGAGCATCACTAGCAGGAAGTCACCATCACCACCTTTCCCTACGCTGCACCCCAGGAAACAAGACTGATCCAAGTCCCTTTTTCCTTGGCTGTGGTCTGCTGTGACCCCTTATGGAAGGATAGACTATTATGGAAGATCTAGACCAGTAGAGCCAGTTTGGCTCTGCTGGACAAGGAGACCACACTTTCACTGTGCCTGTGTCCCACCATTTGCTGGATATGTGCAGGAGAAGGAAAATCAGGGAGGAAAATCCAGACTCACTTCATTGAAAACAAGTGCCAGGCTAGAGACCATAAATGTGTCACATTAGGTGATGCAGTAGCAGCAATTTGACACTTTTGGTAAATGTCTGAGAAAATCTTTGAGTCCCAATTAAAGGGATTTGCTCAGTCCCCCCCCCACTTTTTTTTTTTTT